>OZ004704.1:82763647-83313647 GCA_963924515.1 Vespertilio murinus
TGGGGAAAAGGACCGACACTTCATCCAATAACAAAACCAGGCCAAACAACTTGCTGAGGCATAACATATATCATGGTGAAAGGGGTTTTAGGAGATGAAATAGGCAGGTTTAGGAAATTTTAGAAAATAAGGAGTCCATGGACAAATGCAAAGCTACAGAGCTGCAAAGGGGTATATTTCCATAAGATAAGGGAGTGGGAGTAGCAAAATGTACACATTTACAGAATAAACGAAAGGAAGCCCCTCATTCAAAGAAGGAGGAAGGAAGCCCAGAGGAAATAGGAGAACAGTAAGGGAGAAGGAGGAGGGAACCCCAGTACTTTACATGAGGTTTGAGCTCAAGAGTTGCTATAGTGACCAAATCAAAGGGGGAGAGTGACCAATCAGAGGGGATTTAGAGGCACACAAAAACTGCAGCCTTTATAAGCCTGGGAAAAAAGGCTCTCAATAGGACTCTTTCCCCCTCCCAACATGGGAGTCAGTCAGTGCTCCTTTCTCAATAAATTTTCACCTTCGCTATACCATTCTCCATCCGGGGTGTCATTCTTCGACTCCAAGGGACAAAGAGCCCAGGTTCCATCCTGCCCAGGGGAACACCATGCATTTCCAGTCAGAATTTCCCATTTGAATGATATTCTACACACAGAACTGTTGCGTTCTACTGAAAGTATCAGGACAGCCCATGATTCATTTACCAGAGATATTTTTAACTATGTTATTCTCTATTCTGAAGATGCTTATGTATAATCCATTGAAGGGGTTTAAAAATATTCTTAATATTTTAACTCTCAGAATGTCAAAAGCCAATGGATTTCAGTGCTTTGTCATGTAGTTTGTTATCTTATTCAATCACCAAAAAGGAAGAATATTTATTTGTTTGCTTGTTTGTTTGTTTTTACAGGAACAAAGGTGATTTCTTTTATTAGAAAAAAAATCATTTTTTCAGGCTTCTCAAATGTGTAATATATCAAGTTTTCTGTCATTGTGATGTTTTTTGTCTTATTTATTTATTTTTTTATTTTATTTTTTCCCCACAGAGGAAAGATCTTAATGAGAGAGAGAATCAATTATTTGCTTGGGGCTTGCTGTTGACTACCACCTTAACTTTTTTTTTTAAGCTAGCTTGAATAATCAGAAATATTTTAGCCAAATTATAGTAAGCAAAAATAACTAGGAGGTAATGGAAACATTGTTTAAGAATCTTGTGAAACATTTTGCTGAGTATCTGCCACTTTGGTGATCATTGAACACACACATTCTGAGACCCAATTTCCATAAAATCTTGTCAAAGTTTAGGCAAAGTAAGATTTGCCATGCCAAATGGTCTCCTTTGTTCAGTTCTCACTGCCCCAAAGTATCTGGAAAATGAACATTTAATATAGTGAACAAATCATTTTAATTTAGAGTTAGAAAATGTTATCTGCTACAGCCTTGGGCAAATTATGGCCCACGGGCCGAATTCGGCCTGTTCGGCTGTTCTATCCGGCCTGTGGAGCTGAAAGAGCAGAGGGTTCTCTTGCTCTCCCCTCCACTTTTTCACGAGCAGTCCAAGATGAGAGTGCCAAGCATGGCCAGGTTGTTTTTGTTCCAGCCTTCCGGTCCAGTTTAAGAACCCATTGTGGCCCTCGAGTCAAAAAGTTTGCCCCCCTGGAAAGATTATTTTAAAGCTATTGAAATACTCTAAGCCTAAATAAGTATGTGATGTTTATGCATATAATCCTTGAATCAAAAAACGAGTGTAGTTTCATATTGACAAGTAGTTCAGAGGTGAAGCTTTCAGCTTGTGTTGCCACTAGTTAGTCCCAGAAACAAAGCCTTAAAATGAACTAACACAACATAGATACTACTTGCACATATGAACAAGCTTATCATGGGTTGGTGGTGTGATGCTTTCCTTATGAAGGGACAAGAGTCACAAACTAGTGAGTCATCAAAGAAAAATAAATACAAGCATATATTCCATAATATTCATGATTACAATATTATTTCCCAAAGCTATAAAAATGTGTGTGCATTCATAAATCTTTTCAGTAATATTATACCTTAGCTATGAACATATTAATGTGCTTAAGATAGTGAATTGTTAACTAATTTTGTTTGTTTTCTAAGAGTTTGGAAAGTCTTTAAAATTATTCCCTTAAAAAATATATCCAGGTTTGCTTAATCTCGTGCCTTCATTTTCTCTCTAGTAATTTCCCTTGTGGCATTTCAAAACTCCTTTCATTAACATGGATCAGCACTTAGAAAAATAGCCTGAAGTTCTTCACTTTTGCTTTTAGATGACAGGATTATGCATCACTAAACTGCTGAATGACTGAATAAATCTTCAAGAGCTAAAATGGAAGACTATTGTAGAAATATGGATCTACCATAAAGGTGAAATTCAATGTTGTAAAAGGTAGAAACTGCCTCTTCTTGACAAGTGCTATGTGAATCTGAGAGGAGACCCATTTAGGAATATTGCATAATCCGTGAGTTCTCTCAGCTCTGTATTTTCACTCTATGGGTAATCATGGTGAATTCTTGCTTATGAGAAAAATTCTAGGCAATTTATGCAACATCTTAAACTAGGAGACAACCTAGAGTTTGTTTATTTTAACCTTCCTTTGATGTGGTAATACCATCAGTAGCAATAATGTTTAAATGTTTTTTTTTTATTTTTTTGTTTATTTATTGATTTTTAGAGAGAGAGAGAGAGAGAGAGCAATTTGTCCCACTTATTTATGCATCCATTAGTTGATTCTTGTATGTGGCCTGATTATGATCAAACCTGCAACCTCAGCCTATCAGGACTACACTCCAACAAACTGAGCTGCCCACCCAGGGCCTTAAATGTTTGCTGTAATAGCAGAATGTTTCCTTCAAGAAGAATTCTACTCAGCCCTAGCAGGTTTTGCTCAGTGGATAGAGTGTTGGCCTATGGGCTGAAGGTTCCCAGGTTTGATTCTAGTCAAGGGCACATGCCTGGGTTGTGAGCATGATCCCCAGTAGGGGGCGTGCGGGAGACAACCAATCAATGATTCTCTCTCATCATTGACATTCTTCTCTCTCCCTCTCCTTCTTTCTGAAATTAATAAAAATATATATTTTTAAAAAAGAATTATATTTACAAACTCTGTATGCAAAATAGAAATAAAATAGTTCAATTGCTATGGCTGGGTGCAGGGAAAGCAATCCTAGTATTTCTCTTTCCCACAACCTCCACTGCAGGAATGCAGGCCCCCAGGTCCTGCAGAGCACAATTTGAATGCCACTGCTCTTGGAGCGGTACTGTGAAAGTATGTCAACACCTGTAGTGACAGTAAACTCACCATGACCTGAGGCCACCCATGCATAGGAGCAATTATAGTCTTTTTGTTGCTTATCTTATATCAAATATGCCTCTCTTTAATTTCCCACTTGTTTTGCCCTCTATTGTTACTTCTACCAACTGCATAGATTATTCCTATTGAGAGCTTTTCAAACATCTGACAGATGTATTATAACTAATGTCAGAAATGTCAGATCTTCTCAACAACTTTTAGGAAATACTGATGTCCCTGAATATATACTTTTTTTTTACACATGCCAGATGTATGAGCATTGTCTGTGTTGACCCATAACAATGCAATGAGTGGTTCTGTTATTATTAAGTACATTTTCAGGATGTAGAGAGGCCAGTTAAGTTGCCCAAGGTTATATACCCACTAGGTCAGAAAGCTAGAATTTAAATCATATGTTACACTTATTTCATATATCAATTTTATTAAATTTTTGCATTATTCTCCTATGTTCAATTTTGACATATGTCCTATAGGCCCCTGCAAGAATGTGCATTCTGTATTGCTTTGCACCATTCTATGACTCATTATTTTCAAAGGCTCTGTTTTCTACATTACTAGTCTGCTTCTATCACTTATTTTGAGAACGGAGTTGAAACCTTCCATTGTGACTGTGTGTTGGCTCAGTATTTTTCTCTTTAGTTCTGTCAATATTTAATTAATAGAGCTGAAAGGCATGTTTTTCTGTACTCAGAGTATGGAGATTGTGTTTCTTAAAATTTTATACTTAAGAAAGTATTTCTTAAACTATTGTAAGATATTATGGATATTATGTTGTGTTTTCAAGTCTTTCTGTTGAATCTATGCTGATAAATACATAATTAATTTTTAAAAATAAATAATTTTTAAAGAGGGGGAAACTTCAACATGTATCTCATAATAACTAGTAGAAGAACAGATCATTAATGTAGAAAATAGATCCTTTGAAAATAATGAGTCAGCTTGATCTATCCATCTTTCTTTTTACTAATGTTTAATCATATTTGAACTTTCAAAACTTACACATTCAGAATCATGGCCACTATATTTTGTTTGGAATCTACTTTTCCCATATCTATTACTACTTAGTTACCAGATTCTAAAAATAGTGTTTCCATTGTATCAGCATAATTTTCTCAACTATCTTAGACAGAAAAAAATAACAATAAAAAAAACCAACAACACAATGATGCCAATCGGAAAGCCTGTTCTTGATGTTACCAAATGTCTGTTGATTGATAAGAAAGTTGAAGTTAGGTAAGAAGTAGCAATAAGTGAAATATAATTAGAAGAATGCATACAGTTGCTCTTTTTTATTTATGGGTAAATGTGTCTGAACTAATCTTAATACCAACCTTTCAACTTGAAAATAAATTTTAGAGAAAAATAGGAAGAAAGGACCAATCGATAATAATAGCATATTCCCCAGACCTAAGGATTCTTTCTTTAATAAGAGAAGAGAAGAGGACAACATTCTTGTCTAGAGTATTTTGACCACAAACCCTTGGGATATAATTTTCTTAGGTTTTGGAGCAATGGAGAGTTTATTAAGTTGGCATCTTTTTGCTCTAGTGACTGAAAATACACCAGCATTTCCAGTACAAACTCATCTCCTATGAGAGAATGCTCTGATCCACTGATAAATAACATATATTTGCCTCTAGCCTGAACAACAAAGACCAGAAAACTAAAAAATAAGATAAACATTCTGGCTTGTTTTTATATCCAATCCAACACATCTCTTTAGTGTTCTTCGAAGTAACCACAAAGGGCATTTTTCTTCTGCTTTCCATTCACCAAAACTTGTGAATTTATTTAATGTTATTTAAACTGAGATCAATAGTTAAGTCCTTTTATCACACTTTCTTAAGGCCTGAAAATAGTAGGTTATGAGAAAGTTTGAGATTTTATAGGGATATATTTATGAGGAACAAAGCAACCTACACATTTTATGTTCCAATGAGGAGTACAGTGCATGCTTTGTAATTGATAGGTTTTTTTAATTCAAAATGAAGAAAATTTTTACTTAAATAAAAAACATATATAGCAAAGAGAAAGGTTTGGAACTATGGTTCAAAAAGATAATTAGTAAAGTGAGAAAATGGTAATGGACACAAATAGATGAATGGCTGAGTTGACAGAGTAAACGTATTCACTATTCATGGTGAGAAAAATGGCAAGAGGAAGAGGTTTTCAGAGATCCTCTTATATAATTCATCTTGCCATTAATAATGTTAATAATGACTCTTTCAGTGAGGCCTGACTGCATGATTCATTAGATCATTTCTGATTTCCCCTTGCTTTCTTATAATCTATACTAGAGGCCCAGTGCACAGATTTGTGTACTGTGGTGGGGTCCCTCGGCATGGCCTGCAGGGATTGGACAAAAAAACTGGCTCTCCAACATCCCCTGAGGGGACCCTAATTGCAAGAGGGTGCAGGCCAGGCCAAGGGACACCACTGGTGCACACTCGGGGCCAGAGAGGGTCATGTGAGGGCTCCAGGGTGTGTCCAGCCCATCTCGCCTAGTCCTCATCTGCTGGACCCCAGCAGCAAGCTAACCTGCTGATCAGGTCATCTGCTCCCTGGTGGTCAGTGCGTGTTATAGTAACTGGTCTAATGATGTACAGTAGGACACTTAGCATAGCAGGCTTTTATTATATATGATAAAATTATTTTATTATTCTTTATTATGAATTCAGTGTTTCTGTGTTCCTATCAACATAAAAAATATATGGATAAGAATGTACAATGGTATAATTGTACATTATAGGAATAGAGAAGATAGATCATTATAGTTATTATAGTTATACACATAGATATACTTCATTATTCTTATTCTGCCTGTCTCCACATAACCATGTCTCCCCACACCAACAAGTTCACCAAAAATGAATCCTAGGACTATTACAAGTATAAAATTTGCTTGATGGGTACTATTATATGTGTACACTGAATATGCATGGAAATGAATGCTCTTGCTAAATGGACCAATATGTTGATAGCACAAGCAAGGGGAAGGAGAACATTAAAGGAAGAATTAAGTTATTTAACATTTACAGGACTTCTGTGACATTAATTCTGTTGAGAATAATAACTTTTGAGCCATTGTTATTAATTCTATTCTCTTTTTCCTAAGTTCTCTATCCTTCAAATCTCAGTGATTATTATAAAATATCACAATTATAATAATATAGTAATGAACTTTAATTCTATAAGTATAAAATAAATCAGCTCAGGCTGAGACAGAGTCAGTTAACAGTGAACAGGCCAGCAGGGGAGGGCAGTCAGGGGTGACCAGGCCAGCAAAGAAGGGCAGTTAGGGATGATCAGGTGGGCAGGCAGAGAGGTTAGGGTGAGCAGACAGTCAGGTGAGCAGTTAGGAACCGGCCGTCCCAGATTGTGAGAGGGATGTCCAAAGGGTCCCAGATTGGAGAGGGTGCAGGGACCGGCTGAAAGCCTCCTCCTGGGCACAAATTTCATGCACTAGGCCTCTAGTAGGTTCTGAAAAAAAAAAAAAAGAAAACATTCATCATCTTAAACTAAGTTATTGAGAGAAAGCAAAGAAACAGTGGTTTCACCAAGAAGTAAAATAAATAAATAAATAAATAAATAAATAAATAAATAAATAAAATAACACTGCATAATACACAATTAATTAAGGTAATATTATTTATAATTTAAAGTGTTTAGCATCCTTTAGACAATAATTTACATCCACAATTCCTATATTAGATTTCATATGCAACCTAGGCATTCAAGATATATGATGTTTTACATATCTGCCCAGTTGTATTCAAGTTATATTTAAGAACTTAAGTTCTTAGAATTGTAAATTTCTTCCTAATTGGCCAGTTAATGCATTTTCTCTCCTCTTTGGGATTTTAAACATCAAATTTAAGAGAGAATTATTTGCTTTTACATTAGTAGCTCATTTCTTCTTACATATCTAATAAAAAAAACCTCTTTTAAAGTCAAGTATAAGTAAAATAAAATGTCACTATTTTTCTCTTTGATTTTACAGAAGAATGATACTTATATAGAAGAAAATTATAGTTAGTGTTACTACATTTGTGTATTGCAGTTTAGGTTTCTTATTTAATGATCAGTAGATTTATTTGACATTCTGATGATAATTGATTAGTAACAATGAAAAGTTTTTCTTTACAATTATACCTGAGAGAAATGCTGGCCATCCCTCCCTGGTGATCCAGGGCTCCAGCCACTCCTTGAGTGGTGGCCAGAGTGGTCTGGAAGTCTGGGTTGCCCCTGGTGATCCATGCCCCAGCCACTCCTTCAGTGGCTTCCAGAGCTTATGGGAAGCTTAGCTTCCTCCATTGCCAGAGGCAACCCAAGCCTCCTGCTTGCTCCAGCTCCATGGCTGCCTCCATCTTTGATTAATTTTTATACTCACTTCTGATTAGCTGGTGGGTGTAGCAGATGGACAGTCAATTTGTACTTTCTGTTTTATTAGTGTAGACACTCCATTTTGTTTATCTATTCATTCATAGACAGTTGGGTCATTTCTATCTTTTATCTGTTGTGAATAATGCTGCTATGAACATTGGTGAGGCAAATATATGAGTCTTAGCTTTTATTTCCATAATCATTAGTGATGTTGAGCATCTTTTCATGTGTGCACTGGCTATGTGCATATTTACTTTGGAGAAATGTCTATTCAAGGCTGATGTGTTATTTTTAAACAAAACATACTTATAACTATTTGTTCAAAACCAAGTGATCATATTATTTTAATAAGCCATTGAAAGCAAGATCATTTAAAAAGACTTGAAGTTAATGAAATTATCCAAAAAATGAAATACTTTTAGACTTTAAAAAATTACACTTTTTCTGTTATTTTTATTTAAATGGCATCATCATAATAAAAGGCTAATATGCAAATGGTCATCATGCTCTCATGCATAATGACCAATCAGCAGGAGGTGGGGCTTGATAGGGGTGGGACTGGCTGGGTCTAGGTCTCCTATAATTTTAAGGCACATGGGGGTGGGTGGGAACTTGACTCTGGGTCCCACTGCATGCCCCAGACTCTGACAGGAGGGAGATTTTCATATCCATTTTACTAATCTTCTTTCATCTCTAATACTTCTATTATAGAGAAAGGGAAAATAGCAATATTAAAATATTTCCTGTAATTAATTCCCTTTTAATGTTCACAAATATTCATGCACCTGTCCACTAGTTTGGAATAAAATATTATGAGACTAAAGTGACTTTCAAAAAAAATCAATTAATGGTATCTAAATATATTCAAGTTATATCAATAAATGAAAGAGCTCCAACTATCAATTTGAAGTTCAAGCGGCATTATCCACATTTAGTGCATGGAGGGAAGGCATCACAAAAAATGAGATACCACCTCATGCCTACCAGAATACCTGTCATCAATAAATCAACAAATAGCAAGTGCTGATGAGGATGTGGAAAAAAAGGAACCCTAGTACACTGTAGGAATGCAGACTCGAGCAACCACTATAGAAAACATGTGGTTTCCTAAAAAAATTTAAAATGGAGCAGCCATTTGACCCAGTGACCCACTTCTAAGAATATATCCTAAAAAGCCTTTAGAATAAAAACATCTTTAAGCTTCATGTAACTCCAAGATCATTTACCTGTTATTAGCCTCTCCTCTTAAAAAAAAAACCTTATATTTTACATAAGTACAAACAATAGTATGAAAAATATGACTCCAAATGGGGGGTAGTTTTATACGGCGAGTATATAACAAACTCTGTATTTTTAGTGGAAATGTTAGGGGGTCGTCTTATACGCCCAGTCGTCTTATACGCCGGCAAATACGTATTTTTCAGGGCCAAAAAAATCATCTTATACGCCGGCAAATACGGTATCTATAGGAAATGTGAACTCTTCTCATCCTCTGATACCGTTTCCTCAAAAATATAAGACAGTGTCTTATATTAATTTTTGCTCCCAAAGATGTGCTAGGTCAGGGGATGTCTTATTTTTCCATGAAGAAGAATACAGTACACATTTATTGTTAAATGAAAATAAAGAAAATTCATTACCTGTATACGGTACAGTAGTATGGTAGTTGTCAATACAAACCAGACAAACTGTGAATCCCACAGTATCAACAATGTACTCATTTATTCAATGACCATCATGTCATCATCTTCTGAAACATCATCATACCAATCCAATTCCTGAATTTCCTGGTGAATTTCTTGTGACTCCATTTCTTTCAGAATCAGTGGACCAAATCTCTCATGTTTAGCATAGCACTATCTTTAAATGAGCACTTCTTGTCAAGGTAGCCTGCTTGCAGTGCATTTGCAATGCAACTATCAGTGATTTTCTCCCATGACCCAAGTCACAGATTCTTGCAGTTTAGGTTTCACAAAGTTTTAACGCTGATTTCTCTTCATTCACACAGCAGTGAGGTTAGGACTCTGCATAATGTCACTGGTTGCTAGACGCCAGTTGGGGTGGCCCTAGCGACCAGTTTACGGTAAATTAATTTTCATTGTGAGACAGAGCCTGGGAGTCTTATTTTCAGGGGGATGCCTTATATTTCACTCAGAAGGAAACCTTTAAGTAGGTCTTATTTTGGGGGAAACACGGTATGTGTGTATATATATATATATATATATATATATATATATATATATATATATATATAAATTCTAGAGGCCCGGTGCATGAAATCCATGCACTCTGGGGGGTTGGGTCCCTCAGCCTGGCTTGTACCCTCTCACAGTCTGGGAACCATTGGGAGATGTCTGATTGATGGCTTAGGCACGCTCTTCACAATGGGGAGCAGGTTTAAGTTGTCAGCTGGACATCCTTAGCGATGCTGCAGCAGCAGAAGAGACTCCTACCACTACTGCTGCACTCGCCAGCCCCGAGCCTAGCTTCTAGCTGAGTGGAGCTTCCTCTGTGGGAGGGCACTGACCACCAGAGGGCAGCTCCTGCTTTGAGCAGGATCAGGCTGAAACTACAAGATGGCTGGCAGGGGAGGGCAGCTGTGGGTGACCAGGCTGGTAGGGGAAGGCAACCGAGCTGGTAGGGGAGGGCAGTTAGGTGCAACTGGGCCAGCAGGGGAGCAGTTAGGTTTTGATAAGGCTGGTGGGGAGACGTTTAGGGAGTGATCATTCTGGCAGACAGAAGTGGTTAGGGACAATCAGACAGGCAAGCAGTTGGGAGCCAGTAGTCCTGGATTGTGAGAGAGATGTCCACAGGGATCAGGCCTAAACTGGCAGTCAGACATCCCCCAAGGGGCCCCTGAGTGGAGAGGGTACAGGCTGAGCTGAGGGACAACCCCCACCCCCAGCGCATGAATTTTGTGCACTGGGCCTCTAGTCTATAATAATAAAAGCATAATATGCAAATTAGACTGGGTGTCCTTCTAGATGACCTTTCATACTAAGCCGCAGTGATGGGGGCCAAAGCAGCTGTCAGTGCAGCGGGAGCCACAGCCCTCGCATGAATTTCAGTGCATCAGGCCTCTAGTATTATAAAATTTCTTCATGATTTACTTATTCATGGAAGCAAGAGCTATCTTTTTTCCCCATTTTAGCTACATTATCAAAAACATTTACAGATTTTAATTCAACTTAAAATTTAAAAAATACTACTGCTTTCTACTTGTATCTCATCTTGTTCCTACTATGATATGTAAGTAGATGGGTTGAAAACATGTTGTTTGGTTATAAGTATGTATAAGGAACCCTTAGATCACAATTTCTTTTTTTCTGAGTTAGCCAATCATGGATTTTCTACATAGACAAGAAATATTAGTTTATTACTCTAAATATTTGGGTGATAGAGAATATGACAGCATCACTGACTTTTCACTAATCTGTGAATTCTTTAGTCTTTTCTCACAATCTTATCCTGTCCACCTTATTCCATTAGGAAGACACTAGTCTCAGTCACTCATGCTATAATCAGAGCTGTTATCACAGAAAAAATAATGACAATTAAAAATGATTTGGAAATCTATGGAATACAGTTACATTTTCCAGTTTGGGATATTTCTTAGACATCACAGGGTGATCAATTTATATTCCTCAATATTTGAAGATTCTAATAATGAAGTTAGGTTGCTTTTTGATGATATAAAATCCTACAATGTAAAGAACATGTTATTAACGTCATAGAGGCTTTAGTTTAATACCAGCTTGCATTCCTCTATTTCTTTGTCATTTTGTTTCTTCATAAGTTACTAGTTTGTGCAAGTTACATTAAACTTGTAGTCATATTTGAAGTAATAAGATAACAATTCTATAATTACAATATATTTATTTACTAATAAAACACCTGGCATGCCTCACTGGTGTGGCTCAGTAGTTGTGTGTCACAGTTCGATTCCTGGTCAGGGCACATGCCTAGATTGTTGGCTCCATCTCCAGTAGAGGACAGGCAGGAGTCAGCCAATCAATGATTCTCTATCATCGATGTTTCTTTCTCTCCCTTTCTCCTTCTCCCTGAAATCAATAAAAACATATTTAAAAGAAAAATAAAGAGGAAATACTTAGTATAACATCTGGCTTAAAATAAGCCAATAAATTAACTCAAGCTCTCCCATATTATAGGCAGAAGTTTCTCATCATCTTCATATAATTTGTAGTAGGAATTGCAGATATCCTAAAGAAGTTTTGATAATAAAAAACTCATATTCTTTAAAAATGGACAAAACCCAAGAACTACTAGCTTATCTAGGATGTCTAGTTGAAGGGCAATATTTTATGTGAGATGTGTACTTTGGCATGCCCCATCCCGTTTAAATTTAAATAACTCAGGTGAAGAGGCTCCTCAAGGACACTTGCCCACTTTTTAAAACAGATCACTACTACATAACTGTTTTTAAGATATCCCTTTGCTCAATTTTGTTTCATCACTCCTCATTAAAACAACATGGCACAAAGCATAATAAGAAAGGTAAGGCTTCTCGATAGTTACTCATTTTAATTTTAGCCATTTTCACATTGTCACAGCTTTCATTTTTATTTAGAACAACTACTTGAAAACACAACTTCAGCTCTTTCACTGAATGAAAATAGATTTCCAGCATTAGCTGACCCTAATTTAATTTCCCCTTTTTCCTTAATAAAAGGAAGAGATTGTCAGAACTATAACTCAGGATGCCTGCAAATCTTTTAAATGCTTAGCTCAGATTCAGAAGCATTGATATTTTAGGTCAAATAATTTACAAAAAAGTGCTTCTTTGTTTACTAGAGAATATAATTTAATTTTATAACTGACTGTGTGATCCACATCAGCCTTGCTATTCAGATTTATTTCACTGTGCCAAACATTTAGAAGGTGAAGGTCATCGTTGTCTCTGTAGGATACAAAGCCTTTGATTCATGACTTAGAAACAGAAAGATTTTATTTGTTGCAATCTATTGTTTGTTGCCTTTAGCCTATTCACAACAGTATCTGTAGATTACATTGAGGTTGATATCTCAAATAATGCTTCTTATCAACAGACCAGCCTCCTGTGAGACTGTCATATTGATGGATCTACTGTCAGCTACTTAATTGCTTTAAAAATATCTCAATAAATGGTGCTGGCAAAATTGGACAGATACTTGAATGAAACTAGACCACCTTACACCATACATAAGAATAAACTCAAAATGGATTAAAGACTTAAATGTTAGACTTGTAACCATTAAAATCCTGGAAGAAAGCATAGGCAGTAAAATCTTGGACATTTCTCATAGTAATATTGTTTCTCATATATTGTCTCTTGCAAGGGAAACAAATGAAAAAATAAACAAATGGGATTACATCAAACTAAAAAAGTTTTTGCAGAGCAAAAGAAATCATCAATAAAATGAAGAAATAGCCTACTGAATGGCAGGATATATTCACCCATGATACATCTGATAAGGACTTACTGTTTAAAATTTATTTTAAAAAGTATAAAATTTACCCCCAAAACAAACAATCCAATTAAAAATTATACCTGAAAATAAATTTTACCTGAATAGAAGACATCTCTCTAAAGAGGACATACAGATGACCAATAGATATATGAGAAGATGCTCAACAACACTAATAATCAGAGAACTGCAAATTAAAACCACAATTAAATATCCCCTCACATCTATCAGAATGGCTATCATCAATTAATCAACAAACTGTGTTGGTGAGGATGTGAAGAAAAGGGAATCCTAGTGCACTGTTGGTGGGAATGCAACGGGTGCAGTCTCAGTGAAAAGAAGTATGGAGTTACCTCAAAATATTAAAAATGAAACCACCATTTGACCCAGTGATCCCACTTGTGGGAAATATACTGAGAAGCCAGAAACACCAAGCAGAAAGAATATATGCACCATTATATTCATAGCAGTGGAATACTACGAGGCTGTGAAAAAGAAGGAATTCTTACCCATTGCAACAACATAGATGGAGCTGGAGAGCACTATGCTAAGAGAAATAAACCAGTCGGAGAAAGAAATGTACTGTATGATATCACTTATATAGAATCTAATAAACAAACAAAATAGAAACAGATTCATAGATACATGAAAAGACTGACAGCTGTCAGAGGTGACGAGAGGTTGGGAGTCTGAGTGAAAAAGGTGAAGGAATTGAGAAAAGTTAAAAAAATATACATAGACACAGACAACAGTATAGTGACTACCAGAGAGAAAGAGTAGGGAGGTAGGGAGGGGAGAAGGAAGAGGGTAAATGGGGATGAATGGTGATGGAAGGAGACTTGACTTTGGGTGGTCAATATACAATATAATTCACAATTAATGTATTCTAGAATTGTACACCTGAAACTTACATAGTTTTATTAACAACTCCCCTATAAATTTAACGAAAATTATAAAACAAAGCAAAAATATTTGCATATACTTGAGTTTTGTCTCTACCTACAGGGGAAATGGGGATTATAGGAGAAAAAAGAAAAAAAAAGGAAAAGAAAAACCTTTGTAACTTTTGTCTGCCTTTCATTAAAGATTCAATCTTTTCTTTATATAACGATTCCCATTAGAATAATAAAACAATTTACACCGTTAAGCCTTTTTGTAACACTTGTCTTCCACAGTAGAAATCCTACACATAATTGTCATCTACTTTAAGAACAACAAGCTCTCTCCTACAATAGGAGGCTATATAATGCAAATTAGTTAATTAATTCATGATAACAAGCTTTATAGTGATATTACAGTGACTTCTATGTGTCATAGTTTGCAGTTAAAAGAATGGATGAGAACTCAGTTACCAGTTGTTTTCAGCAAATCAGTAACATTAGGCTCAGATGACCTTACCCTAATATTTTTTAAGGAAAAAACAACCCAATCTCTCTTCAAAGCCCACTTTTGAGATTACTTCCTTAAGAAAGTCTTTCCCCATGTTCCCCATTTAACTAACCAAATCACTTCCTCTTATGCAGAGGTATATTTTTCTCCATTTATTGCTAGATTTTTGAGAGTAGGAACTCTAATTTTGTCTTTCATTCATCTTTATATTTGTAGCCTAAACACATGATCTCCCGAATGGCAGATTCTTGATAAAATGAATGAATTCAAACTCCATCTTGATTTCAATAGAAAAATTCATATATCAAGAATATCTCTAGGGAATTCAAGTAATTTGGTTCCAATGATACATTAGTGAAATAAGTACATTCTCTAATAAAACAAGATTTTGTATAATCCCAGTCTTCTTGTTTTTGTGTAACACATTATAAAGATTAAAATAACATATTCTCCTGACCCTATTCCACAATTCAGGTTGTTTAGTTTTCCCTGTGATTCTGGAATCTATTTTATGATATACTTATGAAATGGCTTATTAGTTTGGATGAGTTTTAGCCTAATGTCTTTTTAATTTTTTTTAATTTATTAAGGTATTATATGTGTACATAGCTTACCATTGCCCCCCACCTCCCATACAGCCTAATGACTTTTTGAATAAATAGTTATTCAACATGGATTTTAACTGTACCTTAAAAACATTAATATTCTAATACCTGTGAGAAGAGTGAAGCATAATTATTGGTACTATTGGATAGCATGACAAAAAGTAGATCACTTAAAAATTAGAGACTTAAACTATAGCAAATGTACTGAATTGAAATTAAATACATAAATGGATTTCAGAAAATCCATTAATCCCCTGAATTGTGTTTATAATTGTGTTATATGTTTCAACAATTTATCCAAATATTCCTTGATAATTTCCTTATGATCCATTACTACTGCCATCTGAGATAAGCTATTTTCAATTTTCATATAAATTTCAAGATTAGATCTATTAAACAGAAAAGATCAAGAAAAAATTTGTAGAAATATATAATATGTTATATTTGCTATAATCAAGCTAATAGAAATGTTGCTCTCAGAAATGTTCTGGGATATGGAAAGAGTTACTATATGGAATTTTTTAAAACATTTTTATACAGTATAATAAAATAATGAGAGAAGATATAAAAATAGATAATCTATTGTTTACCATTCCATTTCTTAAAAAGATCACACTATTACCACTGAAATATTTAGCATGATTGTGCAAAGTCAACCGACACTATTCTATTTCATTAACCCATATGTTTGTTCTTATGCCAAGTCATAGACTGTCTTGAATAGTGTAGTTTTATAGTAAGCCTCAAAATCCAACTTCTTTTTTTATTTTGCAACATTGTTTTGGCAACTATATGTCATCTGCATTTCTGTAAATACTTTAGATGCAGCATGACAATTTCCATTAGGACACTTATTGAAATGCATTGGTCGTATATCTATTTGGAAAGAATCCTTTAAAATCATGGTATTTTTGCACCTGTATTTAGATCCTTTATAATTTCTCACAACAATTTTCTATTTTGTAAAATATGTTTTATTGATTTTAGAGATAGAGGGAGAGGAAGATATATATATATATATATATATATATATATAAACCTCCATGATGAGAATTATCTATTGGCTGCCTCCTGCATGCCACCTACTGGGGATTAAGCCCAGAACCTGGGCATGTACACTGACTGGAAATGGAACCTTGATCTCCAGGTTCATGGGTTGACATTCAACCACTGAGCAACACTGGCAAAGCTGCAATTTTCTTTGTATAGAAATATAGTTGGTTTTCATACAGGGTGACACAAAAGTAGGTTTATAGTTAATAAGTACACAAAATAAAGTTTATTCTTCTATTTTATTTATTAATTATTATATTATTTTCCAAACAAACAACTCTAAACCTACTTCCACCAAACCCTCATATATTAATCTTGTAACATTGTTAAATAGTAGTTGTTGCATCTCTTTTTTGGTAAAAACTTAAAATGTTCTATGTACACAGTTATTTTGCTATGAATAAAAACATGTTCTACTTCTTTTTTATTCTAATATGCATACATTTTCTTTACATTTTTCCACCTTATCTTTCTGGCTAAGACATTTGGTACTTATTAAATACTAGAGGCCTGGTGCATGAAATTCGTACATAAGGTGGGGGTGTCCCTCAGCACAGCCTGCATCCTCTCCAATATGAGACCCCTTGAGAAATGTTCAACTGCCCTCTTAGATCTGATCCCACCAGGGTTGGACATCCCTCTCACAATCCAGGACTGCTAGCTCCCAACTACTCACCTGACTGCCTTCCTGATTGTGCCTAATCGCTTCTGCCTGCCAGCCTGATCACCCCCTAACCATTTCCATGCCAGCCTGATTGATGTCTAACTGCTCCGCTGCCAGCCTGTTTGCCCCCAACTTCCCTTTTCTGCTGACCTGGTCACTCCTAACAGCCCTCCCCTGCAGGCCTAGTCCCTCCCAACTGCCCTCCCCTCCTGGCCATCTTTTGATGGCCATCTTGTGTCCACATGGAGGCAGGATCTTTGACCACATGGAGGCAGCTATCTTCATCTTGTGTGTTGGAATGATGGTCAATCTGCATATTTTTAGATAGGATAGAGGCCTGGTGCATGGGTTGGGGCCAGCTGGATTGCCCTGAAGGGTGTCCCAGATCAGGGTGGGGGTTTCCTTGGGGTGTGGGTTGGCCTGGGCAAGGGGTTTGTGGTAGTTTGCAGGCCAGCCATGCCCCCCAGTGACCCAAGCAGAGACCCTGGTATCTGGAATTTATTTACCTTCTACAATTGAAACTTGTAGCCTGGAGAGGAGCCAAGCTCCTGTTCCATCATTGGCTGCTGCCATTTCTATAATTGAAACTTTGTATCCTTCAGTGGAGGCCTGAGCCCACCAGAGTGTGTGGAAAGTTTGGCAGCTTCTGGTAGCCATCTTGGTTGGGTTTATTTGCATACTCGTTCTGATTGGGTGGTGGACTTGGTTTGTGGGCATGGCTTGTGGGTGTAGCGGAGTAATAGTTAATATGCACACTACTCTTTTATTAGGTAGGATTTTTTAAAAAAGAGAGTACATATCCTAAACTTATACCTGACTTAAAATATGATATTTCTTTTTTTATTGTAGATATATTTATTTATTCATTATTATTATTTTGAATCCTCACCCGAGGATATTTTCCCATTAATATTTAGAGATAGTGGAAGAGAGAGGGAAAGATAGAGAGAAACATTAAAGAGAAAGAAACACATTGATTGGTTGCTTCTTAACTGTGCCCTGACTAGGTCCCAGACCTAGGAGAAGCTGGGGAGGTTCCTACAGTTGACAGGAATAAAACCCAGGACTCTTTGGTCCACAAGGTGATGATCTATTCGATAAGACAAACCAGCTAGGCCTTTTGTAGAAACTTTAAATAAAGTTTAGAAAGTTCCCATCCGTTTTAATTTTGACATTCAAAAATGAATGTCAAATTTTGTCATAATTTTTGCACTATTAATATCATTATATAACTTTTTCCATTAGTTTAATATGAAGAATTTATTAATTTATTTAAAAGTTATAAATTAAACTATGCATTCCCAACATAAACTCCACTTAGTCATAATATATCATTCTTTTTGTATATGACTATATTTGATTTTTTCATATTTATTCAAAGAAATATACATCTTTGTTCATGAAGGATATTGATCTGCAGTTTTATTATCTTTTATAACTGGTGTGAAAAGGGCAATTTTGTTATTATCGAATAAGTATAGCCTCTTGTATTTTTTGGAAGAGTTTAAATAGGATTTTCTTCCTGTTAATTATTTTATAGAACTTTCCAGTAAAAATTCCTGGTCATGTAATTTCTTTGGTTTATCATTTACATTCATACATAGTCCTTGGACACACACAGTGGTGAAGTGCAGGCCTGGGGTGGGTCGGGAGCCCGGGGTGGGGGTGGGGCCAGGAGGGGAGAATAGAGGACATTTGTATTATTCTCAACTTTTAAAATAATTTTTTTTTAAATCTCGTCATAGAATTTTCTTTGTAAGAAGATTTTCAATTATAATTTCTGATTATCCAGATCATTTACTTATTCTTTAAATGTGTTTGTATATTTCAAAGAATGTGTCTATTACATTGTTCTAAATTAATTGGCAGAAATGTGTTCATAATATTTCTTAATATACACAAATGCCTGTAGGTTCTGATATTTCCACTATAACTTCTTATATTTGTAATTTGTGTATTTGCTCTTGATCAGTCTAACTAAAGAGTAACTAATTTCATTAACTAATTTTATGTGGGTGAAAATGATTTTAATGGAATACATGAGAATATGTACATATTATATAAATACACAATGATATAGTCTATGTATATATTTATATTATGTTTAAATAGATTATGTTCTTTATCAATAATATGTATAAAATAGTACTATATCATTATTATGAGAATTAAAAGTAAAATCACATCCAAAATAATTCAACGTTGTCTGCTAATCTAGCAATAAAAGGAATAATGATAATTATAAATCATTATTATATTTATTTAAAAATCCAGCTAATTTCTCAAGCTATTCTTTTCTTCTTTTGTATTAAAATTTTAAAATCATTTATAATATTGATTTTATGAGACCTATATATCGTATCAAATCTATAAATGCCATTATTATTGTTGAATGGAGATTTTTCAAGGAAGCAAAACAAGGATAGTAAAAATTGTAGAATCCAATATATTCTGAACTTAGAGCAAATATAAACTAATCTAAGGTGAATTTTGTGGCTGGAACAAGTAATAAAAGGAAATCAAGATAGATTAGATAAATGCAATAACAGAAGGAAATATATTAGATTGCTTCAACTGAGCCTAAATAAATAAATATGTAGATAACAACATTATAATAGTTCAAGGACAGAAACCAGGAATTTAGAAATCACTAAAGCCATAATCCAAGAGATGAGAGAAATTCATAAAGTTGTCTTTATGTATGTCCCTTTCAAAGTTTTCTGCACAGGAGCTCTCTGAATTTCTCTTATTCTTAATGCACAATGGTGCAGATGTTTCCACTGGGGGCCTTACAAGTACTGAGTACAGCTTTAGAGAATACAGCTATCATAAAAAATCTTCAAAGTTTGAGAGTAATATTTTGCATATTGTCTAATCTCAAGTGCTTCATAGGAGTCTAATTGCCTGAATATTCTCGGCAAAAATATTCAAGTTTCTACAATAGTCACTTCATTACTATCTATAACATTTTCAATTTTCTAAAGATGTTCTCACTGTTGATTTTTTCTTTCATCTAAAACAAGACTAAGTAAGAAGAAACATGGACTAAAATTATATGGTATATTATATAAGCTCATATAAATGATTCAGGATTATCTTTCAGTTTCTATTCTTTATAAATGGCTATTAGAAAGAATAAATTGATCATTTTTTCAAACCATTGAACATATATTTTATTACTTTTCATTGGTAAATTCTTTTTTTTTTAATCTCCACCCCAGGATATTTTTTTTCCCATTGATTTCCAAAAAGAGTGGAAGGGAAGGAGAGACACACACACATCAATTTGTTGCCTCCTGCAACAGGGGCTGGAGAACCTACAACCCAGGTAAGTGCCCTTGACGGGGAATCTAGGGAATCTAACTTGTGACCCCTCAGTCTAAAGGCCAATGCTCTGAGAAAAATCTGGCTAGGAATCATTGATAAATTATTGATACTAAGAAAGAAATGTGATAAGATTGATCGTTTAGTATTTCATTGTTATCCTATCTGAGTAGTAGTATATTTTGTTATATCACCAAGAGCTAGTTTTGATTACTTCATTGCACTCTGATTGCCTGTTTGAACTGCCAGTAATGTGTGCTATTGGTAGTGTGTGTTTTTGAAGAGATTTCTAATTTTCAGATGCAAAAGCGTTAGGTACCCTGTATGGGAAGTACTTCTTAACTAAACCTGCATATGAAACACTGACAAAGAACAGAAAATATTTTTTGGTATCTCTAGAAGAAATAAAAAGGCACTTTCATAAAATTCAGAAAATATAGTTTTTATTTCAGCAAATGGTTTATATATATATGTTTGCTTGAAATATAATTTTTCTATAGTGCAGACATACCTTTTAAAGGAACAACAGTCATTTCAAATTTTATTAATAATTCATGTATTACAAATAGATAGACTTTCTTTTAAATTAGAGAAGTAATAGGTTGACCTAATATTTAATGTTCTCAAAGAAGAAAAGCTAATTGCATATTAAAATGAAATATTGCAGAAATCGAATTTATTGTAATAATGTAAAACTAAAACAAAATGGTACCTATCCATTAGAGAAAAAAAATGTAAAAATTTCTAAAGTGCCACCACTATAACTCTAGACAGGTGAGGATCCAACCATGAAACTAAGGAATAAACATATCCAAATAACTGATAAATAAGTAAAATATTTTTGGGTTGTGATTTTGGAAGAAGAAATAATATCAATGACCAAAGTCTTGGGGTTTTGAAGATTATCTAATACAACTGCATGAAAAGTTAATATTGAATTGTTTGTGTTGTGTTGTTTCAGTGCTTGTGTGCATGTATACATTTTAATATTTCATTTTCAAAATATGGGCCTCAGGGGGATAAGTGAGGCGTAACGAAAATAGCCTTTTGCCACCCTTCAATAGCTTGGAGGAGTTTCTTAGAGATCAGCTGGCCCATCTCTTCTGAGCAATTTCATGAAGAATGAAGCTATGGCACACATAGAATGCCACTCGTGTTTAAAGGCAGGTGCCCAGGGTTAGTGGCAAGAAAATAAGAAATTCCAGAGGGGTCCTGTTTGAGACTTTTGAATGATATTGCACAAATTTGTGCTCAGAGGATATCTTGGTTAGCAGCTGGGAAAATGCAGTTGCTTAGAATAAAACAGACAGACAAAGAGTCTGAGTCCTAGAACTATGAACCTTCCTCCTTGTTAGTGGGACAGACCAGAGGGATCTGCTTCCGCTGGCATGACAGATGGGATGGACAATGCAAGGCTTTCATCTTTGAGGTAATTGAGAAGCTATGCAGGTTACAGGAGTAGGGTCTTGAGTGTAAGGACAAAGGATGATTTCACACTCTCAGTCTCGATCAGAAGAGCTGGTAACCCAATGGAAGCCCATAGTGTCAGTTTAGGTGCTGTTTCTAGGAAAATTTCCAAGGTGGTGAGGCTGGCGATGCTGCCTTTTGTTTTCTCTGCCTCTTCCATCTGCTCACAATTAGTTCTGGGAATTAAGTACTGGGGAAGAGAAAGGTCAGAGGTGGACAAACCAGGCTGATTAATTTTCTTTGCTTGGGGTATGGCAGAGGAAGTGCTGGTAAGAGTTGAGAGTGCAGGTGATAAATTAGACATCTCAGACTTACCTCCTTCCCTTCCCTTTATAGTTAGCCTGCATGCTATACTAGAAAGTCTATTCAGAAGCTTTCTTCTGAAAAGTATCTCTCATATGTTGGCGTTCCATCATGAGCCAAGTGTGATAAATACATGCAATTTATGCTCCTACTCCATCTCTTTACATGCAGCCAATACCATGCTCCCGATAGAACTTCTGAGCAACCATGGCCAATGTTGGTCCACAGCACATATTGTTGAAACCCAATTTCCATTAATGTGCTACTAAGTACCCCTTCTGCTTGTCTTCTTTTAATAGTGATTACATGCTTTCACTGAGCATTAGCATTATCTAGGGAGTTTTTGAAAATACCAGTGCCTAGGACTGACCTTAGAAATTCTGATTGAATTGATCTGGAGGGGTGTCAGGTATTTATAAGATCTCCCCAGATGCAGCTGTCCTGAGGAAGGAGTGTATATGCAGAACTTAAAATATCACAGATAAAAGAAGCCTACTATATTCTTTAATAAGCTTTATGAGAAGGATTGAGGTAAAGGAATGTTGAAAGAACAGTATAGGTTAGAAAAAGAGGATGTGGTTAATTAGTAGGTATTAATTTGGAGTTGCTCAAGATGACCTGCTCTTCTTGACCTCTCAGATCTCAAGAATCATTACGAATCAGTAATCTAACATATATATGCTCATGATACATAAGATTAAAGAGAGCCCTAAACCTGATATATATATTCGATTACTGATGTTATATATATATATGATTTTTTACAGACAGGAAGGGAGAGGGATAGAGAGTTAGAAAAGTCGATGGGAGAGAAATGTCAATCAGTTGCCACCAGCACATTACCTACTGGTGATGTGCCCACAACCAAGGTATATGCCCTTGACTGGAATCAAACCTGGGACCCTTCAGTTACAGGCTGACGCCACTGAGCAAAACCAGTTTCAGCAGTAATCTAACTTTAAAGTAAAACTGTTTTCTTTGCAAGCTGAGTCCCTTGTCTTTGGATCTGGGTGGGATAACACAGGAATCATTTTTTTAACCAATACACCTCCTTTTTTATGGTTTGAATTCTTTCTAACATCATGGATACAGAAACTTTAAGAGAGCTGAAGTATAAGGTAGCAAATTAGTCCTCAAGAAATACTTTCAACAATAAAGATAAATTAATAAATAAAATAATTATTGTCTGTTGGTATTTCTTATCATTTAGCATATTTAAGCTGCAAAATCAAGTAAAACAAACAAAAAGCTTCCGAGTTCCTTCAATATATTTCTGCACTAAGTATATTAACACAGTGTGACCTTTTATAAGGCATCCATTATATGTTTCAGAATGATACTTCCTGCTCCATAATTAATTGACAGTACTGTACTTCCTATCAATACTAACAAAAGGGTGATATGCTAATTATATTGGACGTCTTCCAGATGTCCTTTTGGACGTCCTTCTAGACAAAGCCACAGAGGCTGTAAGCAGCTGTGAGGGCCAGTCCAGCGCTGAGGTCCCTTTGTCAGAGGCCATGGGAGAAGGCAGCAGTTAGGCAGTTAATGGGATCAGACCAGCAGAAAATAGCAGTTAGATAGTTAGAGGGATCAGGCCAGCAGGGAAGAGCAGTTAGGCAGTTAGGGGGATCAGGCCAGCAGGAGAGAGCATTTAGGGCAATAAGTTTGACAGGCAGTTGAGCGGTTAGGAGCCAGTGATTCTGGATTGTGAGAGGGATCCCATACTGAAGTGTGTGCAGGCTGTGCTGAGGGATGCCCCCTGATGCATGAATTTCATGCACCAGGCATCTAAGTTGAAATATAAAAGTAAAAAGAAAAAGAACTTTTTAAAATGTGATACAGCAGGTTTAGGGCTCTCTTTAATCTTATGTATCATGAGCTATTATATATATATATATATATATATATACACACACACACACATATTTCTATATGCCAAAAAGGGTCCCATTATGAGTAAATATGACCAAGGGACTGACAATTTTGTCCTAACTTTTGGTACTCAAAAGTTGGTTTACAATGAACAATAATGGAAGTAGTATAGAATCCTGAAGCCCAGAAGGTGATTTATATACATTGAAACTTTGAGAATCACTCTACAAGATCTAAAATGTGCTTCCTGGTCTGGTGCGTTTCTTTATCAATGGCCATATATATATATATATATATATATATATATATATATATATATATATAAAGGCCTAAGTGACCATCCCAACCGAATGGACTACCGAACAGGCTGCATGGGGTGACTAGGCTGGCAGGGGAGTTAGTGAGGGGTGACCAAAAGACCAAGCAACTAGCTGAATGGGGCGACCAGGTTGGCAAGGAGATTAGTGATGGATGACCAAATGACTGAGCAGCAGGCTGTGTGGGGCAACCAGGCCCATAGGAGGGGCAGTGCAGAGTGACCAGGCTGGTGGGGGGGGTCAGTAAAGGGCATCCAGGACAGTGGGGGGGGGATGACAGTTAGGGGCAGGCAGGCAGGTGAGAAGTTAGGAGCTAGTGATCCCAGATTGTGAAAGGGTTTAGAATTATGAGCACTTCGGTAAGAACTCTTTCCACTGTTCTTCTACAGCCTTACATACTGGTATGTGCTCCTTCTTAAAACTGATTTATCCAGCCAGCATAGCTCGGTGGATGAGCATCAACCTATGAACCAGGATCTCACACTTTGATTTCCAGTCAGGGCGCAATCCCAGGTTTCAGGCTCAATCCCTAGTGTGAGGCAGGCAGTAGGCAGCCAGTCAATGAGTATATCTCATCATTGATGTTTCTTTCTCTCTCTCTTCCACTCCCTTCTTCTCTGAAGTCAATTAATCCTATATAATAAAAGCCTAATATGCTAAGCTAAGTGTCTGACCATTTGTTCAACTCTTCAACCAGTAACAATGACATGCATTGACCATCAGGGGCAGAAGCTCTGATTGGTAGGTTAGCTTGCTGATGGGGTCTGGCTGATCAGGACTGGGTGAGATGGGCCAGACATGCTCTGGACAAATCTGTGCACCAGGCTGGTTTTGGCATGATCCCTGCAGGCCAGACTGAGGGATACCCCACCCCCAGGGCATAAATCCGTGCACTAGAGGTTTATGAGTATGTGACAGGGCATATCTCTTAGAGAGTTATAATTTTTAAAAAGTTATAGATTTAGCATATGTATATGCATTTATGCATGGCTATTAAATGTTTGGCAGCTCATCAAGTGTTCTAAATCTAATGTACTGATTTAAAGAACTTTTATTCTTTTAACTCAAAAAGACTGATTGTAAAAATAACCCAGTGGTCCTTATGTTTAAGTTCTAGTTGCTTTTATCTTATTTTATTGGGAATCTTTGGAACACAGTCTAATTAATTTTTTAAGCTTTCCAGGGGTCATTCTGAGGTTCTTTCACTTTGCAGCCTTCACACCTTATCAAAGGTGGGCATGCTTATTCAAGGGAAGCAGGAAGTGAAGCTGGCCCAAGTCATCACCTTAGTAAGTAGTTAGTAACTCATTTATCTTACTTATAGTTATGCTAGAGGCCCTGTACACAAAATTTGTGCAGGGGATGTGTCTCAGCCTAGCCTGCACTCTCTCCAATCTGGGACCCCTTAAGGGATGTCCCACCACACATTTAGGCCCGATTCCAGTGGGATCAGGCCTAAACAAGTGGTCGGACATCCCTCTCAAAATCCAGGACTGTTGGTTTCCCAACTGCCTTCTCCTACAGGCCTGGTCCCCCGCAACTGCCCTCCTCTACTGGCCTCACCCCTAACTCCCCACAACCGTCCTTCCCTGAAGGCCATCTTGTGGCAGCCATCTAGTTGCGACCATCTTGTGTCCAAATGAGGGCAGCCATCTCTGACCACATGGGGTGGCCATCTTGTGTCTTGGTGTGATGGTAAATTTGCATATTATCCTCTTATTAGATAGGATTTTATTAGATAGGATTCCTGCCCCTTATTCCACTATGCAAAGCATTTTCAAGGACTTGTATTCTTGCTGACAATTTCCCTTTAATTTATTCCTTTTTACTGAATACTTGTCATTATAATTTAATTATAATCAGTTATTTGTGAAAATAAATATTTCCAATGACTCCTGTCCCATCTCCTCCTTTATCTTCCCAGTCGATCTTTATAAAGAGATCTCATGCATAAAGTTATATAAGAGTATATGTATGTACTATTCAAGTGTTTGTGAAAGATACTCCATTAGAGATAAAAAGAAAAAGCTGAAATTACAAATATAATGTATTTTGATTTCATTCTCCTTAAATATATTCTGATTATTTTATCTATTATATAATATCTGTACATAAATAAATGTATGTTTGGGATGTACTCAGAAAAATTACTGATGAGAAAGCAAAACAAAGAATTTGAAAAAATATTTCAAAGTATTCCTAAGTTCATGCTAAGATCAAATATTGTTTAAATATGTAATTATAAAAATATCCTGAGACTTGTGTCATCTTTTTCTCCTTTCAATATGTGCAACTACAGGCACACATTACTGCTTCAGATGTGAATGGGGTGCACGGTGTCCAGTATCTCTCATAGTACAGTAAGGACCTTTTTTGTGTGATTATTATCACTACAGTTATACTCTTCATTTGCAAGTTTTTCTGTGTTTCAATTTTTATAAAAGTGTCAATTGCTAGGACTTTCCCTGATGATAAGATTCTCTGTAAGATGAAGGACAGAGAGAAATGAGAGTTGAAATATTGTACAGGTTTATTTGAATACAAAGATATTTTCTTATTCTTACTGAACTTTTTCTGTGATACTACTTCCAATATTCCACATATACTGGTTTAATTTTTGAAAAATTATCTAATATTTTCTTTAGACTGCACACATTAAAATAAAGACCAATAAAAGAATAGGCATCTGTATTTCTGATATAAAATTATATTTATATAGACCAAGTGGCACTGATTCTCTTATTTATTTGGTTCAAGGAGGCCTTAACTAAATATTATTAAAATATCTATACTTTTCCATGGTGTGCCCAGATATTTGGTCAAAATAACTCTGGGTATTTTTATGAGTGTGTTTTGGATGAGATTAAACTTTGAATTGGAAGACTTTGTAAAACAGAACGCCCTTTCTCATGTGGGTATTCCTAATCCAATCAGTTGAAGGTCTGAATAGAACAAAAAGTCTGACCTCTCCTAAACAAGGGATAATTTTTCCTTCCTGAGGGCCTGCATACTGGAAAAACAGCATTGGCTCCCCTGGGTCTCCAGCTTGCCAACTCATCATGAAGATCTTGAGACTGGTCAGCCTCCATTATCACATGAGCCAGTTTCTTATGATCTCTCTCTCTCTCTATCTCCCCTTTTCCTCTGGTCCTATTGGTGTATTTCTAGAGAATCCTGACTAATATCTCTTCCACTGAATGCTGGTCTTTGAAATGTAATGTTGTTTAAGGGAGAAGTCCTACATTGTATACTCCAGAGTCAACAGGCTGTGAAGGGCATGTGTCCCAGAGAGTTTTAGCAGGAGTGGCAAGAGGTAAGATAAGTTGTATCACCTGTATGATTGGCCTGAAAGAACATCTAGTCTTTTTGTTTGTGTGTGCAGGAAGGCAGGAAGTTCTCAATTGCATTCCAAAACTTTAGGCTGCCTGCTAGTCAACTTGTGTTAGTTTGTATTTTCTGATTAGTTTTAGGAATACAGAATGCCATGAGAATTTTTCTCAACAAAATGTACATTGTTTTATTCTTAAAAACATTGATTACAATTGACATTATTTTCTAAATTTAGATCCCCCAATTTTGCATATATTTTATATTATGTATATTATATTTATATGCAAATATACATCATAAAGGTTTGGATAGGTCATATATTACTGATTTTCTCTCTCTATTGGAATCCATGGGGGTGTTAATTTTAAGACTTATGTGAGTATATATTAATAATATTTAATATAATGTAACAATTATAGCAATGTTACATATGAAAATATAATATAAATGTCAAATATAGTATAAACCATTATGAAAATAGTACATAATCTCATTACTATTTAACAATTTAATGTTAGATTTATTTTACACAGTTTATGTTTTAAAGGACATATGGGCACTAAAAACCAAGTCTGTATATTAATGAGCTATGTGTGTTTAGATTCCATAGTCTTCCTTTGACAGTAATTTTCAAATAACCTCTTTCATAATATAGAGAAGCCTATGCATCTTAATTAAATAAAGCAAAGTTTATTTCTAAAAGACTGTGATGTTAAGAAATAATATTATTAAATAATTAATGATTCATTTCACAAGGAGCTATAAAAGGAATGAAGAGACAGAAGTCATCATATGTCTCTATTGCTATCTTATGATTTTGGTCAAGGGATACTTTACTTTTCCCCAGAGGTTTGGTGGCCTCACATACATTTTAATAACACAGAAATTTGTCTTCAAATAACATTATAGAGATTGAAGTAGAGGAGTGCTCAAATATTTTTAATCAAAGTTCTGTGGGAAAAGTGGATTTGAAACTGATACATTAATTCAAGAGAATTAATAGGTGAATGAGAAATAGTCTCCTATTTGTTCAATCAATACAGGTAAATTGGAAAACTTACCCATTTCTTCACATTTAACCATTAATATACTTCTGATTGTCCTGCACAGTTAACTAAGAGAACTGAGTATTTGTGAATAAATCTCAACTAAGCACCTGGCGTGGGGGGCATAAAGAAGGGGCAGCGGACTTGAGCTGAGCTCTGGTGAGGCAACAATTTGCTCTTCAGTAGATCAGGCTTTTGTTCAGTTTTAAGAGCTAGTTCAAACTGATTATATATATATATATATATATATATATATATATATATATATATATCAGAACAAGGTATAGTTACTATAGAGACTGATACATTGCATGGCATTGATATTTTTTCTCTTGAGAAACAGAACATCCATTAGTAAAGGAACTGCCCTGCAAAAAATAAAACAAAATCATAAAAAAGCTCTCTGATGAACTTACTAAGGTTTGAAAATGCTTCCCCAAGGACACACACACACAAAAGAACTTGTAACATGTCCATACATTTGAAATTATGAAGAGTCAAATAAAAAATGGGACCGGGCCTAAACCAGCAGTTGGACATCCCTTGATGGGTTCTGGATTGTGAGAGTTTATAGGCCGGGTCTGGGGGACTTCCCCCCAAGTCCACAAATTTTGTGCACTGGGCCTCTAGTAAAAATATGAAAACCAAATCAATAAAGTAAAACAAAACCTATTAAATAAACCCAAATGAAGCTTTTCAACTTATCCTTCTAGAAAATTTTGCCTATTTAATGTTTCAAGTAGGATTATAGAATTTTAGTTAAAGCAAATATTTATATAAAATATATAAATATATATATATATATATATATATATATATATATATATATATATATAATGACATTTCCAATATATTTGTAGTGTGGTAATTATTATGTCTTATTTTATTGCATTATAGTTGCTCTAGCAATGGAGCTTTTATTTGTGTTATATATACAGAAAAAATATATATGTAATTTGGCCATCTCTTAAAGAATTTTTTCAGGATTTTTTACAGTCCATTTTTTATTTGATATTATTTTCATTCAAATAAGGAAAATGACAATTAAAATGCATGCATGCAAGTGAAAACTTCCAGCTTTCTTTTGTACAAACCAGTCAGATAAAGTGAAATATAATTATCCTTATTTTTCAAGACAATTTTACAAATAAGTACCAGTGCACAATATTTTCCTTGTTTTACTGCATAAATTCCCTGAATTTATGAAAACTACTTTGAATAGAGCCCTTAAATTTTTAATATGGGACACATTCCTACATTAATTTTAGGAAAATGGACAAGAGGCTCTAACTGCTCTCTCCTTCCCTCACCCCAAATTCAGCTCAGTAGGGTATCCTGTTACCTTTCTTTCTGTAGTTGCAGATGCTAAAGAAATCAGTGATAATTTTAGAAAAGCTAAATAGCATCTGAAGGTGTCAGTGTTCTCAGTAGCAATTTGGATTGAAAGGGAATATGTACTATATATATTGAGGTTTGAACTTCAGGAGATGCAAGGCTAGAATTAAACACAGTTTTGTTCAGTGGGAAGGTCTGAGTAATGAAAGAACAGCCATTTACTTTTCCAATTCAATAAATCTTCACACAAAAAAGAACTTTAAAAGCAGGGTCCAGTAAGTTTTATAACTTCAAAAATTTAACCCTCAGTAACTCTTGAACTCTTCAGTTTATCTAGATTGGAAAAACTGGGTCAGGTTGTTAAATATAGAAATAAAGGATCATGAGATATCAAGAGAAATTGTATTAATCCCAAAGAACAGAGAACTGATTGCAAAGTAAAAACCATAATTTTACTAAATTAAAATGTGAAAGAGCTACCTGTATAAGACTCACATAGAGTTGTATAAAATTAATAGCTTAAAAATAAATATTTGAAATAATTTAAATAGTACATATTAAATTTATCTCTGATTCCAAGAAAAGGTACTAAAAGAAATACTGGAAGCCCACAAACTGAAAATGCCCACCCACAGGAAGCAGTCTTCCAGAGTTTAAATATCCGTGAATGGTCATTGAACTGGCCACATGTCCGGAACTGCTGCATAGATCTATAGCAAAGAGGCGACGTTTTGTTGTCCTAGTGTGTTATGAGCTGAATGTGTGTGTGTTCCCCAAAAATTTGCATTTTAAGACTTTAACTCCCAAAGTAATATGGATTGGGGTCTTTGGAGTGTAATTAAGTTTCATTGAGATCATGCAGGTGGGACCCCAGTAATAGTATTTGTGCCTCTAGGAGAGACCAGAGAGCTTCCTTTCTCTTTCTCTTGCTGCCATATGAAGATATAACAAAGAGGCATGCCATCCATAAATCAGGAAGAGAGTTCTCACCAAAAACCAAATCAGCTGGTACAGGTACTTTATTCTTAAACTTTCTAGCCTCCAAAATTGGGAATAATTCTATATAATGAAAGCCTAGTATGCTAAGTGTCCGGTCATCCAGTCAGCCATTAAGCTAACCAAAGCATAATATGCTAATGATATGCTAAGGCAGCTCAACTGATCACTATGATGTGCACTGATTACCAGGTGACAGATGCTCCAATCTGTAGGTTAGTTATGCTGGACTCCAACCGATTGGGACTGAGTAAGATGGGTCAGAAATTCCCTGGAGCCCTCCAGGGGTCCCTTCAAGGCTAGCCAACCTCCTGTGTCCGTCTCAGGTCCTGATTGTGCACTGGTGGTGTTCCTCGGCCTGGCCTGCATCCTCTTGCAATCTGGAGATGACAGAGAGCTAGTTTCAGCTCGATCCCACAGGCCAGGCCAAAGGACCCAAATGGTGCATGAATTCGTGCATGGGGCCTCTAGTGAATATATATTGTTTAAGTCAGCTAGGCTACGCTATTCTCTTATAGTTTCCTGAAGTGACTTGTATATATTTACATATATTTTCAGGTTAAATATCAAGCAACAAAGGATTTTTATGAATTAAGTCCATTTCTGGGGTAAGAAAAAAAAACATGTAAAAGCATAATAAAATATAATGACTTTTAACATATATGCAAGTAAAAACATATTTTCAAAATACATAGAGCAAAAGCTATAGAATTAAAAGAAAAAACTAACAATTCAACAGTAGTAGTTGGGGACGTAATACAATATACCACTTTCAAAAATGGGTACAATAAAGACAGAGAAGATCCACAATAGAAGACTTGAACACTATAAGTCGATTAAACTAAACAGACATTTAGAGAACACTACAAAATAAAGCAGAATTCACATACTTCTCAATGCAAAGCCAAGTCCCAGATGATAGGTGAAGTCTATGAAACATTTAATGAATTAGGACAATTATTCACAAACTCTCCAAATACTAGAAAAGGAAACATTTGTTAAAATATTTACAACCATAATTGAACATATTTTAATGAAATATGGCCTACACATTTTTAAAAGTGAAAGTGGTTAAATAATCAAATATTTAACAGGAAAGATAAATCCAATTCTGAAAAAAATAAAAATAAAACCAAGATCCCTCTGTAATTCATTGTAAAATTAATATAAATATGATATCCTAATCAAATAATTATGTATGAGAAAAGAAATGTTTGTGTCAATTCATTTATGATATTAAGATCTAAATATTAATATTTTAATAGCAAAACAAAAATGCTAATTTGAAAGAATTAATAAACAGAAAATTGTATAATTGAATATGGTCTATCTAAGTGATTCATGAATTATTTTATGTTAGTATATATAAGAAAATTACTAAGTGTACTGGTTAATAATAGATTTTGTAATCAAAGAAAACACGATAATTTCAAGAGAAACATCAAAAGTGCTTTATTCAAAGTAATGTCCATTACTATCTATACATTTCCCCATCTTGCAGGTAACTTATGGATGCTGTCCCAACAAAACTTTTCTTTGGTTTGAGGCAAACCATTCGGAGACCAAATTTTCCACTTCTTTCTACGTTTTTAAAGTGCTGATTAGAATGTGCATGTGCCATCAAACAGAACAAGTGGTAATCTGAAGGAGCAAGGTCAGGTGAATATAGCAGGTGAGTTACTACTTCCCAGGTAAGATCTTTTAACGTGTCTTTAACTGTTTTTGAAGTGTATTATGGTGCATTATCATAAAGCAAAATTATTTTACTGTGTCTTCTGGCCCATTCTGGTCATTTCACTATCAAAGCTTGGTTTAAATTGATTATTTGTTGTCAGTAGCAATCATTATTAATGGTATCACCTGTTTTTGGGAAGCTCATCACACCTTCCTAATCCCACCATATGCTGAGCATTATTTTTTTTTCAAAGCAATTTGGCCTTGCAGTCCATGCTGATGGTTGACCTGGATCAACCCATGATTTTGTGCATTTAAGATTCTCAAAATAAATCCAGTTTTCATTGCCAGTCACAATTCAATGCAAAAAAAAGACTTTCTTTTGTGTCATTGAAGCAACTTTTTGCTGATGACTTTTTGTTTTTCCATTTGTCTTTCATTGAATTGATGTGGCACCTATTTTCCCTCCTTTAAAATCTTTCCCATTGCTTGTAAATTATTGGAAATTGTTTGCTGAGCAACATTTAATCTTTCTGCAAGTTGTTTTTGAGTTTGACACACATCTGCATCCAATGATGCTGTTAATCATTGGTCTTCAAACTTTTTCAGTTGACCTGGACGTTCTTTGTCTTTCACATTGAAATCATCCCTTTTAAAAGTATCTTGAGATGGAGCATGTTCACTATAAGCTTCCCGAAGTATATGAAAACTTTTTCTTCAAAATAAAGTAATGAATTAAAACTTCCTGCAAATGCTCATTTTTTGGCACGAAATTTGACATTTTAAAGTATAAAAATATCTATAATGTTAACACCTTTAGCAAATTTAACATATGAAGTTTTTTTAATATATATTTTTTATTATCGATTTTTTACAGAGAGCAAGAGAGAGGGATAGAGAGTTAGAAACATCGATGAGAGAGAATCATTGATCAGCTGCCTCTTGCACACCCCCCACTGGGGATGTGCCTGCAACCAAGGTACGTGCTCCCGACCAGAATCTAACCTGGGACCTTTTAGTCTGCAGGCCGATGCTCTGTCCACTGAGCCAACCTGGTTTCAGCAACATATGAAGTTTTGAAGCTTTCTGTCAATACAACAAAATAGCATACATATCAATTAGCATATATATCAACATATATGTAACTCCATCTATTGAAAAAAGTCAGCATTATTAACTTGTAGACCTAGTATATCCATCACAATGTAAATATGTAAAATGATGCTCAACCTTGAAAGAAAGAATAGGAAGTTCTAAGCCAAATATGATATACTAGTAGTCCAGTTCAAGAATTCTTGCACATTGGAAGGAAATTAATTAGAATATTTTAGTATTGTCATTTACCCTTTCTCTATAATATGTGTCAACCAATTTCATGATTGACAATGACAGATAGAAACACACCTGTGTGATTGGTGCCAGTGAGAGCTTTATATTTATATTTATAATGCATATGCGAGTCAAGATTATATATATATATATATATATATATATATATATATATATATATTAAACCTGCTTAATTAGACCAGCATTCTGATTTAGCTAAACTCTTTTCAGACCAGTGAAGCACCCCAACTTCTCTCTCAGGTAATTGAGAGCAACACAGCAGTAAATATCAACACAAAGCAGATTATCATTATAGATTACACAAGGAGAACGAAGTGTAAAATATTTATCTGCAGCATTGTTTGACTATATTCTGTGCAGTGAGAAAATCTGAAGTCATTTCCAAGGTTCACCATTTCTTACTTCTTTTCAGTCAGGTCAACTGTCTAAGCTTTCTAAATCTCAGTTTTTTACTAATGAAAAGAAAATAGGATTCCACAGAGTCTCCTAGCTACCTACTCCAGGACTTCTGTGAGGATCAAATGAGATGAGGCACAGGAAAATGCTTTATAGACAATTGGTTAAAGTGTGAAATGTTTGCACCTGGCTATAAAGAGAAGTGATGTTCCTGGGATGAAGAAATTCCAATGAGGCTAGCTGGTAGGGAGAGGAAGCTATGTATTGCTATGTGATATCATTACTGGCACTCATAGCCACTGCTTCAGGGATGGGCTAGGAGCTGCATTTTTCACCATGGCATATTGGCTGCGATTTGGTGGAGTGTCACTCTGGGGTGGTAGCAGGACCTGTGTCCACTTTGAGGGGAGCCAAGTGTTGCTTTGTGGGTGGCAGGTCCATAGTGCTGTTTCACTGTAAATGGCCAGTGCATGTCACAGCAAGTCCTGCATTTAGCATCTGCCCCCTGATGGTCATTGCTCATCATAGGAATGGTTGGAATGGATACTTAGCATATTAGTCTTTTATATATAGATTATTTAATAATTAAGAGACAGATTTCAATATTAAGTTTTTATTGAAAAACTAGAGTCCTGCTACACATATATTGCATGGGTAGAGTTCTTCACCTGGCCTGTGCCCTCTCACAATCCAGGAACTTTCAGGGGATGTCCAACATCCACCTGAGGGATGTAGCAGTGCTGAAGTGGCAGGTGACCAGGAAGGAGCCTCAACCAGGGCCGGGCACAACTCCACTGCCACTCATCCCAGCCCCACTGAAACTGTTGCTACTACCCAGCAGCATTGCCATAGAAGTGGGAGAGGCTCCCACCACTGCAGCTGCACTCACCAGCCATGAGCCCAGTTTCTGGCTTAGTGGCACTCCCACTGGGGGAGTGCACTGAGAGTCAGGAGGCAGCTCCTGCATTGAGCATCTGCCCCCTGGTGGTCAGTGTGCATTGCCAGTGTTCTTGTCTCGGCATTACAGAGGTTTCAGCATTCTAAATAAAGGAGCTGATGAATAGATTAAGAAGGAGTCCAAGGACAAAATATAATTTTGAAAGGCACTGGGGTCAGAGAAGCTTCAGCTAAAGGAGCTAAAGACTAGCCCTTGTCTAAGGACCCTGTGCTATTTATTAATGCAATTTGTCCTAAGGCAAGATGGAGACATATACTTCAAAGGGTAGAGTTTACAGAAGCATTGTCAGTTTGGGGAATAGCCTACAGCTGTTCAGGTATTTGGCCAATAGGAGGCAATAACATGCAGATTTAAGATTCACTGAGATATATGACAGCAGACAATCAGGTTTGAGGAAAGTGCCATTTTGTCTTTCCAACACGTAATTACAGTCGTGGCTCAGCCCTTAGTTGAGCCCTCCAAGCTTTATCAACCTTTTGATGAAACTCTTGTAATTATATGACATGCTGGAATTGGTTCCCAGCAGTGAGTCATTGTGATCAGTTGACCTATTGTTCTGGTCATTCTGCTCTTTCAGTTGTAATGGTCACTTAGGCTTTTATATACATAGAACAGGTTTTGGTATAATGAGGACTCATATTGTAGATAGAAGTATACATTGGTACAATGTTATTGTTCATTTGCCAAAATTTGGTAAAATTATATTTTTGGATCAAGCCAATTCCACTCCTAATCATATCCTACCAGAAAAATTCATTCATATACACACTAGAGATATGTTTTTGAAGGTTAATAGCATATTTATATACAATAGCAAAAAGTAAAACAAGCAATGTGTTTACCAAAAAGAGAATAAGTTAATAAGTTGTGCTATATTCAAATAATTTAATAATATATAGTAATCATAATAAGCAACAAGATAAAAATGCAGAACAATGCGTACAAACTGTATGTCCCCACTGACATAAAATTCTGGAAAATGTAAACTAATCACTAAAGACAGAAGACAAATATGTGGTTTCCTAGGGGTAAAGGTGAGGGGTAGGTGGGGAGAGGTGGCACAAGAAAGTTTTTAGGAGCGACAAATACGCCCATTAACTTGATTATTGTAATTCTGCATGTGCACATGTGCTGAAACCTATCAAGTTGTACAATAGGGCAATTGTACACACTCATAGTAAGTTATTATATGTCAAGTATACCTTAATAACATTTTTAAACATAAAAATAAATAAATAAATTGGAAATATATATGTTGTTTCATTTAAAATGGTTTCATAATAAAACACTTCAATATTTACTAATATAACTCAACCATTTACTGTGTTCTTGGCTTTATGGGTCAGAATATAGGTAAAGCATAGGCAACATGGTTTGTTCCTTCTCTATCTTCTCTGAGGCTTCCCTTGGGAGACTTAAAGGCTGGGGTTAGATTGTCTAAAGGCATGCTCATTGTCAAGTCCACTGAGTCTTGCTGTCATCGGATCATCTTAGTTGCTCTCCATGAAACCTCTCTGTGAGTCTCTTCACAAGGACCAGTTTTAGTTTTCTCATATCATAGTTGCTAATATATGTTGAGGAATATCTTAAAATTAAGAGTAGGATGAAAGCTGAATCCCTCTTATGATCTATTTCAGAAATCATAGAGTTCACTTCTGCTATAGTTTACTGATCAGAATAGTCAAAAGCTTGCATTATATTCAAGTGGAGGAAACACCAGACATGGTAAGGAGAACATATTAGTGGAAAGATTGTTACAATCATATAGGAAAAGAAATTCTGCTGGACAGCTCTTTCAGCACAGATAAACTTTTTAGTGGAAAAGGAAACTTGCAGTAGAATTCTATTTATGTTGATGTTTCAATGTAATATCTATGTGCATGTATATATTTAAAATTATATTTAAAGAAAAAAAGACATGGACACAGACAGTAGGGGGTGAGGGCATACCCTGGGGGATGGGAATGGCCAGTGAGAGGTCAATGGAGAAAAAAAAGGAGATATATGTAATACTTTAAACAATAAATAATTTAAATTATATATATATATATATATATATATATATATATATATATATATATATAATCTAAAAAGAGAGAGAAACAGTAAAAACAATGAACAAGAAATTCAAGAAAATGTTATCATTAGGATGTTTGCAGGAGAAGTATACAATCAGGAGGGAATACACAATGAGCACCCATAGTAATATGAAATATGACATAATACTATGCTTCATTTCTTAAGATGGGTTGAATGTGTGTTCATTATAGCATACTAGAGGGCTGGTGCACAAAATTCATGCAAGAGTAGGCCTTTTACCCCCAGCTGTCAGCACGGACTTCCCTCTGGAATCCAGGACCCAGGCTTCCCGCCAGTCCTGGCTTTATCCAGAAGGACATCTAGAATGACATCCAGTCTAATTAGCATATTACCCTTTAATTATTATAGATTACCATATGAAGAAGACAAATTCCAAAGGCTTTTGAATTTAGCTAGGCATGGGTTATTATAGAAAGGAAATTGCCAATGATGCATTCTAGATTCAGAATTTATAGTGTTGATGCCCTTCCTCTAAAAGATGCACCTATATTAAGTGGAGAAATATAATGACCCACAGCAGATGTATAGTCAGACATGAAGCTCTTGGGTCAGCCTTCTTTATGTCAATATGGTTCTATAGAGAAATCACAAAAATCTTTGAAGTCATTCCGGAATTTAAAACGCTTGTGTCCAGTACTATCATGTGGTCATCAAGGTGACTCACCAACATTTCTGTTCTACTAAACATTAAAAAAAGAGAAAGGCATAAAAGGTTGAGCCTTCCTTTAGAAGTCTTTTATTTACAACACGGCCAGCATTTATGTGCATATGTCTGAATTTTAAAGGTCCCTGAATAGATTTCCCTTCACAAAATATCTTTCCCAGCACTAAGTGTGATGCAGAAAATTACACCTCTGGAGACAATTTTCTTTTGGTAGAGCTCTTAAAATTTTCTTTTAAAACCTTCTCTTTTAAAATGCAGATACCCAGGGGTGGAACAAACCTAAATGTGGTAACTGTTTATCCACACAAAGGTCACAATGGAAGACACCCAAGAGTAAGATCACAGAGGAATGGTCCTCAGTGGGAAAAGACTAAGAATGCAGAGATCAGAAGGAAAAGAAAGGGCACAGATTTAGAACAGAGGAACAGATAAATAGCACAGTTTTGGTTTTAACTTTTTTTTAAACAACTTTTCTAATGGGAGAATATGCTTGGCAACTCTACAGCAGGATCTGCAGTCAAGTGGCTACAGATATTTGACATTTTCAGTCCAAATATATTAATTCACACCAGCAGTATAGAAGGTACTATTTCTTAAAAGTATTTATTAGTGTAAAAATATTGGTTAAAGAGCATTTTGGAAATCTGTTTCAATCAATATATACCATAAGAAATTACCCAAGGAACTGAAATACGGTTGTAAAAACAATAGTCTTTCTTTAAAAACAAAAAAGAAGAAAAATAATAAGGTGTCCAGAATTTATTATGTAGGTCAGATACCTAGTATTAATTGGTTTCAAAGGGGTTTAGGCTTAAAAATAGAACTCATCCTACATAGAAACGACAGACATTTGTTCTGTTTACATGTAAACTGGGACAGGTTTCTTTCTCTAGATCTGGAAACTGGGATAAATAAGTAAGGGCACATAAAAGACGAGATGCTCAAGCCTTTTTTTGTCTTCTTAAATATATTTTTCATTTATTTTAAGCTGACAAAAAAGATAAGAAACATTTAATAGCCACGGATAAACAATAAAACAGCCATAAAGGAAGATGTTTGTATAGAGACAGTTGTCCCCTCAGTAATAATTTTTTTTGAAATGTATCCTAGAGTGAAAATCTTTAGTCTTTAAGCATATGACTCCTGAGAAATAAACCGGAGAACGCTCAGTTTTTCTTTCATTTCCACATAAAACAACGTCATGTTGATCGATCAAATAAACATTAATTATATATTTGCATAACTTAAACACTTTCGATGTAAGACAGAAGATTTCTTTCAAAAGTTGTGGAATGTTGCTGATTATGATTTAGACTTTAGTTTCACAGTTTTTCCACATTCAAGAAAAGGTTATAGCCAAAACCGGTTTGGTTCAGTGGATAGAGCGTCGTCTGAGGACCGAAGGGTCCCAGGTTCAATTCCAGTCAAGGGCATGTACCTTGGTTGCAGGCACATTCCTAGTGGGGGGTGTGCAGGAGGCAGCTGGTTGATGTGTCTCTCTCATCGATGTTTCTGGCTCTCTATCTCTCTCCCTTCCTCTCTGTGAAAAATCAATAAAAATATGTTTAATAAAAAAAAAGGTTATATGTTTTTTAAAAAGTTTATAAACACATTATACTTGTGTAATTCTTCCCTTTACCCAGGATATTCTAAGGAAAATATTGCTGGGTACCATTTCACCAATGATTTTTTTTGTTGTTGCAGATTAAACTATCCTTTTAAATCCTATAATAATATGAGGAGAAATTGTGTGACATTGAGAAGCTGTTAAAGGGGAAACCACAATTCGCAGGAGGCAGTTGTGGCCAGATGTGGGCAGAGTGAGATTTCCTGACAGCTTGATCATGAGCCCTTGGAAGCTATCTCAGATTTGCAGACTGAGGCATCCCGTGAGAACTTACCAGTTCTGCTTCCTGCTTTTTGTTTTGTTTTGCTTTGAGAATTGTAACAACTGTGTAGCATATTTTTGGAAACTATCTGCTTTAGTGTTTTGGTTGAAATTTTGGTGCCTGGAATGCTTTCCCATTAGCACATTTCCCTAACCTTCAGAGGAAGCTTCCTTGAGTTCTGCTCCTTCAACTCTCCCACAATTTTTTAAACCCCTAATTCTACATTAAATCCTTTAAACCCAAATTGTGGTTTGCCTACTCTCTTTCTGAAAGAACAATGACTTCTCCAAGCCCTAAAAAGGATATATAAATCTGTCAAGGGCCTCGTTTGATTAATGTTAAGATACAACCAATTCTCATATTTACTCAGCAAGACATTAGATCAGAGAGCATCAACTGTCTCTCAGCTCTAAATATGAGCTGTGTCCTCAAGGTATCACTAGGAGTGCATCCTGCAAACTACTTTTCTATGACTTTCACTGGGATGAAATAATGTGAGACTGAGAGACAGTAAAGAAGGGGAAGGTCATTTTCCCTCTGAAGGTAGTTTCAAGAAGGCATATATGGTTGGCCTCTTAGTGGCTGAGTAGTGCCCCAGCAACTCTGGTGGAGTTACAGCAGCACCAGGGGAAATACAACTTCTCATTTCTTAGACAAGGTCACAGTGTAGTTCCAACAGCAAGACTATAACTTGGGTAGTGGTAGCACAACACCAGTTTCATGAGCCCCAAGAACAGTAATAGCTTCATAGTTTGAAGGTACAAAATATTTTAAAAAACAATAAGTGATGAACATTTAGAAAATAGTAAGTGGTCTGCAGGTAAACACTGTTAATATAAACTTTATTTACATTTATTACTATTTTAAAAATATATTTTTATTGATTTTTGAGAAAGGGAGGGAGAGGGATAGAAAGATAGAAACATTTATAAGAGAAACATCAATCAGCTGCTTCCTGGATGCCCCCTACTGGGGATCAAGCCTACAACCAAAGTACATGCCCTTGACCTCATCATGAGTAATTTCTTCAGAAGTTAATAGAAAGCAATTTAAATAACAGATTAAATTACCCCTTAATATGAATATATTATTTTAAAATGTTACTGGAAGAGAAAATGCATATTGCACGAAACACAGCTCTTTATTGTAGAGCTGCTACTGGTCCACGATGGCATTTTCCTGCACAGCACTAATGATACTTGCCATGCCAATTAGTTTTCTGCCCAGCCATTGCTATTATTCTCCCCATTATTTTTAATGGTTGGTGACAAAGTAATGCATTATGGCAATTTATTTCAACACAAAATATAGATGAATACTTCAAAACACTATTTTTAAAAATCTCTTGGGCATAGTATATTATGTCAAGAGAATATGAGAAATCTGGATTCATCTATTCCATGAAGTTGGAAGTTGAACCTCAGTGTATCTTTAAAACATTTTCTCTACCTATATGATTTAAAACATGGCAATTATTTAGCAAGCATTCTCAGCTCCATCCCTTTGCCTACACTGGAGAAAAACTAGTTTATCAAGGAGGTCAGAGTAAATGTTACCTGCCAATCGCTGGGCATTTAGGAAAAAAGAACAAGAAAGTCACAGAAAATTACCCAGACATGGGACCTTTCCCTGTCAAACAAGGAGAGACAAGGATTAAAAATAAAACATACATCATGTAAGGTCAAGAAGTCCTGTTGTGCTAAGGGCTTTTGAAGCCTGGAAATACCGGAGGCTTTAGTATATCCGAGTTGAAAATAAAAGTTCTGACCCAAGACTATTAACATGACACTCAACCCATGACCAAAGATCCCACAGGTTATAGTGTTCAGTTTAACCAGGGCTAGAAGGGCAAGGCAAGGTCAGAGAAAATAACACTCATTCAATTTAAACAAAATTTAACTCTATAAAGACTTTTTAAAATAGGATCTTGGAATCATCTTAAAACACCCTGACTGAATGCTGCCATTTTAAGAAACTAAAATTGCTATTACTATTTCTTGCATGAATTCAAAGATCTAAGACATCAAATGGGGTGCCTTTGGCCCTTCCACAAGGTAGTCTAAAATCAAAGTTTGGATGAAGTTGGTGAAAAGTTTAAGAGTGACCTCTTAAAACCATTTCCATTATCACTACCTCAGGGTCTTTGTCTTGTTCAGAGCATATTGGGAAGGTACAAAAAGAACTTGAACACCTAAGCCACCATAGTAAGTGCAAAGTGTACCCTGAATGAGCAACACATTGTGGTGAATTCAAATGTATCCCTAATTCTTCATAAAACTTCACTTTCATGGTCTGTCTTTGTAAATTCTTTGTAAAACAGTATGATCTGCGATAAACTACTCATAAGCAAAAAGCATGATTGGTTAGCAACCTGCCACCTGGAACAGAGAAATGCTGAGAATCTGGAAATTAGTGAAGGTATATTTTACTTAGAATCTGGAGTAGAGACTTTATTATAGAAATATTTCAAAAATTATAATTTAATAAACACAGAGGAAACCCAATAATTCCACAGGTTAAAAGATAGATAAAAACAAGAATCATCCCAAAAGTAGAGCATAGCATTGACAGAATAGGGAGTACTGGATATATCGGTTAATAATGGCTGATTTTGTATTCAAAGAAAGCATGATAATTTCAAGAGAAACATCAAAGTGCTTTATTCAGAGTAATGTCCATCACTATCTACACATTTCCCCCATCTTCAGGTAGTTTATGGATACCATCCCAATAGAACTTTTCTTGTTTTGAGGCAAACCATTCAGAGACCCAATTTTCCACTTCTTCATACATTTTGAAGTGCTTCTCAGAGAGTGTGTGTGCCATTGATCAGAACAAGTGGTAATCCGAAGGAGCAAGGTCTGGTGAATACAGCAGGTGGTTTAATACATCCCAGGCAATATCTTTTAACATTTCTTTAACTGGTTTTGAAGTGTGTTATGGTGCAGTATCATGAAGCAAAATTACTTTTCCATGTGTTCTAGCCCATTCTGGTCATTTCAAGTTTGAAGCATGGTTCCAATAGATTATTTGTTGTCAGTAGCGGATCAGTATTAATGGTTTTACCTGGTTTTGGAAGCTCTTACTACACCACACCTTCCTGATCCCACCAAATGTAAAGTATTGTCCTCTTTCCAAAGCGATTTGGCCTTGCAGTCGATGTTGATGGTTGACCTGGATCAACTCATGTTTTTGTGCATTTGGGATTCTCAAAATAAATCCAGTTTTCATTGCCAGTCACAATTGGATGCAAAAAAGACTTTCTTTTGTGCTATTGAAGCAACATTTTACTGATGACTTTTTGGTTTTCCATTTGTCTCTCAGTTGATGTGGCACCCATTTTCCTTCCTTTAAAATCTTTTCCATTGCTTATAAATTATCAGAAATTGTTTGCTGAGCAACTTTTAACCTTCCTGCAAGTTGTTTTTGTATTATAATGCTTTTAATTGTTAGTCTTCAAACTTTTTCTGTTGACCTGGACATTCTTTGTCTTTCACATCAAAATCATCACTTTTAAAGCATTTAAACCAATGTTCACAAGTATCTTGAGATGGCGCATGTTCACCATAAGCTTCCTGAAGTATACGAAAACTTTTTCTTCAAAATAAAGAATTAAAACTTCCTGCAAATGCTCTTTTTTTGGCATGAAATTTGACATTTAAAGCGTAAAAATATCCATGATGTTAACATCTTCAGCAAATTTAACATATGAAGTTTTGAAGTTTGTTGTCAATACAACAAAATCGCATATATATCAAATCACATATATACAACTTATGTGTAACTCCATCTATTGAAAAAAGTCCACATTATTAACTGGTACATCTAGTATACTGACTACCTTACTTTTAAGATAGTCCTCAGACATATTCATACATACTTAACACTGAGATTGTATCAATACCTGTTTCTTTTTTATTGCTAAGTAGTATTTTATTATATAAATATTCCCTGACTTACCTCCCTATTTTAGTGGTGTCAAGAAATAGAATATGAGATTTTTATCCTATTTGCAAACTAACAAATTAGCCTGCCACATTTTCATAAACTTTGATAAGACATGAGATTCCTGGATCAGAGATAAAGGATATTATTATTTATGGCCAAATTAGGAAGCGTGAACTTTATGCTTCCATCAGTTTCCCTTGAGCCACCTCCAAGTCTCATGGGCATAATCTGGAGGTAGAACCAGCTGGATTGTGTACACACAATAGGACTGTATCACAGCTCTAGATCTCCCACACAGGAATCCCTGTTTATTAAAAAAGATTGCTTGCAAACTTGTCCTATAGACTTTAGAGATATATTATTATTATTATTATTATTATTTATTATTATTATTATTATTATTATTATTATTTTCCTAACCAAGTAACAAGTCTGTTCTCTGCACCTGAATGAGACACTATCTTTGCATTCCAATATTGTTTTTTACAAACATCCTTGAAAATATCATCCAGAATAAAAGCTATTATAAGACATTAAAAATAAAAAGACACACATAGAGAATAGTCTCTTATCCAGTATGAACACTTTAGCTGTTTCCAGTTTGGGGCTATTATGTAAATACTTGAGGATGGTCCATATAATCAAATTTCATGTGTAAATAAAGAGTTTTATTTTTTTCTCTAAAATTTTTATTTTCTTTCTTTACATTTTTTTGCCAATTAAAATATTACAATAGCAAGGAATGATATTAAATAGATAGGTTTAGAATTGACTTTTATAATTTTGTTTTCAATCTTAGTATTAAAATATTTAATAGTTCATGATTTATGATAGCAGTACATATATTACTTTGTTACTGGAGAAAGTTTCCTCTATTTTCTTGATAATTGTTGGCCTTTAATTTAATTTCTTTTCTTATTCCTATGTCAGCTTTGTTACCAGAAAATTATTAAGAGTGGAGTAAGATTGGTTATATTTCTTTCTTAAATATTGGATATAAATTAGCAATAAAACTAACCAGACCTAAAGTTTTCTTTGCAAGGAGGCAATTTATTTAAAAAGTTAATTTCTTTAATGGATACAGAGTTTTCAATTTCCTATTTCTTCTTGTATCATTTTTGGTAAAATGTTTTTCTAAATAAATTTACCATTTTATCGGCATTTTCAATTTCACTAGATGAGAGTTGTTTCTATAAATTTATTATATTTTTGGTATTTTTATTATCTGTTTTGACAGTTCTATGTCATTCCTAATTTTGATGATTTGTATTTTCCCACTCATTGTCTCTTTCACCTTTATTAGGTATTTATATATTTTGTTAACCTTTTTTGTTAATCCTCACCCAAAAATATTTTTCCATTAATTTTTAGAAAGAGTAGAAAAGATAGGAAAAGACACACAGAGAGAAACATATCAGGATGTGATAGAGACATATCAATTGGTTGCCTCCTGCATGTGCCCTGACCAGGCCTGGGGACTGAGCCTGCAAACCCAGGTACGTGCCCCTGACTGGAATTGAACCTGTGACTCTTTAGTACCCAGGCTGATGCTCTATTGACGGAGCCAAGCCAACTAGGGTTTATTAACCTTTTTTTAAAAAATATATATAGAAGCAATTACTTGTTAATTCATCCATTATTTGCTTGTGTTTCTTAATTATGCTCTTATGTACTAGTAAATAAAATAAACTGACCTTTGAAAAGGAGCATAGGCAATACAATAAAGCAAGATGTCATTTTTTAATTAAAACATATTTGAAATACAACATTGTATAAATTTAAACTACATACTGGGAGAAAATATTTTCAAAAGATGTATCTGATAAAGGACTTTTATCCTAAATAGGCAAATACTACTTAAAACCGCTCAATTAGAAAATAAACATCCTGATTGTATTATGAGCCAAAGATCTTGACACCTCAGCTGAGATATTATATAGATGACGAATAAACTCAAGAAAAGATTCTTCACATTGTAAGCCATCAAGTAGATGCAGATTTAAACAATAATATGATAGGACTACACAGGTTTGAGAATGGCCCAAGTCTGAAACACTGACAATAAGAAATGTGGCCAAGGTTGTGGAGCAATGGAAACTCTGTGCGATATATCTTAACAATGCAATATTACTCAGTGCTCAAAAGAAATGAACTATCACACTATTAAAAGATATGAAGAAAATCAAGTGCAGTTCACTAAAGAAATGAAGCCCATTTGGAAAAGGTACATATTGTACAATTCTACTATAAAAGGCAAAATATAAAAACAATGAAACAGATTAGTAATTGGGGGAAAGGATCAATGGGAGGAATGAATGGGTGAATCTCAGAGGATTTTAGGAGCAGTGAAAATACTATGCATGATGCTGAAATGATTGATATTCATTACATATTTGTCCAAAAGTAAAGAATATACAACAGCAAGAGTGAACCCTAATATAGATAATGGACTTTGGGTGATAATGATGTATCAATGTCAGTTGATAAATTATAATAAATGTTCCACACTGGAGAAGGTGTTGATAATGGGGAAAGCTATACATGTATGGGGACAGAAAGTATACAAGATACCATTTTTAAAAATATATTTGTATTGATTTTAGAGAGGAAGGGAGAGGGAGAGAAAGACAGTAACATCAATTAAGAGAGACAATCATTGATTGGATACTAGGGATCGAGCTAGCAACCTAGGCCCTTCACAGGATTCAAACCCAGTACCCTTCAATCCACAGGGTCTACCCACTCTACCCACTGAAACAAACCAGCTCAGGTGGGATCTTTTTTAATCTTCTTCCTATTTTGCTAAGAACCTAAAATTGCTCTAAAAATAAATTCTTAAAGAAAAGATAAAAATTGTTATTTCATTTTATGACGTTTATAAATGGTCATATTAAATTATATTATGTGAGAATATATACAGGGATTTGACACTCTTCAAGGGAAGCATCACGAAAATCAATGTAGCATTTATCTGTGGTGCAGAAAGAACTGGCAAAGAAAAGGCTCACAGGAGAGGCTATCCGGCGCTGGTACTTTTTCTTGTTTTGATTGTTGGTTACATGGACATTTGCTTTATAATTCTTATGCAAAGTGTACGTATTTGTCTGCATATATGATATATATCACAATAAAAACCTGAGCACAAGGTAGCTGATAGCATATTGATACATCATTATATTTTATAACTGAGGTGCCATTATGTTTTACAAAGTGCCACTCTGAAAACACACTATCAAATTTAAATGCAGAAGTGATGATAATAAAATTGAGCAATAGCTGACCTAGCTCTCATTTTTATCCTTTTTGCTATGAAATCTTGTGATTAAATATAACAGTGAAATGGGGTGTGTGAAACTTAAGAGGAAGAAACCTCTCTATGGGACCTGTTTAATCTCCTTTTATTTATTTATTTTTTTTAGCAGAATCCTTATGAATAATACTCAAATGCCAGTGCGTGATAACCCATGAAGTTCTAGGCATAACAACCCCACATTTGCTCAGGTTGCTTTATCAAATATGTGTTTCATTTTCCTACCAGAAAAAAAATGAGTTGCAAAAAGATTGTGTTGTCACCCCAGGATCCCATTAACATTATGTAGAGATAAGTGAACTCTCAAGTAAGGTGGAAGGCAGTTAACTATAACTAAAATCATCACAATACTTCTCATATAGATTCTTAAGTTTTCATATTCTACTCTGAACCCTCATGATTTAGGGGTAATATTTTTAATTAAATAAAGGTAAAACTCTTTTATTTTATTTATCATTTCCTGTTTCATCCCTGGTCACTGACTTTGCTGACAATGAACTAATACATCTTTTTTTCTATTTATAGTTTTAATCCCTAGGACTCACAAAAACTGTGCATTATTTTTTATAATTATGACTTCTTTTCTTCTTATGGTGGTATATTTGATGCATTATGTATTTCATATTTAAACATATTATAATGCATACTATGATAAATAGTATATTACATACCCACCTGTTATACAGACAATGGTTTAGGTACTGAGGATACAAAATCCACAGGATATATAAGGCTTTGTCTTTCCAAAGATGAGACAAAAAATAATAAATTTAAAAGGGCATACTAGATAATAATAATTCAATAAAGAATATAAACGTAGACATATGATGAAGCTTGTGGAGTTACCTTGGTTTTGAGAGTTTAATATTAAAAGTAATACTTGAAGTTAATATTTAAATATATAAGTTATGCACAAATCTAAGGGGGCTGCAAGAGTTAAAATTCTAGGTGAAAGAGGAATTTTGGTGTGTCCTAGATACCAGAAGACCAGAGTCGCTGGAGTGAGTTATTAAGAAAGAGAACAATAAGAAATGAGAAGATGGGAATAGGCATCAACTTATCATTTATATCAATTTGGGGAATCATTGGCTCTTAAATTAGTAAACAACTTCGAGAAACAACAAATGGTATAGTTTTCTCATAATGATTTATCTTTGCCCCTAGTCTGTGAGGATAACCTAGGCCATTTCCTTACTTTTGTGGGCTCAGACAACTTACTTTGTTTTATTCACATTAGAACTGCATATTATCTGTACTACGTTCAATAGTCAGCAAATCTGAGACTCATGTAAATTAATAATTATACTTGAAATCTCTGAAATATCTCATAAAATACACTATAGTTGGTTTTCAATTCATAAATCTGTACATTGATCCCTCTGTATCCAAATATTGAGAGCATCTTTGATAGTTAATCAAAAGGAAGTACCTGTGGAAAGTCTCTATGCAGATGTGTGGGCATTCAGATTTTTCAGTCTTTCATACAATTACCAAATCCCTAAATGGGAGGGTAGACATCTCTTATATTGTCTGTAGGGCTTAGAAAATTCAAATATATTTTCTCTATAATAAAGAGGAGCCCTATCTCATGCTAAGGATAGGTCTTATAGTCAGAATAAAATGCAAATACACAAATGAGACCACACTGTTCTTGCTCCCTGTTCTACAACTCTCAACCAGTGTGGAAACTGACCGCAATTCTTGACGTTCTTGATAGTTTTATTTCCAAAACAACATTGATCTTGTTGCTTCAACCAGATCTTTTGTTACTTTATCACTGACTTTTTCCCACACTTGTGCTTTTAATCTTTATATTTTCATCATTACTTCCCCTTGGCTTCCAAATAAATCTTTAGATATTGTCTCTCTGGAAGTCACTTTACTGCAAGTTATCTTGCTTTCCCTTTACCATCAAATTCATTGGAAGAATAATCTCTGTTCTCAGTTATCACTTTTTCACCTTCACCTAATACAAAGTGAATTCTGCCATGCTACTTTACTAAGACTTGAATCTCATTGTATGAAAAATTCCTAAACTTATATTTAAAGACCTAAAGCCCTCTGCTATGTGACCTTTCAGAAAACTTCTATGCTGTTTTCATGTGCTTTTTTTCTTAGAATGTTTATGTTTAATTTTCAAAACACTGATTAGCCTTACATCGTTTCTGATTTACCACTTTTTTATAGCTTGTCTCCTTTATAAACCCAGCCCTTCAATGTGGATATTCTCCACAGCTCAGCTTCAGCTTGCATATCTCCTAACTGTTTATATTCTTCTTTTGTGTTCTCATCCACTGATGTCTCCAACAAAATCTTTATTCAAATGATACCAAAATCTGCAGATTCATCTACAGAACTTCTAGAGCCAAATTAAACCCACATTGGCTAGGTCTTTCTATATATTACATATTCTATAACTCTATAATATTTAATACAAATATTGTATAACAATGTAAATGACTTCAAGAAACAAGTCTAAAGTTAAATTTGCTATCTTTCTTTTCAAACCCGTCATTCTTGCCAAAACCGGTTTGGCTCAGTGGTAGAGCACCGGTTGCGGACTGAAAGGTCCTGGGTTCAATTATGGTCAAGGGCATGTACATTGGTTGTGGGCACATCCCTGGTAGGGGGTGTGCAAGAGGCATCTGATGGATGTTTCTCTCTCATCGACGTTTCTAGCTCTCTATTTCTCTCCCTTCCTCTCTGTAAAATATCAATAAAACATATTTTTTTAAAATAAAAATAAAACCCATCATTCTTTTATATCCTGTATATAGTGTCAGGCCACCATCATCTATACATTCACCCAAGCAAAAATGGCAGAATCAAACTTTTACCATTCCTTCCCTTTCACCCCTCCAACAGGATAACAATCTCATGCATTTGTCTGCATAATGACTTTCCTATTCAGCCTATTTCCTTTTCCTCCTCCTTCTTATGATAGTTTACATTTAATTCTTATATTATTGCAATATATTCCTGAATACTTCTTTAAAATAATATTTCCTTTGGTATACTCAGTTTCTGTTAAAAGTTACCTTTCTGAAAATAAATACATTTGGAAATTCTATTACCTGCTTAAAATAATGATGACTCTGCACTATTTGCCAAAAAAATGTGCCTGATATTTCAACCATTTTGTAGTTAGAGCCAAGTTTTCATTCCAATCCCTTTCCTTAAACTAATAATTCTTATGACAAATTAGGAATTTGTCCCATTCAGGCATGTGCGGAGTTCCCCAGCACACCCAGAAGATCCAAGAATGAAATTGGTGATTGGCTAATATTACTATTGGAAATATGGTTCATGTCTTGGTATATGTTTTTCAATTGTTTTGAAGCTTTATTTTCTTAGGTTGCAGACTATATTTCAGTGATTCATACTCAAATGTTGCTCCAATAGTTGCTTTTGGAAAAAACAAAAGGGTTAGGAAAACTTTACCTTGTATTTTATAATAGAAAGAAAAGAGAGTAGGAGATGATAATATTTTTAAAAGAGAAAGTGGAGCTTTATGCTATGAAGTCAGCCTATTTAACATTTTTAAATCAAACAAGAGATCTCTTTATGAAACACATTCATATATTTATTTCTAAAACTCCATTCTACGCAATAGCATTTCTTTAATACTCACATTTTTTCTCAGACATTATCACATAAGATCATGTTTTCCAGCATTTACTACTGAGATATTCTCATGCATGGTTATTTGATCTTCTAAAGAAAGCAGTGGATCTATACTGTTGAGTTCTCAATTTAATCTTCAGTAATGATAATGGCACTACTTTATAAAACTCTGAGGTATTGAGCTCTGTTTCTGATATCGCTGCTCTTAAATTTTATTGAGCCAGTAACTTCTAGCGTCGAACAAGAGAGCTAGGCACTTTTAGATGCTGTGTTAACACTATGAGGCTACCTTACTTGATAGCGCCATAAAGCAGAATGAGCATTTATTGAACTTGTAGACTATTCAGTCTAGTTCCTCAGTATAGTTATTTCCTATGAATGCTTACTGATTTTTGTAGCCAACAATGCCATCTTACTCATTCAAATTCATGCAAGTATACATACATAATACATTTCCATTATCACCAATAAGCATTTAAAATAATGGACTCACAACTCTTATTCATTTAGATGCATACAACATATTGCTTTTATTCTATTTCAGCTCATTTTGGAAACAACTTCTGTAATTGTTAGAGGAGGGGGAAAAGGTGTAAGTGCTGTTATCTTTTATTTTGCCAAGCCTAGATTACTTTATAATTACATATGGCTTTATGAATTTGAATAATAGCTTTGTTTGATGTTCAACATTAGATGTAACCATCTAATGCCTTAAGTAAATCCTACTGTGTGTCAGTGAGTTTTGAGCAATGTATACACTTGTGTAACCACAGACCTATTTAAGATGTAGGATTTACCCATCAACATGAAAAGATCCTCATGGCCCCTTGTAGTAAACCCCTTTCAGCCAAAGGAACCACTGTCACATAGCTTAGGTTTGCCCATTTTTAGAACACCAATTTCATGAAACCATATAGTAAATACTCTTTTGTCTGACTTCTTTTGCTCAACAATGCTTTTGAAATGTATCCATGCTACCATTTATTTCTTTTTCCTTTGCCAAATGGTATTTCATTGTATGACTATATGACAATTTAAATATTCATTCTTAAATGGATGGCTTATTGTGTATCAGTTTTTTTAATAAAGTTAAATATATGTGTACCCAGTGATTCTGGGGTTATATGTCTATACAATTACTTAAGAAGAATTAACACATATGTTCATAAACTAATTGCACAGGAATGTTCATAGCATTTTTACTTATAACTATATCATAATAAATTACTGATTTTTTGAGTGGGATCAGCTATTTAGAAAACAAGGTACTATAAAACACAGGTTTGGTAATTTTTAGAAAATTTTATGTCTTTTGTATCTTGATTTAAGATTTTTTTGAACTAATGTCAAACAACATTTTCTATTATAGTTTATCACTTTCACTTTTATTAACACTGTCACACTCTATCATACAATTATCTTCTGTTCAGCAAACAAATCAATGAGTATATAATACACTTCTATTTATTGCCATTGTGAAGAAAATTACAGTGTATTCCCTTATTCATAAACACATTTCTATATCTCCTCATTATTTTTTAAGATACACAGTTAAGAGTAGAATTTGCAGGAAAAGGTAAAAGCAGATTTTATTGGAAATGAGTTGATAGTGATTTCCAACTTATTTTTTTGAAAGCCTTCACCAACCAAGAGACTATGGTCATGAGATTCCTTCCACCAGAATGATAGTCTGTATATTGAATAGATTGTTAAGTACTTCCTATTTTCATCAATGATAATATGTGGTTGAAATGTTAAATACCTTCTTATTAATAATGATATTTAATGAAAATATTAAAATACTGTTTATAAATGTCTTGCTCATGCCCTTTGCATATTTTATTAGCAATTCAATATTTTATGTAAACATCAAATATCTGCACATGTATGTACTATTCATATAACTTTGCTTGGTTTTTAACATTTATCCTATCTAATAAAAGAGTAATATGTAAACTGACCATACCTTTGCTACACCCACAAGCCACGCCTACCAGCCAATCCAAAGCAAATATGCAAATAAACCCAACCAAGATAGCTGCAGCCACAGAGAGCTGGAGAGAGACATGGGTTTCCCTGGCAATGGAAGAAACCAAGCTTCTACCTGCCCTTGCTGGCCTAGGCCTCCACTCAAGGCTACAAAGTTTCAATTGTAGAAGATAAATCCCAGATACCAGGGCCTCCACTTGGGTTGTGGGTGTGTGTGTCTGGCCTCCAAATTATCACAGGCCCCTTTCCCAGGCTGACCCACACCCCAAAGGAACCTCCCCCTTGATCAGGGACAACCTTCAGGGCAAACCAGCTGGCCCCCACCCATGCACCAGGCCTCTATCCTATCTAATAAAAGAGTAATATGCAAATTGACCATCATTCCACACAATATGGTTGTCCCCATGGTCAAAGATCCTGCCCTATATGGACACAAGATGGCCACCACAAGATGGCCAGCAGAGGAAGGCAGTTGGGAGGGACCAGGCCTGTAAGAGAGGGCAGTTGAAGGTGGTCAACCCTACAGGGGAGGGCAGTTTGGGGTGGCCAGGCCAGCAAAGGAGGGAAGTTGGGGGTGACCAGCCCTGTAGGGGAGGGCAGTTAGGGGTGACCATACCTGCAGGGGAGCAATTAACAATCAATCAGGCTGGCTGGTGAGTGCTTAGGGGGGTGATCTGTATGGCTGGCAGAAGCTGCTAGAGGCAATCAGGAAGGCAGGCAGGTGAGAAATTGGGAGCCAGCAGTCCTGGATTATGAGAGGGATATCTGACTGCCCATTTAGGCCGGCTCCTGGGCAGCCAGACATCCCTCGAAGGGTCCCAGATTGGAATGGGTGCAGGCTGGGCTGAGGGACACCCCTTCCCCACCTCCGCCCTATGCAAGATTTTCATGCACTGGGCCTCTAATAAATAGAATAACGTGATATACAGATATAGTGTTCTGTGAATTCCTAGCTTTACATATCATTATGGCTTAAGATTTATCCATGTCGATTTAGTTGGTTACAGTTCACTTTTAATGTTGAATTTTATTTTATTGCTAGTATATCCTAATACTGTTTTTTTTATTCTATTAGTAATGGTGTCTGGATAAATTCTAAATTCTGGCTTTCATTTCTCTTTGTTTGTTTGGTTGGTTTTGTTTTTGTTAATCTTCACCCAAGGATTATTTTTCCCCCCATTGATCTTTAGAGAGAGTAGAGGGGAAGGGAAGAGGCAGGGAGAGAGAAACATCAATTGAAGAGAGACACAAAGATTGGTTGCCTTCCAAATGAGATTGACCAGGGCAGGGGATTGATTGAAACTGCAACTCTACAAAGGAGGTATGTGCCCTTGATCAGAATCAAACCCTTGACCCTGCAGTCCCTGGGCCAACTCTCAAACTGACCGTGTCTATTGTTCTTTTTATTTTAATTTTTAAATTACAGTTGACATACAGTGCTATTTTAGTTTCAGGTGTACAAACCAGTGATTAGACTAAAAGACAAACACTGACGGAAAGTAAAAGGATGCAAATTGTGTTTCAAAAAATGTCACTACAATCGATAAATTCCCTATCTTCATGTGTTCTTGTGCATGATTCTTATTACATCCATTTATCTTATTGCTCTATTTATAGCATCTTTTATTGAAATAAGTTCCACTTTAATATAAATTTTTACCAGACATTTATTTGTAGTTTGCATTCCTGTGCCTTATTCAAGAAGTCATCTAAAATTTCACTTCTGTTTAAGGTACATAGACCATAACAACATAGATCACCTGAAAATCGTGTTTTTAAGGACATTGAAGAGGTGTGGATATGAAAAAATGTAAAGAAACTAACTTAATGAGTGATAAGAATTTTCAAGGTGAGTCTTAATTAATTTTAGATTTACTGTAAAACTTCAGTAAGCAATATGGTGATATTGCTATAATGGTAGATAGACTAATAGCACAGAATTAGATAGTTCATAAATAAAATTACAAACATAAAGTAACTTATGTTTATCAAAGTTACCCATATAATTTAATAAGTTCTTTCACATAAACCACATTAGAAAAATTAGATGTCTGCGTGAAAAAAATATTTTATTACCAAAACTTACTATTACTTTTTAATTAAAACATTAATTAGAGGTAACTTATAGACTTAAATGTGAAAGCTAAAATTATAAAGATTCATGAGTAAAACAGGACACTTTCTTTATGACCTTGAGAACAAAGATTTTTTGAGAAAAATACAAAATATAAGAAGTATACTTATTAAAACATATTTCAACAGAAATAAAAAAAAATGTTTATCCATATCTAATATGAAAAAAAGGAAAAGCTAACAACAAAATGGAGTAATATTTTCAATGCATATAAACATATAAAAGGATTTCTTTCTAAGTTACTTAGTGCATTTGGATATAACCATAAGAAAAAAATACAAACAAATGAATAAAATTGAACAGAAGACTTTAAGTATTTAATAATATTAGATATCCAAATGTCCAATAAACTTATGAAAATAGTCTTTCTGACATTAAAACCAAAATAAAATATGACTAAACACTCATTAGAATTTAATTTAAGAAGAAAGAAAATGTCAAGTTTGGCAGTGATGAGATTCAGTGGAACTTTTGCACATGGATGGAAGATAGGTAAATGAGAGTACTGGCTCTGACAACTCTTTAGCAATCTCCAATAAAGTTAACCATATTAACCATCAATTTGAATTTAAGGTATATAACTAATGAAATTGGTATATATATATATTTATACATGAAAAGAAATACAATATGTTCATAGTAGCTTTATTTAAAACTAGAGGCCTGATGCATGAAATCCATGCACGGGAATGTGGGAAGCAGGGGAGTGTCCCTCAGCCTGGCGTCTACCCAGAATTTCTTCCCCTCCTTCAGCACAGGCTCTGGGAAGATGCTTGTCCCAGGGCCTCCTCAGGGCCCTGGCCCATGATGCCCTGCAGCTCGGGTACTTGGAGGCTTGGGCTTTCAGGTTTGGCTTCCTCCCTGACATGGTGTTCATCAGCTGCCATGGGAACCGTGCCTCAGGAGTAGCCCCCTTGGACCATATTACTTGCAAGTGTGTGTGGGGGGCAGCCTTGGTGGCAGTGATTTGATGTATGCAGCATGCCCGCCAGACACCCACCCCTCCACCCCTGCCATGGCACTATGCTGGTCGAGTCTGGACTGTGGGCAGGGGGTTTCCAGTCTGCAACTGGGGCTGTTGTGCTACGACTGAGAGCTGCAGGTGGAGGACCCTGGCACCCATAGGGCTCTGTAAGCATCAGGAACTGCAAAGTTGATTTTTCTGGTTCCTCCTCTCCCTCCGGGAGGCCATGGCACAGAAACTGGCCTCCTGTCCCCACAGGCTCCTTCCCTCCCTCTGCACAGACAGCTGTGGTGCAGAAGCTGGGCTCGAGGCCCCTCAGGCCTTTTCCCTCCCTCCACACAGCTGTGGTGCAGACACTGAGCCATCTTAGCCTCTAGCAACATGAGCTCAACATCCCACTATCAATCCTCTGGCTAGATTGACAGTTAATTTACATATTACTCTTTTATTAGATAGGATGACCACAAAATATGGGTCACTTCAAAATGATGGAACTGAGGAGGAGAAAATGGCGGAAGAGCAGATGGGCGGTTTCTGAGTCTTGTCCCGAGGAAGAGAGAGAGAGCAGCTGAGGATCGCGCTAGGAGTGCTCGTCAACAAGCCAGGAGACTGGCAAACACCAGAGGAAATTTGGGGTCTGCTGATCAGGGAGCCACCAACAGTTGACCACCCACAGCTGGGTCCCTTACCGGAGATACTTGCAGGCGCGGATGGGAAATCTCGCCATCTTGGAAGGGAGGAGGTTCGAGTTGGAGGCCTGATTATCCCCAGCCCCAAGGAACACCAAATGAACATAGTCGGCGCGAACCCTTGATCTCAGAGGAGCTCAGATTTCGCAGCGATCCAGTGGGTGAGTTCCCCTCGGCCCGGTAGTTCTGACTGAGTTCCACTCGGCGCAGCAACACCCCCCCTCCCCCTGTGCACCAGCTGGCGCAGCGCACAGAGGCTGAGGGACTGGTCGTGGAATACAGGCTTTTCAGCTGGAGGCGCGCCTGTCTGTGGACAGGGCTCCTAAGACTAGGGATATCTAAGGAGCAGCACAGCTGGATCTGAGTCCAAGAAGTAGCCGCAGAATTACAGGGGAGTGCAGCCAGCTCCGGACCGCCCCACCCCCAGCCATCAAAGACACAGAGAAGGGGAAAAAGATAGAAAGGCTTTAGAGTCCTGGAAGTCATCCAGAAACACTGCCACCCAGAGGCTAAAGCACATAGGGTCTCTAGATTGGCTTAAAAAATCAGGTCTTGTAATCAACACGGAGGAACGGTGAAACACAGTGAACTGCAACTACCGCCCAGACTGGGAACAGGCGTGCAAGACATAGCAACACAGAAAGTGAATGACCTTCATTACTGCAAATTTTGTTTAATTTTTAATTTTCAATTTTTATTTTTTAACTGTTGAATTTTTGTTTTTTACCTACTTTAATTGCAAAGTTTACTCAAGAAATTTTTTTCATCTGCCATCACTAGATTTTACCTTTTTAATTAATTCATTTTTATAGGTAATCAACATTATTACAAAATGATGGAACTATGGGTTACCAAGTCAAGAGATATTAAAAGAATAATAAAGGAACATAATTCACTATTATAGGTATGGAAATAAATTAGAAACGTTATAAAAAAGTTATAAATTCTTTGAAAATGTAAACTATCAAAACTCTCTTAAGAAATAGATAACTTGAATTCCAAGACCAGGTGACTTAATTGGAAGTATCTACCAATTATTTTTTTTTTAATTTTTTTAAATTGATTTCAGAGAGGAAGGGAAAGAGATAGAAACGCCAATGATGAGACAGAATCATTGATTGGTTGCCTCCTGGCCACCCCACTCTGGGGAATGAGCCCATAACCCAGTCATGTACCCTCGACTGGAATTGAACCTGAAATCCTCCAGTCCACAGGCTGATGTTCTGTCCACTGAGCAAACAAGCTTGGGCTCTACCAATTATTTAAGAATAAAATATTACAATTCTTTACAAATTCTTCCAGATAATTAAAGAGAAAGGAATACTTCCTAAGTTATTTGTAAGCACCCAGCATAACTCTGATATCTAAACTAGACGAAGCCACTAGTAAAAAAATAAATTTCTGACCATTTCTATCATGAACATAGATACAAGAATTCTAAGCACAATTTGAGACAATCTAATATAAAAGTATTTTAAGAGGAAAATTTATAATGACAAAGTGTGACATTTCCTCCAAAATGCAGTTTAACATTTGAAATTTCAAGTTAGTCATTGTATTCACAATATCCACAGTGTAAAACTATTTTTTAAAAGTTAATTAAAGGAAGTATTTGATAAATTTCCATACCCATTTGCGACTAAATAGAAGTTCTCAACAAATTAGTGCACATCTATAAAAATTCTATGGTTAACATTATACTTAATGGTATATTTTTCATCACAGTTAGTAGGGTTTTCTCCACTCCGCTGTCATCAAGGGCAGGTTTAATTTCAGAACTTCCATAGTTTCACTTTCTATAGTTAAGTTCATTACACTCACTGATCCATTTGGAGTTTATACCAGAATATGTATGATTTTAATTGTATCTTTGTTCAAATACTTATAAGACTTAGAGTGATTTATTAAACATCCTGCCTTTTCTTCTACTAATTTCACTTATCATAGCATATCATTTTTAAAATTATCTATATGTGTGGGTCTATATGTGTGGGTCTGTTTGAATCAAACTACTTAACAGAAAATTCTTGTCTTTGAAATTTAGGAGAAGATTCTATCCAATAGTGTGGCTTACCTATCTTCAATAAGTCACATCATTTGCCATTGGAATGAAGCAGTGTTTAACTACATAACTGAGTCTACAGAGTTGTGCACACTCTGGTTAAGAATTATCTCTATATGTATATTTTGAATAATCACACATTATTCCTTTGTGAGATATTTCTGAAATATTTCTAGTTTGGAATTATTTAACAAAAATTATAAATAAGTTTTTATTTTCACTGTTGCATTTTAACCCCACATTATTCTGTAGAATATCAAATGAATGCTTTTATTCACTGATAAGGTATCTTGATTGGAAAGGTGTTTTGGGTCTTTAACCTTATGAAAAATTTATGATATTTCAGTAACTATTTTCTCTGTGACTTTGAATTTCAGAAGCCCTCATTTTATGGTGGAAACAAATGACTTTGTCCTAAGTGATTACATTTTTTAACTTTAATTGATAGCTTCAGAATACTAAAAAATGCAAAGGTGATTGTGCTTTATTCTTCTAATCTATTTTTTAAACATTAAAATAGATATTATCAAAGCTTAGATGGATAGTTTCAGGAGCATACATTGAGTTTTTATTTCTCTAATTGATAACAGGGTTAAAGCAAATACTCTGTACAATGACCAGATTTTAATGAGTAGTTGTCTATTAAAGGTTCTCACCCACTGTTTAAATACAAACAAAAACTTTCCATAATGATATGTTAAAAAACTACAATGGAAATCTGGTTAAATCCAATTTTGTTAATAGAACACTTAACAAATCTTTTATGTCTAACTACTTTAAAAGAGAGGTACTTGTGGAATCTTTTTTAAAACTGATAAACTTTCATTTTTAGAGCAGATTTACATTCAGAGCAAAACTGAGCAGATGGCATAGGAAATTCCTATAGGTTTCCTGCCCCTAAATGTGCATGGCCTACACCATTTTCAACAACCCATACCAGAATGGTACATTTGCCCTAATCAGCGAGCCTATATCGATGCATCATTATTACCTGAGATTCATAGCTCATATGAGAGTTCACTCCTGGTGTGTACATTTAGTGGATTTGGACAAATGCAGAATGACATATGTCCAACATTGTAGTAACAACAGAGTGGATTCACTGCCCCCCACATCCTCATGCTCAGCCTATTCATCCCTCCTTCCTCATTAATCCCTGGTGATCACCGATCTCTTTAATTTCTCATAATTTTGTCTTTTCCAGAACACTTAACAATACAATATGTGGCCCTTTCAGTTTTTACATGATTACATTTTAGAAAACTTATAGTTTTATATTTTACATTTAGGTCTATGATCCATTTTTGAAGGGTTGTAAGATTAATTTTGGCATATGTATGTCTAAGTTGTTCTTACACCATTTCTTTTTTTTTTAAAAAAATATACTTTATTGATATTTTACAGAAAGGAAGGGAGAGAGATAGAGAGCTAGAAATGTCAATGAGAGAGAAACATCGACCAGCTGCCTCTTGCACACCCCCTACCGGGGATATGCCTGCAACCAATGTACATGCCCTTGACCGGAATCGAACCTGGGACCTTTCAGTCCCTAGACCGACGCTCTACCACGGAGCCAAACCGGTTTTGGCCCTCTTACACCATTTCTTTAAAAAATCCCACTTGCTCCATCGTAGTTTTATTTGTTTTAAACTCTTATGGAAAGAACATTTTTAAAAATATTTTAAATATTACCACAGTTTTTCTGTGTCTCTTCATCTTCTGTTTGCAAAGTAATTTTATGGAAGCTTTACCAGCCTCAAGCAGTTATCGAGCACCTATTACATGTTCAGCCACTGTGTTAAGTAGATTCTGTATTACCTAACATAGACTTCTCCATAATGATTCTATTTTCAAGTTGATAAATAAATGCATTATAAGCAATGAGAAAATAAGAAAATTGTTTCCAGTATAATTCAATCTAAATGCAATAGACATTCTGACAAGGGAAGATGGATGTGGTTTGGATGATTTAGTTATCAGGGTATTGCAAGTGCAGGGGCTGAAATGTGGAAGACAGAATAGGAAGGCAGTGCCTGATGAAAGAAATTCTCACATGAGATTCTAATAGGAAATGGAAGTTTGGTGTTTGAATAGGATAGAGATAAACTTAAAATTTACCTTGAGAATGTGGATTTATTATAGCAAAGGATAAAAGACGTTATTTTCTTCATCAATAGAATTCATTTCTTGACAAGGAATTTCCTTACTTTTCTTTTTAAATAACTATAGATTCAAAGGAAGTTGTGGACACTATTACTTAGAGGTTTTCTGTATCTTTCACACAGTGCTACCTAAATGTTAACAATTTTCCTTAGTACAATATCAAAGTCAAAAGATTAATATTGGTGCAATCCACACACTTTATTCAGATCTCACTGGATTATATAACTTGTAATTATGTGAGTTTGTGTTCTATGTAACTTCATATTTAGCCTATTCCAAAATTATTAATACTATTAGTTACTATAAATTCAAAAATCACTATACACCAATCTTTTGACCCTCTAAGATATAGAAATTTTAAATTTAAAGTTATAAACATTATCAAAATCATTAAGGCTTTCAGAGATATTATTTGTAAGAATCTCTTTCACGGCCCATGTAGAAAGAGTTCCAATTCAGGGTCCGGGTTCCAGAGAAGGGCAGCACACAAATGAAGAGACTTGAGACTTGAAGAAATTCAACTTGGAGATATGGGGGGCCAGGCAGTAGTCCAACTCTAGTGGGAGAACTAGCCTTGTTCTGGCCCTGCCATCCCCTTTTATTGAGGCTTTGGGGAAAACATCTTAGGCAAGGTAAACAGAAATTTACATGTAGCCCTTAGGCAGGACATAACAGAAACTTACACAGAACAAACAAGGTGGAGGCTGCTTCAGCTAACAATATCTCAACTAAAGGTTAGAGCAATTAAGGTTGTTGACCAGCCTTCCTGGCTTCCTGTCAACATCTCTGTTTTTAGTGAAACTGATTTGTTTTTCAGCAATTATTAAACTGTTTTTCAAAACATATAAACTAATTTACATATTCACTGATATATTTGCAAGCTGTCATTTTCCTGCCACCACCAACACACCATAACAATAAGTCAGTATTGTGTTGTTTCATTTGTTTTTTTCTTATTTATAATAAGACATGATTAGGATGATTTTTTTATTGTTGGTTTGCACACTAGCAACATTATTTTTAATTTCTGGAGTTCTTTTGCAAAATCCTATATAATAAAGAGGCAACATGCAAATTGACCCTCACAAGATGGCTGCCCACAACCAGGCTGGCATGGGGGTTAGTAAGGGAGGACCAAATGACTGAACAGCAGGCTGTGTGGGGTGACCAGACCAGCCGGGGGGCAGGGTGTTGGGGGTAGTAATTAGGGGCAACCAGGCCAGCAGAGGAGGGGTTGATGGGGGTGACCAGGCCAGCAGGGGAGGGGGACAGTAAGATGCAACCAGGCTGGCAGGGATATAGTTGGAGGTGACCAGGCCGGTTGGGGTTGAGGGGAAGTTAGAGATGACCAGGCCAGCAGGGGTTGCAGTTAGAGGTGATCAGGCCAGAATTCAGAGGCAGTGAGGGGCAATCAGGCTGGCAGGGGCAGGGTAGTTAGGGGTGACCTCCAGCTTTTAGGAGCCAGTGGTCCAGGATTGTAAGAGGGATGTCCAACTGCTGGTTATCAGGCCAAGACAGGAAGTCAGACATCCCCCAAGAGGTCCCAGATTGGAGAGGGTGCAGGCTGGGCTGAGGGGAACCCACCCCCCTGTGACAGATTTCATGCACCAGGCCTCTAGTTCTAACATAATACGAGGTAAACAAGATAGTTAAATACTTTGTCCTGATAAAATAAGCTCAAGTATCAAATGCTGCCAAAATATCTACAATTTTGTATTGCTTGCTGATTGTTATAGTTATCAGCAATTAAAAATGTACTTAATCTCATGTAGTCTGAGGATTAACCAGTTAAACATGTTTTAAAAGAGAATAGGTATGGGTTCTCATATTTTTTATTGAATGCTTAATTTTTAATTTTATAATAATTAATTCACTAATATTTAATAAATTTCCATTAACTGTCTAGTATGTGTCCAGAACTGAGATAATTGTTTGATACAGATCATTTCACTTAATCTTACAAGAGCAATGTGATATATACATTATTGTTACAACCATTTACTGATAAGGAAACTGAGGTTAGAATAGGTAGGTACTTGCTGATGTCACATAACTGGAATTCAAGACGTCTCTCTGACTCTATGACATAATGCTTGAAAACCAAAGACTGTCACGGACATGTATAACTATAATAAACATCGTGTCTCATTCCTGCTGATGAGCTTGTTCTCCCACACTCTGATTATCATCACACTTTTGTAATGACTTCGTTATTAAGAGGCAGGTGGTTACTCTGCCTCTGTTCCCTATGTAAAGTGGAAGTGAGCCAGAAACTATTAAAATATTCCTCATCATATGTACTTAACATCCTCCTTCCTATCCCCCACATATACATTCTAGTTCTCTGAGTGTACTCAGTTGGCATCAGGTAACAAAATGTTACATTTTAAAGGAAATACAGAATTGCAAGTAACTGACCAGTTCTTAACCTTTGCTGACTCATAAGAATTCTCTTTAATAACTCATTCTTTTTAATGACAGAAAGTTTTCATTTCAAGGAGCAGTAAGCAATACTTTATTCTACCCATACTCTGTTCTATGTAACTATCCATTTTCTATTGACAAAATAACAAAGGCAGACAGCAGCATAGTTCAGGTTGTTACATTAATCTCGCCCAGTCATCATGCCACCTGATGGTAAGTTTTGAAGAAGGGAAAGTTAGGTTTGCCATTGTTATTTTTGAAGTTTCTCAGCTCATATTTTAGGAGAAGATTGTCAAGGGAGACACTTGCTCATGCTTCCTCTTGGGACCTATTTGTTTTACATTTGAACTTCCCAAATCCATCTAAAATACTATATATCCCAAGAGTTCTGCAAAGAGAATGCTGCCAGTGTTGGTAACCAGCTTGCTATCCATTGACCGATGGCAGCTATACAGCCTAGAGAAGTCAGAAACTGTGCTAGATAAGGGAAAGTACTCTTATGGTTAGATCTAAATCTCTAATAATGAAAAGTCCAAGGACAGTAAGCAGTACCTCCCCCTCTGACTTTTGTGTTCTCTTAGGATCTGACAATGGGGTGAGGATGCCACACACACAGAAGCATAAGATATGGAAATACTCATTTCGTTCCTGAAGAAAGTTTCTGTCCCTCTCTCTTTCAAAGTAATGATGTGAAATTCTAGTAATTCATAAGACCCAATTTATACAATAACCCAAACAAAAATAGTGCTGGTTAGGATGCCATTTGCTTATTTTTATCCGAGTAATGTAATGATGGGAAATTTTAGCCTACTTCCTCCCCTCTTAGGATATACATAAGGACACAATTTCTTCTAGGAATCATGACCTATGTAAGGTCAGTTATTCATAAGCAACAATTCACACTAAACATAATTAAATGCTCAAGCCTTCCATCTTGCTGTGGCATCTTTTCAGTTAATTTTAGTCTAAGCATTTTTTGTAATCTGATTTTATAGATAAGTTGCCTTATGTTTCTTTCTCTCAGTTTGATCTAACATTCCATCCCATTTATTGTCATCATTGTGTTATAGGCCAGGGCACATACTAGCATTCTCATTCTATAGGAGGAAACAGAAGAAAAATAAAATGAGTGAGATTTGAAAAAGAAACTTAATGAAGGAAATAAAAGTAAAATTGAGATTTCTTGATATTAACCAAAACTGAAAATAATGAATTTTTAATAAAATAAATGCTATGTCTAATAATAATAATACCTTATGATCTTATATACATTAAATATAATGTATATAATTGGGCAATAAGAATGTCTATAAAAAGGTGCTAGACAGTTAGGCAATAAGAATTGCTTTTTCACAATCTTTATTTTATTTTATTTTTTCAAATATATTTTCATTGATTTTTTACAGAGAGGAAGAGAGAAGGATAGAGAGGTAGAAACATCAATGAGAGAGAATCATCGATCAGCTGCCTCCTGCACACCCCCCACTGGGGATGTGCCCGCAACCAATTTACATGCCCTTGACTGGAATCAAACCCGGGACCTTCCAGTCTGAAAGCCTACACTCTATCTACTGATCCAAACCGGTCTTGGCTTTATTTTATTTTATTATCTAATTTTATTTTTTATCACTATCTATCCCCCCCCCTCACAACCTTAACTAACTCACTTTGCTCTTCTTATTAACTATAAGCTGCTATCACTACACAAGATTTTCTACTGCTCTAAGCTGTGTTATAAGTAAAAATATTCTATATATATAAAAGCCCAGTGACCAAAATGATGGAACGACCAGAATGACTGGTGGCTATGATGTGCACTGTGGTAGCCAACCAGGCTGATCAAGGCCTCAGTCGTTCCTCTCCCCCACTGGCTAGGCCTGATGGGTCCCATCAGGGCGGGCTGGCTGGACCCCACCCATGCACGAATTTGTGTATTGGGCCTCTTATAAAAATAATAAAATAAAATAAATTAAAAAGTGTTACTGAAGATCTAAAGCCCTGCAGAGGAGTTAGGGTATAGGCCAGAGTATAGAAGTCTGGGAAAACTTAGAGAGTGTCAGTGACTGGCTTTGGGGCAGAGCCATTCCCTCCATTTTCTGATAATCTGTCTGGGGCTCTCCCCTCACAAGAGATCAAATAGAAACACCCTTCCTGCATCTGGCCAATCCAATCTCTGGGTGCTTGAGGCCACACCCACCTGACTTACTGGGAGCTCCATCCTGCTGGGGTCAGGGCAAAATCTGAGACAGACTCAGTCCCATGGCTCTGGGATGGGGTATCATACCCACCACATTCCCTGAAGTTTGAACAGCAATTCCTCCTCATGAAAAATCCACTAGCCCCTTCCTCTTTCAATGTCTGAGCCGAACAGGCAGCAGGCAGACAGAAGCAGGCAGAGATCTGTCTCTTGGGATACCTTAGGATATTTGCTGACTCACCTCCAGGCCAGGTGCTAGCAAAAGCTAGCCTTGCAGTCCAGCTTAATTCTTTCCATGCACAGCCAAGCCCAGAGGAGACAGCCATAAAGTGTAGATTGATTATATATTCAAATAGGTTGCCAAAAGCCAGGCACAGTGTCTAAAATTGGGCTACAACAAGAAGCCTACAACCAATGCACCAAGTAGCCATGTTCAGACCACATCAGAGCAGAATCATCAAACAGCATATACAAAGGGACATCAGAGCAGACCCTTCACATAAGCTCATAAGCATGGTCAATGTTAAGCCTCACAGTCAGCCAACCTGAGGGTTGATGCCATGCATGAATAGGCAATAGCAATCAAGGCCCAATATACCCTGTTTCCCTGAAAATAAGACAGTGTCAAATATTAATTTTTGCTCCCAAAGATGTGCAAGGTATTATTTTCAGGGGATGTTTTATTTTTCCATGAAGAAGAATACAGTACAGATTTATTGTTAAATGAAAATAAAGGAAATTTACTAACTGTATACAGTATGGTAGTACGGTAGTTGTCAACACAAACCAGACAAACTGTGAATCCTACAGTATCAAAAATTTACTCATTTATTCAATGACAATCATGCCATCATCTTCTGGAACATCATCATAACAATCCAATTCCTGAATTTCCTGGTGAATTTCTTGTGACTCCATTTCTTTCAGAATCAGTGGACCAAATCTCTCATGTTTAGCAATAGCACTGTCTTTAAATGAGTACTTCTTGTCAAGGTAGCCTGCTCGCAGTGCATTTGCAATGCAACTGTCAGTGATTTTTCTCCCATGAATTCTTCACCCAAGTCACAACTTGTTGCAGTTTAGGTTTCACCAAGTTTCCACGCTGATTTCTCTCCATTCACACAGCAGTGACATCAGGACTCTGCATAATGTCACTGGTTGCTAGACGCCAGGTGGGGCAGCCCTTGCGACCAGTTTGTGGTAAATTAATTTTCATTCTGAGACAGAGCCTGGGGGCCTTATTTTAGGGGGGTGTCTTATATTTCACTCAGAAGGAAACCTGTAAGTAGATCTTATTTTCGGAGGATGTATTATTTTCAGGGAAACACGGTAATAGGAGGGCACACATAACTAACACAAGATATTTGTAGAGCACCCAACTCAGGAGAATAAGGAAACTATACTATTGGGCCCAACAGAACACCTACTGCAAAAGGCTATCCCACAAAGAATTGGAAACAGCAGATCTATCTAATACATACAAACAAACACAAAGAGACAGCCAGAAAAGGGAGTAAAATAAAAAGGCCCCTCCCCAAATTTAATCTCCAGATAAAAGCTAAATTAAATGGAGGCAAGCAATTTATCAGCTATAGAGTTCAATGTGATGGTTATAAGGATGCTCAAGAAACTTAGTAAGGCCTTAACTGGTTTAACTCAGTGGACAGAGCATCAGCCTATGGACTGAAGTGTCCTGGGTTTGATTCCGGTCAAGGCCATGTACCTTCGTTGCTGGCACATCCCCAGTGGGTGATGTGCAGGAGGCAACTCATTGATATTTGTCTCACATGGATGTTTCTAACTCTCTCTCTCTCTCTCTCTCTCTCTCTCTCTCTCTCTCTCTCTCTCTCTCAAAATATATATATTTTAAACTTAGTGAGAATGATAACAGCATGAAAAAGGACCAAAAAACATAAAAAAGAACCAATCAGAAATGAAGAATACTATATAGGCAAACCTTAGTTTTCAAACATCTCCCATCTCAAACAAATTTGTTCACAGGAAAAAAAGTCTCATTTTTCAAATAAAACTTTGGTTCTTGACCCAACAATTGTTTCTTGCTGAAATGTGTATGATTGGTTATATGTCTCTTAGACAGCAAATAATGCTTGAGTATGAGTTAGTCTACTGCTAAACATCAAGTTATTAATGTCTCTGGAAATTTTACTGTGAATAATTTCATGTGTTTTGGCTTTTGTTGCTCCCTAATGCTATCAAATACTTACAATAATTCATTCTGGATCAAAAGAAGGTTAGTGACAGCAGCAAAGTGAAAAGTTGTGAGAACAATCATAGAGTTTAAAAAAGAAATAATTATAAAGTACGATAGAAGTGTTCAGTGTCTGATCATTTCCTTTTGATAAATTTTCATTTAAATTTCATGTACATTTTGATTTTTAAGTGATTTCTCAACAGAAACATTTCAGGTCATAAGGGTTTGGCAAGAAATATGCAAAGTCATGAAAAGTAAGGACCTACAACCAAGACCTGTCACTATGTGACCTGTCACTATGATGCTCACTGACCACCAGGGGGCAGATGCTCAATGCTGAGCTGCAGTGACTTGAGAGCTGCAGTTTTTGGTGACACACCCGGAGCCAAAGAGGAGAGAGCCCGATTCCTGTGTGCATCACCTGAGAACTGCCCTCTCAAAATCCAGGACCCTCGGGGGATGTCAGAGGGCTAGTTTTGGCCAGATCCCTGCAGGCCAGGCCAAGGGACCTCACTGATGCAAGAATTCGTGCACTGGGTCTCTAATATATATATATATATAATTATTTTTATTTTTTAAAAGAATGAAAAAAATCTTTCTGTCATTTTACCTCTCTTGAATTTTGACAGTTGACCACGTTTTACTTCTTAATTTTTTTTTTAATTTGTTGAATTTAGGACAATATAATTGCCTCATTTTTTTCCCTTCTCAATTGTTTTAGCTGGGACTTCTTTCTTACCTAACTTTCAAATCTGATTTCTTTAAAGCCTCTGCCTGACACTATTTTCTTATTTTTTTTAACAATGTGAAATCTTATTCATTATCACAGATTCAATTTTTGATTATTTTATTTAATAATCTAAAGTTTAGGCTTCTCTATATATCCAAGAATTTTAATAAATTACTTCAGCGTATATAATACTAGCACTTCCAAAAAATTCCAAAACAATATCACTTCTGCACTAGAAAAACAACAACGCTATTTCTCCAGTGTTCTCTAATATAGTACCACTAACCAGCTGCATAAGCCATAACTGGATGTTATCCTAAAACATGTCTATATTCCCTATATTTTACATTTATCTGATCTTTAGTCTTTCATCAAGTTCTATTGACTCTCTTCTAAATAGTGCTGAAATCTGTTCTCCTTTTATGCATCTATGACAAACATCCTAATCCAAATCCCAAACTTCATAATCTCTTCTGCGGACCACTGAAGTTGGCTTATTATTATTATTATTATTATTATTATTATTATTTTACATTTTCATTGATTTCAGGGAGGAGGGAAGAGGGAGAGAGAGATGGAAACACAAATGATGAGAGAGTATCACTGATTGGCTGTCCCCTGCATACCCAACACTGGGGATCTAGTCTGCAACCCAGGGCATATTCCCTAATGTAGGCATAAAACTCAACCTCATGGTTCATGGTTCATGGCTCATCCACTGAGTTATGCTGGCTGCCCTGCAATTGGCTTTTAATTGAACCACTGAAATATTACATTCACCTACGGCAGGAACATGAGTGGTATCTGAAGTATTTAATAACTAGTATTACATAGACATAAACAATTCAGAAATAAGGCCAACCATAAAGTGCTGGTTCAAATATATTAGACTATACCAACACTGCTTGTGATCATATCACTCAGTTCTACATATAAAATCTTTATTTATGTTATCAGTCTATAGTTATAGAATTTTTGTTGTGAAAGTATTCCCCATAATTATTATTTAGATAGGCAAAAGTAATGGGGTAAGAAAGAAAGTTACACTTAAAATATATCAAATTGTGTAGCTATATCTCCCCTCACCAAATTCTCATTTCTCTAATGGCAGAGACTCTCTCTCTCTTACTGACTACTCTCATCAAATTTTCTAAAGTAAGACCTGATAGTAAGTCCATAGTGAACATTGAATTAGTAGATTAATGATTGACTGAATGAATAAATTAGATGGAGGGAGGTTAAAATTCAATAATTAAAATTGGCAGTAGCAACAAATTCATAACCTGGCTCTTATATATCATTTTTATTATCATCTCTCATTATTTTTACCATATTTCAATGTCTTAAATTTGTTAAGCTTCTACCAAACTCAGTAGCTTTGTACACACTGTTTGTTTTTTCCTTGCCTGTATGAATTATAACTCTCCCACTGAATGACTAACTTCAATCAAGCTTCCTATCTCAGCTTAAATGTCACTTTCCTTCCTTAATACATTTTCGTTCTCTTATTTCCCTGTACCTTACCTTTGACAGATTTATCACAATTATATTAAAATTCCTCTTTGGGTAATTATTTGGAACAGCTATTATCTACCAGACAGTAAGTCTTATGAAGTACATAATTTATCTTATCCCTACTCTTTCCTAGGTCTCTAGATAATGCGTTCAATATGAAGTGAATTAATGTGTTTATTGAAAAATACATTAATTTGAGTTATATTTGTTAATGTCTCATCTGCCTTGACATTGCCCTTAAAATGATAAATATTAAATCAAATTTTACAGACATATATACATGTATATCTAAATTGGGTGGTTATTATAGACATTTTTGAAGTACAGAACACAAAACATTTGTGTGTACACACACACATACACACACACAGACACACACAGACACACTCATGCCTATGACTAGAAAGAAATTGAAGATGTTTAAATTCAGAAATTATGAAAATGCATATATTCATGGAGGGCCAAAAAACTGAAGCTGACTCTTTTTTTTCAAGGAGGTCACTAAAAATCTATTTATGTACATGAGAAAAATCCTGGAACTCCATGAATGGTGAGAGGCAAATAAGAGATTTACATCAAAAACCAAAATAACTGGAAAAACAATTTTAAGGAGTGAAGTGGGACAAAAGCTTCACTGAAGATAAATATTTCAGGAATATTAAACAGATTTTTATTTTTTACTTGGATGAAGGGTAAAACATCTGTATTCACATGAGGGTTGTAGCTTAAATCTATCCTACAGTTAGTTCTAAAAATCTGCATGATGATATTTCATTTTACTTCATCTGTATTGGTCTTGACAAACATATGGATCAAGGGTTTATAAAAAGAAGTAATTTTAGAGGAAAAATAATTTGAACTTAGAATATGACATATAATTTCAAAGAATGTAATTTCAGGATTAACAACATATGTAGATAGCAGATGGGGACACACATTATTATGAACTGGGATGAGCTGAAATGTTAATATAAAATCTGATGTGCTACAATCAGTAATTAGAACTAATACATATAATAAATAAAACAAACATGTAGTATACTTGAATAAATAAAAATAAAAGTATGGATGTATTACAAAGGAAAAATAATATAAAATTAATAATTATATGTATAAATATATAATTAAAACTTTTATAAGTTAAAATATAATTATTAAAATAAATACTTCAATAGATTTATTAACTAATTGAACCTACAGTGAAAGAAGAAATAAATGGACTAAGGCTAGGGCTAAAGAAATTACTGAGAAGGCAACAGGGAGAGAGGAATAAAGAAATGGGAAAAAAAATTAGTCTACAAAATTTGGAGAATAGGTTATGGTTTCAGAAATTACATATATCTTGAATCAAACTAAACATCCTATAGATAATTTTTAAATATTGTGGAAATACAAATATACAATATATGTAATAAACTTAAAAGTAACCAAAAGCATACAGAAAGGGAAGAATTGACAGGGTGTGGCATTGTTCTATATCTTTTCCACTGTTCTATTCTATACTTCACAAGAGCTGGAATCTTTTTATGAGTTTAGGTATTAACAGAAGTCAGAACTATAATAATATAGCATTTAGAAATTGAGGGAGAAAGTCTCCAAAAGGAAGAAGCCCTATAGAGAAAATTCTAAATTTGGCAAATAAACTCTCCTCAAATTCTTTGATATTTCTTAAACTTTACATGGGTTAAGATAATCTGGGTAGTTCATAAAAGCTATAGCCAGAAGACTGATAAAATTGAGTAGATATTAAAACTGTTGCCAACCACAACAGACAGAAATTTGAGTTATTCAGGGGAGCTCGGTAAACTTTTTGGACTTTCAATTAAGATTTTAAAAGAAAAACAAACATACAAACAAAGTTTTAAAAAGGTCATATTTTAGGAATAAGAACAGAATCGTTGGATAAAGACAAAACTAACTTTGACACAACACATGGTAAATGCAAACTTTCACAAGTATCCTCCAATGTCTGTTAGAAGAAAAATAAGACTCTTCAGAAAAAAAAAAAAGTGAAATTTTGGCTTTTTAGTACATATCATACACAAGATTAAGTATATTAACGAGAAATAGTTTAAGATTTTTAAAAAATGAAAGGAAAATGTGTGTCAAGATTAAGGAAAAATGAACTATAGAAACAGATCTCAAGATGATAACAATGTTAGAAATCAGAGTTAATAGGTGAAGAAGCTACTTTAAGATATTAAAAATAGTAAAAAAAAAAAATATTTCCCACAGATTCAAAAACTTTTAAATGATAAAACAAAAATGGTACATGTAAAAAACATTTAATATATATTCTACATTTAATGCATATCCACATATTAGATATACAATACATACATGTTAGATATATGCATGTCAGCATTAATAGCAGAGGAAAAGAAGGATCAGTAAACTTTATAATAAATCAATATTTTTTTCAATGTGAATAATAGAGAAGTAAAACTGAAAACTAAATGCTTATCCTAATATATAAAAACCTTGGGTTATAATGACCAGTGACAACAGAGGCCTAACAGGAAGTCAATCATGCAGCCAACTTTGGGTTGCCATAGCAATCCAGCACTGACTGCTTCCTCTGCATGTGGGCTGTCCCAGCACTGACTGCTGAGGAGGCTATGAATCAGGGCCAGAGAGAGCCCTGAAGAGAGAAGCAAGGACTGATCCATAGCCTCCGAGGAAGCTTTTGATCAGCACTTGCCTCTCTCTCTCTCTTTCTCTCCCAATCTGCCCAGCATCTGCATTTCCATTTCTCTCCAGGCCTCCACCAGGGCTGCTGATCAACCTCGCCTTTCTGATCAGGCCCTGTTGATAGGCTCAGAGACAATGACTGGCATAGGAACCAACAAATCAGAACTAAGTATTGGTGTTGTGAAGATCCAATGGCTGTCTAGGAGGCAGAGATTTTATGTTGATTGGCATAGGAACTGACCAATCAGAACCAAATGTGGATTCTATGAAGAACCAACAGCTTCCTAGAAGGTAAAGCTTCTGATGCTGACTGGCCTAGAAACCAACCAATCAGAACCAAATTGGCCAACAGAGGAGGGCAGTTGGGGGCAACCAGGCCAGTAAGGGGAGGACAGTTAGGGGAGGGTAGTTAAGGGTGATCAGGGCAGTTAGGGAGGGCAGTTGGGGGCAACCAGATAGGCAGGCAGAGGCAGGTAGGAGCAACCAGGCTGGCAGGGGAGGGCAGTTAGGGGTGATTAGGCTGGCAGGCAGAAGCAGTTAGGGGCAATCAGGCAGGCATACAGGTGAACAGTTAGAATCTAGGAGCCCCAAATTGTGAGAGTTCAGGCCTAAACTGGCAGTAGGATATCCCCCAAGGTGTCCCCAATTAGAGAGTATTGGGGTGAGGCTGAGGGAGCCCCCCTCTGTGCATGAATTCTGTACACCAGACCTCTAGTAAAACAATAATATAATATCAAACAATATAATAGAAATTTAATTTGAATCCTAAAAGAATAGTAAGATAATGAATTATAAAAAGCATTTGAAGAAATAATTGCTGAACACATTCCTGAAATATCAACTTGCACATCATAAAAGTTCAGCAAACAAAAAAAACAAAAAACAAAAAAGGAGACACCATTAAAACCACTGTTAAGATACTATGCTCAAATCACTGAAATAAAAAATAAATAAAAACCTTTAAAATATTAAAGCAGGTAGGTGTTTAAGGTGGGGAGAAGAGATATACAGGGAAATAATTATATGAATTAAGATGGACTTCTCAGAAATATTTAGGTGCAAGCAGACAATACATGCTATTTAAAAGTCTAGGGAGGGGAAAATGCTCTCACCCAGGAAATCTATCTGGAAAAAAAATAATGCAAATGAACTTACGACCTTTTCAAAGATAGACTTTAATTTTCAATAATTTTATATTTAAAGAACAATAAAATAGTATAGCGAGTTTCCATATACCCTTCCACCCATTTGCCATCTTACATTGGCATAGTACATTTAATATAATTACTTAAGCACTAGTTTAATATTATTATTGATTAAAGTCCACAAATTATTCAGATTTACTTTACAAAATGATTTTTCCTGATGCAGGAGCCCACTCCAGATACTAGATTACATTTAGTTGCCATGTCCCCTTAGGCACCATTGTGACAGGTTCTCAGAATTTCCTTATTTTTAGATACCTTGATAATTTTGAGGAGTATTAATCAGTTATTTTGTAGGATGTCCTTCTACTGGAATTTGCCTCATTTTAAAAAATATCCTGAATTGACTGTGTTTCTGAGTTTTGTGGAGGAAGAATGTAAAGGGCCATTTTTAACATATCATATTTGGAATGCATTCTGTAAATATGATTTAATACTGATGAAATTGCCCGTGATCACCTAAGTAAGGTAGTGTCTCTCTTCTCTCCTTTCCATACAGTTCTCTTTAGAAATAAGTCACTATGCACAGTTAATTAAAATTAAGACTCATATTTATAAATATACAATTAAAATGTATAAGTTAAAATATCATTATTAACTATCAGGAGGTGCCAAGAAGTGGGAGTTATGCTCTCCTCCTTCAGGGCTGAATGTGTACTTAACATTACTTGGAATTCTGATGCTCTCACCCAGGCAACCAATAAAAAAAGCTACAGCCTGGGTGATTTAAATAACAAAACTATATTCCTCAGAGTTCTGTACCTTTAAATTCCAAGAGCAAGGGATCAACAGGTTTGGTTTCTTGTGAAGCCTCCCTCCTTGGCTTACAGACAGCCACCTTCTTGCAGTATCCTCACATGGCCTTTGCTCTGTGTACAATCCTGGTGTCTCTTCCTCTTCGTATAAGGACACCAGTCATTTTGGATTAATCTTCATCCTTATAATCTTATTCAACCTTAATTATCTCTTTGAATTCCTTTCTCTAAGTATAGTCATACCAGGGATTTGAGCTTCAACATATAAATCATTCTGTTTGGGGGAAGACACAAGTCTGTCCATAGCATGGAGGTAGGTCTAAGGAGGCACCTGGGACCTTATATGTACATACCTCTTCTTTATCAACAGGGGAAAGTGCCAGCTCCTACTATGGAAATATTGGAAACTTCTATACAATTAAAACATCCAAGTATATCCAACCCAATTACCGTATTTTTCGCACCATAAGACGCACCCGACCATAAGACGCATCTGGTTTTTAGAGGAGAAAAATAGGAAAAAAAATATTCTGAACCAAATAGTGTAATAAAATATTTAATAAAGTATAACAGAATAATATTTGAACCATATAAACTGAACAGCAGTCAACAGTGGCATTGAGAACCATTATCACTGTCATTAACACATAAAGACAAAGGTTTGAGTACTCTAGTCTCAAGACGCAGGCACTTCTATTTGGACCATAAGACACAGGCACTTTTCCTCCCACTACCATATTTGCCAGAGTATAAGACGATTTTTTGGCCCTGAAAATACCGTATTTGCCGGCGTATAAGACGACTGGGCATATAAGACGACCCCCTAACATTTCCACTCAAAATACAGAGTTTGTTATATAATCGCCGTATAAGATTACCCCCCACTTGGAGGCATATTTTTCAGGGCCAAAAAATCGTCTTATATGCCGGCAAATACGGTATTTGGTGAAGAAAAAGTGCGTCTTATGGTCCGAAAAATACGGTAATTTATTTCATTTTCAGTGTTCTCATGCCCCAATCAGAGCCTTGATCTTAGTAAAACAAAAGTGCCTTCCTGATTGCCTCTGGAAAGTTGTACCTTTTTTTTTAATCTAATACCCTGTCTATTTCTCATCTATGTCTGCCCTTCCACTGCAGGATATCAGGACCTTTTTCCAAACTAGTAAAAGGGCCCTCTAACTTTCACACCAGCCTCTATTTGTTTATGCGCTTCTAACTTCCACATCAGCCTCTATTTGTTTCTCATTATTCCCATTCAAGGCTAATACCATTTGGCAATAATCTGCAATTTTGATGTTCTTATGAGCATTATTTCTTCTGTCCCTTTTAAATTACCGCATCTTCTAGTCTGAACCACTCCACTTACAAGAGCATTTCCCTAGCTTTTCCAGGTTATTGTTATGGAAAGTTAGCAATCAGACCTTTATCTTATTTCAGAAACTATCTGTGTTCAATGTAATAATTGGGAGGGTGTTCTGTTTGCTACTTGGACATTGAGTAAACTGATTCTTAAGTAGCATGTTGGCTGCCAGTTTGCTCAAACACACTTGGCATTATCTCTATTAATTCAGGTCCTCCAAGAAACAGTCACCAAGAAGAGATTTAGATGCACAGACATTGTATTGGGAGAAACTCAACTGAAGGCAAAGAGGAGGGACCTTGAGGTAGTGAAAAACTCCACACTGTTAAGTGGAAGGAGAGGAAGCAAGAAGAGTCTTATTTCTAAACAAGCACAGGCCATGATTGGGGAGGTCAGAGCCAACTTGTCCTCTAGAGGCATTCATTATCTAAGAATGGGCCAACACTACTAACTCCACCATGCTTAGTCTTGGGAAAGCTTGTCGGGGAAGAAAGCATGGCTTTCAATCAACTGTGAACCCCCTGCTGAATATCTTATAGATCAGAGCCATGCATTTTCACAGCCATCACAAAATTACTTGCAAAAAATTCATATGATACAAGGAAATAAAAATAAAAAATTTAGTGTGAGAAAAATAAGGTAAAGATGGAGATAAAATTAGTAAGCAAATAATAGTGTAAAGTATTGTGGATCACAAACTTTGCTCTGTGGGTTTAATAATTGAAACAAAGAAGAAAATATCATAAGTTATAGAATTTAGTTTGGCCAACAAATAAATATATGTAAGTTGTTCAGAGGAATTACAACTATTTCTAAAATGAAGATATGAGAAACAATCCAAACAATAAATTTTATGAGCTATAACTAACACTTTAAAAGGCATGTAGAGTGAATAACAAATATAACTTACCTGATATCATAAGGCCAATTTTCTCTGGGCTGTAGTATACATGTAGCACATTTATAATTGTCTGATCCCATCAAATCATAAGGTACATGGTGTATAAAGAAATAAATTTCCCAACACATAGTCTTTCATGGATATTATTGAAAAATATTGCATAGTAGCTGGAATATAAAAGTCTGTGCTGCCAATTAAAAGAATATATGCCTGACTTTACCAACAGCCAAGTAAAGGTCAAAAACATGCCTACAACTCATCTGGGCTCCGTGGAGTTGTTGAGGCAGTGTGTGTGAGCAGAGCTAAGATTTTCTCAGGTAGAAACTCAAAGTTCACACCAGCCACTTGTCAAATGGACAATTAAGGCCTTCATGGTTTTTTTGTTTTGTTTTGTTTTGTTTTTTGTTTTTGTGGTTTTTTTCTTTTCTTTTTTTTTTATCCTTAGAGCAAGGTTGCAATAGCATTAACTTGAAAAATGTTAAAGTGCTACTAAATTCATACTTTGAATGATGCACTTAGTCAACATGCAACTTTCAATAATGTGCTGTCAAGGTTTAATCTTTTAAAATAAACAGATTATGAAAAGTACTCTGAGGTAATTGAAAGGATTGATGTACTCTATAGAGTTGTTAGCTTCTAAGCTGAAGGACACTTACCAAAAAATTATTTTGACCTTGGGATACTTCATTTTAAATAGTTATTTCTAATAGTAATTATGTACAAGTCACATTTATCTCATAAAGTTACTCCTAATTTTTGATAATATAACAATATCATCTCAGTTCAAGTGAATGCCTAGACTGCTTCTGTTTTTTAAGGGGACAGAGAAGGACACGGCTCATCCAAAAATGACAGCAAATCATCAAGGTTCATAAAAATAAAGGCAGGCAGGAGCACTCCTGTCTCAATTCCAAATGGAAATTGAGAAATTATTTTCTTACTGATGCTAATTCTCATGATATTATTGATATTTAATTTCAGTATTAAAAGCTAAAAAAATGTGAATCCACAATGGATTTTTTTTTAAGTTCTGGATTTTTTGCAACCATCATTATATTCAAATTTATAACAAAAATGTACCATGTATTATGTAATTCTATGCAGTAGGCACTGTATTAACCACATAAAGAAATATTTTTTTCAATAAAAACAGAAGTAATTTTGCATCCATTTTGTAAAAGAAGAACCAGGAGCATGAGGGGCATTTGTATCAAGGTTTGTTCTGAAGGTAACACAGCTAGAAAGTGACAGGTCCAGGAGCAAGTTCCATGCAAGTAAAAAAAAAACTTGTGATTTTTCTCTATTCCTATGAGTGCCAATCTCAGACTTTATAAATAGGAGAACATTTGTGGGAGAGTACATTATTTTGCTTAATAAAAATTTTACATTTGTCTAGCTATATATTCTAGTTTGTTTTTACTTCAAAATATTTTATGAAATTATTTAATACTAGACACCTGGTGCATGAAACTCATGTACTCTGGGGTTTGGGAGTCCTTCAGCCTGGCCTGTGCCCTTTGCAGTGGAACTCCTCGGAGGATGTCTGCTTGCCAACTTAGCCCCACTCCCCTAAGCTGGCAGTTGGACATCCTTCTTGCATTCCTGGACCCATTGCTCCATACCCCCTGCCTGTTTGCTGCTCTTAGCACTGCCAAGGGGGCAGGAGAGACTCCTATCCACTAGCCAGCCGTTAGCCTGGCTTCTAGCTAAGCAGCATGCCCCCTGTGGGAGTGCACTGACCATCAGGGGGAAACGCCTGAATTGAGTGTCTGCCCCCTTGTGGTCAGAGTGCATTATAGCAACCAGTCATTCGGGTCATTCTGTAACAGTCATTTATACTTTTATTATTTAGACTAGAGGCCCAGTGCATGAAATTCGTGCACTGGAGGGGTGTCCATCAGCCCAGCCTGCACCCTCTCCAATCTGGGACCCCTTGGGGGATGTCCCACTGTCGGCAGTCATACATCCCTCTCACAATCCAGGATTGCTGGCTCCTAACCACTCACCTGCCTACCTGCCTCATTGCCCCTAATTGTTTCTTCCTGCTGGCCTGATTACCCCTAACTGCTCCCCTGCTGGCCTGATTAATGCCTAACTGCTCCACTGACAGCCTGGTTGCCCCAACATGTTCACCCCCAACTGCCTTCTCCTGCTGGCCATCTGATGGCGGCCATCTTGTGAAAATGTGGGGGTAGCCATCTTGTGATGACATGAGGGATCTAGGACCACATAGGCTTTTATTAGTATAGATACCTGAGATAGCTCCATTTTGGAATAATTTTGAAATTGTGGCCACATTAGCTCTTGCCATCCTTCATAAAGTTACCACTATTTTATGATTTCAGGTCAGAGGAATGCAAAAAAAAATTTAAAATATTTTTGTTTGTAGAAATTTTGTAGGCCATCCAGATGTAAATGTTCATTTCAATCACTATTAGTTGTGGCCTGTTTCTCTCCAAAACAGTCAACATCTGTGAGGTCTATCTTATTAGCCACTCTCTGTTGAACTGCCAGCAGCAGCAGTTTTCATCACTCTAAATAAAACAGATAATTTTCCCTCTAGGAAGTGCATTTAAATGAGTCTGATACTCAAACAATGTCCAAACCTTGTTCATCAGTTATACCCATGGCATTTAACCAGAGTTCCCAGACCCTGTTTCTTGACATGCTCTCTCCCTTGTACAACAGACATGATTAAAGAGATTGAAATGAGCTCAATGAGAGACACACTGCCCCTTACAAGTTAGAATTGTTTGTATAATGTCTGTAAGTTTTGCTCATTGTTTTTGAATCTGAAAAGAATCTAGAAGGATTACTATGTCTCCTTTGTCTTAACATTCACTTACATGTGTTTTTATGTTAGCAAAAATTAAAAAAGTGGTTTTAGTGATAACTAGGGTCCCACTGCATGAATTTGTGCACCTTGAAAGGAACTGTGGGTTGTGAGGCTGTGGTGGGCACAGGGGCAGGGCTCAGCACATCCTCTGCACCCTCGACTGGCCACTCCTGCCACGGCCCCAGTCCCCTCGCTGCCGGCAGCCCTGATCCTGAAGCCACTACTCCCATACATTGCTGACAGCAGGTAGTAATTGGGGGCACCAGCAGCGGGTATGAGTAGACTTGGCACCATCAGTGGGTACAAGTGGGAGCTCTGGTGCCAGCAGCATGTGCAAGTGAGACCATCGCCAGCAGCAGGTGAAAGAGGCAGCTGACAGCCCAGACTGACCCTCAGGAGCAGGAGGAGGTGGTAGCGCCAAGCGATCAGGGCCAATGCTGAGCATTTGGGCAGGTGCTGGGCACCGACAGTGGGTACAAGTGGTGGCCCTGGCTCTGGCAGCAGGTGTGAGCAGGGCCAGCATTGGCAGCAGGAGCAAGTGCCGGGCAGGACTGCGGTGCAAGGGGCAAAGATTTTTCAGTAAGCACCAGATACTTGCCCTGATGACAGGAACCAGCACCCTGCCTTGGTCTGGCACCCCGCTCATCTGCTACACCATCCCACATGGCCGGTGCCAACCATGTTCCATGCTTCGCTGCCTGCTGCCGATGCCCTCCATGTTCTGCGCTCATCCCCTGGTGGAACAACCAGGCCGGCAGGTAGGTTAGTGAGGGATGACCAAACAACAACAGCAGGCTGTGTGGGGCAAACAGGCTGCGGGGGGAGGGTGATGTTGGGGGTAATTAGGCTGGCAGAGGGGCAGTGAGGGGTGACTAGGCCAGTGGGAGGGGAGGTTGAAGGTGACCAGGCCAACAGGCATGGGCAGTGAGGGGCAACCAGGCAGACAGGCAGGTGAGCGATTAGGAGCCAGTGGTCCAGGAATGTGAGAGATGTTCAATTGACAGATGTTCAACAGTCAGACATCTCACAAGTCCCAGATTGGAGAGGGTGCAGGCTGGCTGAGGGGATCCCCTCACAATGCACGAATTTCATACATTGGGCCTCTAGTATTAAATAAAAATGGTCCAAATACTTCAGTTAAATGGACATCATTAGCAGATTGGATTTAAAAAAGTAAGACTTAATAAAACCCTGGCTATAGAAAATCTATTTAAATACAAAGATACATATATAATGAAAATTAAAAGATTTAAAACTACATCATTATAATATCAAATTTTTTAAATAGCTGGAGTTGTTTCATTAATATCAGACAAAGTGGATTTTAGAGGAAATAATATTACTGAAAATGAAGAAGCCTATATCAAGATGATGAAGGAGGAATTAATTAATCAAGATGGCATAAATCAAAATGTTTCTATACCTAAAAATGGAGATGCAAAATACATGAAATTAAAATGATAGAACAGCAAACGAAATTCCATACATCCACAGTTATGTTGGTTAGTTTATTTTGTTGTATAACATCACATAAAAGTGAAGTCATATGGCATTAATCTTTCTCTGACTGACTTATTTCACTTAGCAGAATACCCTTTAGAAACATCCATGATAATGCATTTGGTAAGATTTTATGTATTCATCTATTGATAGGTGTTCAGGTTACTTCCATAACTTGACTATTGTAAATCATGTTGCAATGACCATAAGGTTACAAATATTCTTTCCAATTAGTCATAGACACAGAGACTGATGGTTGCCAGAAGGGAGGGGAGTTGGGGTTATGGGTAAAATAGGTGAAGGGGTTAGGAAATACAAATTGGTAGTTATAAAATAATGAGTATGTAAAGTACAGTATAGGGGATATAGTGAATAATGTAATAACTTTATATAGCATTAGTTGTGCACTGTAAATATCAGGGAGAACACTTTGTAAACTGTAAGATTGTCTAACCACTATTCTTTACACTTGAAACTAATATAAAATAATATTGAAGGTAAACTATCATTGAAAAATAAAAATTTAAAAATAAATATGAAAGCCAATAGTCTTTAAAGCAAGAAATAAATGAGTCCACAATTATGTAGGACATTGCAACATCACCATCTCAATATTATTAGAATAAGCACACAGAAAATAACAAAAGGATACAGAATATTGGAATCACACTATCAACCAAAGTGACTTAATTGATGTTTACAAACAACCCAACCAATAGCAATGGAATAAGTTTTTTTAAGTGCACACAAAACATTTACCAGAGAGACCATAAAATGCACATACCATTAGACAAGAAGAATTTCAAATCACTTATCTAAAATATTTTGTTAAGATATAAACAAAAAGTAAAGATTTAAACATGTAAATTAGAATAAAATAGATAATAATAATCAAAGAACTTTGTAATGAAATAAAAAACAAATTAAGAAAATCAATAAAAGTAGAAATAGGCTGACTGGGATGAGCTGAAGCCTATGTTGTAAATAGATCTTATTTTCCATCTACCCAATCTTTCTTTCTTTCTTTTCTCACATTTTGTCCCTGAGAAGATTCTCCCAAATAAATTTCCTACATGCAAATATATCATAGATTCTGTTGAATACATGATTTTATCATTCACCATAGTTTATTAAGAGTTATTCAAGTTAAATAAGCCAACCAGAGAAAGACAAGTATCACATGATCTCACTTATATGTGAAATTTATATGTGAAATATACTGAACAAAATAAACTGTTGAATAAAATAGATCCAGAGACATGAGCACATGGAACAGTCTGTGGAATCTCAAAGGGAAGGTGTGTGTGTGTGTGTGTGTGTGTGTGTGTGTGTGTGTGTGTGAAGAGATCAACCAAAGAACTTGTATGCGCATATGTATAACCCATGGACACAGGCAATAGGGTGGTGAAGGCCTGGGGAGGGGAGGGGCGGGCTAGAAGTGCTATAAGCCTGAAGCAAATACAAAATTATACTGAATGTAATTTGTAATTGAAAACTAAAATTTAAATTATTTATTTTTTAATTAAACTTATTGGGATGGCATTAATTGTGGGTTTACATCTAATGTTGTTGTTTTTTTGTATTAGCTTCAAGTTTAGTGGTTAGACCATCATAAACTTTACAATGTGTTCTCCCTGACACTTCCAGTACCCAACTGGAACTGTACATACATACTATAGTATTATTGACTATACTTCCTATGCTGTATTTTACATTATTGTGACTATTTTGTAACTATAAATTTGTACTTATTTAAAAAAAAAAAAAAAATATATATATATATATATATATATATATATATATATTATTGATTTTTTTACAGAGAGAAAGGGAAAAAGATAGAGTTAGAAACATCATTGAGAAACATTGATCAGCTGCTTCCTGCACACCTCCTACTGGGAATGTATCCACAACCAAGGTACACGCCCTTGACTGGAATTGAACCTGGGACCTTTCAGTCTGCAAGCTGACGCTCTATCCACTGAGCCAAACCAGTTAGGGCAAATTTGTACTCCTAAATCCCTTCACATTTTTCACCCAGTTTCCCAAGTCCCCTTCCCTCTAGCAACCATTAGTCTGTTCTCTACATCTGTAAATTTGTTTTCATTTTGTTTGTTTCTTTATTTTGTTCTTTAGATTCCACATATACATGTAATCATACTAGAGGCCCAGTGCATGAAATTTGTGTGGTGGGGCCCTCAACCCAGCCTGTACCTTCTCCAATCCAGGATTCCTCAGAGCGTGTCCAACTGCCATTTGGACATCCCTCTCACAGTCTGGGACACTGGCTCCTAACTGCTCACTTGACTGCCTGCCTGATTACCCCTAACTGTCCCACCTGCTGGCATGGTTGTGGGAGCCCCTTTCATGTCCTGCGTGTTTCAGGGTTCCAGTTCAGGGTTCAGGTTCTGGAGAAGGCCAAACACAAATGAAAGAGACTAGAAAAGTATTAATTTGGGAATATTGGGGGCCAGGAGGAAGCCCCTCTCTAGGGGGAGGACTACCTCCTCTCTGGCTTTGCTATCCCCTTTATTAAGGTTATGTGATACACCATATCCTTTAGGCAGGAAATTCCAATAATAGCCAATCAGCAAGAATTTGCATAAGACTAACAGGTGGAGGCTGATTTAACTATCAATGTCTCAACTAAACAATGAGTGATTAGCTCTGACCATCCAGAGCAATTAAGGTTGACCAGCCTTCTGGATCCCCTGTTTACATCTCTCTATTAGTGACAATGATTGGTTTCTGGCACCTGGTCACCCTTTACTGCTCCCAGCGCCCCCCTGCCAGCCTAGTTGCCCCATGCAGCCTGTTGTTTAGTCGTTTGGTTGCCCCTCATTGCCCCCCCCTGCTGGCTATTGAGTCATTTGGTTGTCCCTCACTAATCCCCCTGCTGGCTGTTTGCCCCATGCAGCCTGTTCAGTTGTCCATTCAGTTTTTTTGTTGTGATGGTTGCTTAGGCTTTTGTATATACAAATGGTATTTGTCTTTCTCTGTCTGATTTATATCAGCATAATACAGGGACAATGACTTGTTCCCTGCTGAATCTCTAGCATTTATCCAAATGTTTGACACTACTTATCAAAGTTCTGAATATTTTGTCATTAATTAATAAATGCAGAACCAATAAAAATCATTTATAAAATCAGTTAAATGGAAAATACTTCCAAAAACTGGTGATGTCATACAACTATAAAATTTTTAATTGGTGTGGAAAAAAAGATTGCTTTTAAGGCAAATATAAACAATCTTAATTTTATATCAGTAAAATTGAGGCATTGGCAGGGTATTTGTGTAGAATTACTGTATTATTTGTTAGAGAAAGATCAAGAATTGAGATGAAGTCACCAAAAGAGGTGGTAGGTGTTTACAACTACCCAAGTTATAGAACTCACAAAAGCTGCTGGTTCAAATATATTGTCAAGTGAAGCAGTTACTTGTGCTTGCTATTAGTACAGAAATGTATTAACTGTTCAAAAATGAAATATAATTTGGCTTTATGAAAAATTATGAAGTAACCTTGAGGATGGATTCATCATATACACATTATTTATGGAAAAAAATGATTTATCTTTAGCATTCCCTAATTAAGACCACTTGATTGTGATTACTCCTTCACCCAGTATTTCAAGTGCTTATTCTTTATACCAAAGCTAATTTGTGCTTGCTTGTATATCACTGGGTAAAGTGTTTTAAAATCATTCCCCATGTGTGGTGTCTACCCAAAACTAATTTTCAGCTTCTGAGAAACTCTTTTCTATTTTTTCAAGTAATAATCTATTTTAAATCTTATACTGTGGTTCCCTTGTGGCAGACACTATACTAAGTATTTTTAAATATTATCTCACTTAATTATTATATTGAGGCTCTTTTTTTAAAAATCCTCACATGAGGACATGCTTAGAGAGAGGGGAGAATAAGAAAGAGAGAAAGAAAGAGAGAGAGATGTAAAAGATAAATATCAACCAGTTGCCTTCCATATGTACCCCAAACAGAGATCGAACCTACAACCCACGTCTGTGCCCTGATCGGGAATCAAATACACAACCTTTCATTGCACAGGATGACACTCAACCAACTGAGCCACTCCGGTTGGGCTAAATATTTATTTTTAACAATAATATCACAGAAATGCATCATACTAGGATGTAAATGATGTTGATATATCTTGCTAGTGGTAAAGTTTAGCTTGATCATTTCATTAAGGTGGCTATGGCTGAGTTTTTCCACTGAAAATATACTATTTTCCCCCATTGTAAACAATAAGTAATTCAAAACTCTGTAAGACCCCATCTTTCCTCAAAGTGTTCCTCACAAATTTTGCTTTCATTGGCTCTGATCTGAAATAATTATTATTCTGGTGTTCTAATGTTTATTTTCTATTCCCTTTGCATTTATTAGTTGAAACTCTTCATAAGGAATAGTGTTGTCTTATTGCCCATTTATTTATTCATTTACTTATGTATTTACTAGAGGCCCAGTACACAAAATTTGTGCACTGGGCGAGGTGTTCCTCAGCCCAACCTGCACCCTATCCAATCTGGGGTCCCTCAGGGGATGTCCTAATGGGATGGAGCCTAAACAGGCAGTTGACATCCCTTTCACAATCCGGGACTGCTGGCTCCCTTCTGCTCCCCTGCCTGCCTGATTACACCTAACCACTTCTGCCTGCCAGCCTGATCACCCTCTAACCACTCCTCTGCCAGCCTTATTGATGCCTGACTGCTCCCCTGTTGGCCCGATAATCCCCAACTGCTCTCCCCTGACAGCCCAGTCACCTCCCCATGCCCTCCACTGCATATTCTCTATTAGATAGGGTTTTTTTCTTTAGCATATTGGACAGTGTACCTGCTGTGGTCTTGACAAACCAGTAAAAATGTAAACCCAAACTAAAAGTGTCATAAAATAAACTCTTTAAACAGGAATTTTTTTTTTGATAAAGGTGATATCATGCGGTTGTTTCTCCCCCCCCCCTTCTCTTTCTTTTTCTTGATGTTTCATCTTTTGTCCTTTCTTTCTTTTCTCCTTTTATTCATTTTCTGTCTCTAATCACTCTGTTGGGGGCAAAGAAAATTCCAAGGCTATAGGTGTGTGTGTGGGGGGAGGGGGGAGGGATCACTCCATGGGGGTGCAGGCCCTTTGGAGGCTGACACCCCAGGTTTACCCAGGGAAGTGATAGCTCTTGGAGGCACAGCTGTCTCCCAGGCCTGAACCCCCAAGTTGTGGATGGGAGCTGACCGCTACCCGGGGAAGGGAGGGTGGAGGGAGGGATTAGGCAGTTGTGGCGCCTCTCAGGCCCACAGCCCAGGCCAAGGCTGGGAACAGATCACAAGGCGGTGGGAGGTAGAGGTTTGGGAGAGTTGGAGGGGAGGGCGCGGCCACTGCCCAGGCCACAGTTAGGGTCATCATAGGAGCAGATCATGAACGGGATGCACTGGCCTCCCAGATCTATGGCCCAGATCACGGCTGGGAGAGGATCTCATGGGGGAGAAAAGGGGGCATGGCCTTCCATGACTATGGCCCAGTATGCAGCTGGGAGGTGATCAAGCCAAGGGTGCATGGCCACACTCCCAGACCACTGCCCAGGTCACCACTGGGACCTGATCACACCAGGGTGTGCGCCACCTCCCAGGCCTAAGGCCTGGGTCACAACTGGAAGCGGATCTCATGAGGAGTTGTAGGGGGAGGGGGCAGATGCTCAATGCAGGAACTGTTACCTGATGGTTGGCACACTCCCACAGGGGGGAGCACCACTCAGGCAGAAGCCAGGCTCATGGCTGGCAAGCATAGTGGCTGTGGCAGGAGCATCTCCCACCTCCATGGCAGCGCCAAGGATGTCTGACTGCTCCCCCAAGGGCTCCAAGACTGCGAGAGGGCACAGGCTGGGTGGAGGGAACACCCCCTCCCCCAGTGCATGAATGTTGTACACCAGGCCTCTACTATGCATATAAGAACTTTGTTTAATCTCTTCCTGTCCTCTCACCCCCTACCTCCTAAGAATCATCAGTCTGTTTCCTTTCCAAGTCCCTGATTCTATTTTGTTCACCAGTTTATTCTGTTCATTCAACTTCTTATTCATTTATTATTTTTAGATTCAGTTGTTCATAGCTATGTATTTGTTGCTATTTTGTTGTTTATATTTTTTATCTTTTTCATTTTCTTCTTCTTCCTCTTAAAAATAGCCTTCAACATCCTATATAATAAAGAGATATTATGCAAGTTGACCCTCACGCCCTCACAAGATGGCTGCCTATGACCAGGAGGGGGGCGGAGTAAGGGGGCAGTTATGAGTGACCAGGCCAGCAGGGAGGGAGCATTTGTAGGAAACTTCAACAGTAAAGTGGGGCAGTTATGAGTGACCAACCCCCATGCACAAATTCCATGCACCGAGCCTCTAGTTTCATATAATACCCATTTGGTGGTAATGAACTTCTTTAGCTTTTTCTTGTCTGTGAAGTTCTTTGTATGTTATTCAATTCTGAATGATAGTTTTGCTGGGTAGAGGAATCTTGGTTGTAGGTCCTTACTAGTCATTATTTTGAATATTTCTTGCCACTCCCTCTGGCCAGCATAATCTCTGTTGAGAAATTAGCTAATAGTCCTATGGCCATTCCCTTGGAGGTAACTAACTGATTTTCTATTGCTGCTTTTAAGATTCTCTCTTTTTCTTTAGCCCTTGGCATTTTAATTATGATGTGTCTTGGTGTTTTCCTCTTTAGGTTCCTTTTGTTTTGGACTCTCTGTGCTTCCTGGGCTTATAAATCTACTTCTTTCACCAGGTAGGGGGAGTTTTCTGTCATTATTTCTTCAAATAGGTTTTTAATGTCTTGTTCACTGTATTCTTCTTGCACCCCCATAATGTGAATGTTGTTATGCATGAAGTTGTCCCAGAGACTCATTACCCTATCTTCATATTTTTTTTATTCTTTTTTTCTTTTTGTTCTGATTTTTTTTTTTGCTTCTTCATATTTCAAATAGTTTATTTGATTCTCAGAATCCTCCAATCTACATTGAATCCCTGTATATTATTCTTTATTTTAGTCAGTGTATGCTTAATCTCCAACTGGTCCTTCTACATTTTTTGAAGGTTTAAGGAGATTCTTGAGTAACCTTATATCTTGGTTTTGAATTCTATATCCATTTCTTTCATTTGTGACATGTTCCTCTGTCTCCACATTTTGGCTACCGTATTTGCCGGCGTATAAGACGACTTTTTGGCCCTGAAAAATATGCCTCCAAGTGGGGGGTAGTCTTATACGGCGAGTATATAACAAACTGTATTTTTAGTGGAAATTTTAGTGGGTCGTCTTATACGCCCAGTCGTCTTATACGCTGGCAAATACGTATTTTTCAGGGCCAAAAAATCGTCTTATACGCCGGCAAATACGGTACTTCCATGTATTTGTTTCTATGTATTGGATATAGCTTCTATGTCTCCTTGAGTGGATAGAGTGGCCTTGTATAGTAGGTGTTCTATAGGGCCTAGTGCTCAGCTTCCCTCATCACCTGAGCTGGGACCTCTAGGTTCATCCTTTTGTGAGCGGTGAACACAGTTTTGTTATAGTTGGACTTGATTGCTGTTGTTGTCACTGGGAGGTATTGGCTTTCAGGCCAATTGGCTGTGAGGACTAGCTATGAGTACACTGGGAGAGTTGCTGTGCAGGAGACAGCCCTATGGAGCAAGGCTTGCTTCACAGTAAGGCTTTGGTGCTCCCTGAGTCTGCCTCTTGAGTGTGTAACTTACAGATGTGTAGAGTTGTAATCTGTATGGTCTGACACTGACCATTGGGTACACTGGCTCTTGGGTCTCCATTGAGATGCAAAGTCAGCCACTGCCTAGGTCATCCAGAAGGAGCTACAGAGAGATCTGAAGATTCCATCCCTTTGTGTTAGGTTTGGAAGTGCCCAAATGAGGGCCAGCCACAAAGCAAGGCAGGCTGGCACTGGTGCTGGTGCTGGTTTTGCACCCTCAATGGATAGTTTTAGGGCTCCCTGACTCAGCTGCAGCTTGCTTGAGAGACCTTAGCCTGAATAAGGGCAGGTTATTCATACGCAAAAGCTACTGTACACAGCTTTGGTAGGGTTGCAAATTGGATGAGATGGGGTCTTAGGGACTCACCAAGGCAGAGCAAACCGAAATGGCTGCCAGTCATCCATGTGGCTGGGGAGGTGCCAGCATAGGAACAATGATCCCTGTGAGCACATCTGTCTGAGAGGAAGCTTCCACCGAATTCCTACCCTGATGCCAGACAATCCAGTTCCTCCTCGTTTGTGTCTCTGTTCCCCAGAGCCTAGCCCTTGTGCTGGAGCTCAGAGGAAGTGGCACCTTTTAAGTTCAGTTTGTGTGCTGGCCTTTTAAGAGGAACAGCTGAGTCTCCAGCAGCCTTGTGTCACTGAGTATAGATTGCACTGGTTTTTACAGCCCATAATTCTTACTGCCCATAGGGACTTCTTTTCCCAGCTGTTGGACCCTGGGATGGGGGTCTGGTGTGGGGCTGGGACCCCTTGCTCCTATGGATTGTCTCCAGAGAGATGATCATCCTTCTGATAGCAGCACACGTGGGTGTCGGACCAGCCAGTTCCATACCTCTGCACCTCCTATCAGTCTCAATGTGCTTTCTTCTTTACTTCTCTAGTTGTAGGACTTCCATTCAGCCAGCTTTCCAGCAATTCTGGATCATGGTTGTTCTGTATTTTAGTTGTAGTTTCTTTTTAAAAATATATATTTTATTGATATTTTACAGAGAGGAAGGGAGAGAGATAGAGAGCTAGAAACATCGATGAGAGAGAAACATCGACCAGCTGCCTCTTGCACACCCCGTACCAGGGATGTGCCCGCAACCAATGTACATGCCCTTGACCAGAATCGAACCCAGGACCTTTCAGTCCGCAGACCGACACTCTATCCATTGAGCCAAACCGGTTTCAGCTTAGTTGTAGTTTTGATGTGGTTGTGAGAGACAGAAAATACAGGTGTTTAACTATACTGCCTTCTCTTGACTTTTCTTTTATATACTTTCCTTCTTTCTCAAACAGCAAAGATTCTGGCTTTAATTTCTACAGTGTATATACTTAGCTGTTTTAGAATTAGTAACTCATACTCTGGTGAGGAACTGTTTTTTGAATTGAATAGATATCTTATTTACAGTAATTTTTGTCTTTAGACTTTCATTACCCAATCAAAATGTTTTCCAAGGTTACACATTTTTCTTTCCTGCCCTTTCCCCCTTCTTCTTCTGTGCATTATTATTATTCTTTTGTAGCACAGTTTATTTGGTAGAGTTCATATTCTGTTTTAGGGTTTTTCCCATATTGTACTTATTGTTTTTACATTTATATACAGTAAAATTTACTCTTTGTGATATATATTTCTGTTGGTTTAAAGAAATGTACAAAACGCTGTATCCACTATCATTGTTGTGATACAGAATAGCTCAACCAATTCAGTGTGTGTTCTTGAGCTGTCCATTTGTAGGGAGCTGCTCTCCTCTCCAACCCTTAGGAACCACTGAGCCAGCGTATTGTTGTTCATCTCATTTCCTTTTCCTTTTAAATGTCATATGAATGGAATTATAAAGTATACAGACCTTGGTGTCTGGCTTCTTTCACTTAGAAATATACATTTAAGGTTCATGATATTTTTATGTGAACCAAGAGTTTATCTTTATTTTTTAGTAGGATCCCACTGTACCATATAGCACACTTAGTTTCTCCATTCATTAGCTGAAGGTTATGTTTGTTGTTTACAGCTTTTTGTGATTATGAATAAAGCAGTTGTAAACACTCGGAGGCATTTGCATAACCATTGGGAGAATATTTAGGAGAGGGAGCAATTGTATGTTTAACTTATTAACAAACTGTCAAAGTGGTTTTCACAGTGACTGTACCATTCCACATTTCCTCCAGAAATGTATGAATGCCAGTGGCATTGGACTAGTTTATCTTGTAGAACTTAGTGGTATTTAGAATGTTCAATATACTTATTATAATTAATTTAATTTCTAATCTTTTCTTTCTATCTAAAAACAAGGAGGAGTGCTCCAGAGTTGATACTAGCCATTTTTCAACACAGCAAAATCACTTGGTGAGCTCCCTTCTACAGTAACAAATTGTGTCCTTAGCAGTTTCCTGATCACACTTGATACTTAATCTGGGCTACGACATCTGTATAGAGACAAGAACTGCTGAGAAGTCCTCTCCAAATGTAAAGCTGAAACAGTCCCTGGGCAACGAATAATTTTGTTGAGACCATTTGCTGGCCCAGATATCCAATATTTGCATAGGAAACATAGTGTCAAAGAAGTTAATTAATACCCAAAGTGGCACAATTAAAAAGAGACCACCTGAAATTGGAATTAACAGCTCCCTAAGCTATTGGATATGCCTGGAAATCCAGGCCAACCTGGGCTCAAACTATTCGGTGGTAGGAACTATGGCTTGTGACGCTGAATTTTCCACTCTTGTTTGTTTTCAGTTCTGGCAGCTTCGCAGCTGCATTCTGACTGCTAAGTGAGTCACTTTTGGTGAATATCCGAGGTTTAATGCTTTAATATATATCATAATGTTTGTTTTTAAAGTCACTCCAGAAATAATGACCAATGTGTGTCAGCACCATCAAGTTCTATGAACATCTGAAAATCCGATGTCTGCTAAATTAACATGTATCCCTGGCACACAAGGGCTAAGAAACTTTTATTGCATCTGAGTCAATCAGCACTTTGAACAGTAGCAATTGCTGGAATGAGAACATTAAAAATGATGCATTCTTGGATTTAAAGACAGATGAGCCTATGAGAGCTCTGAATTGCCTTTCAATAAATGAAAGAAATTGAAAAAGCTCATGCTGTTTATGTATATGTCTCAAATAATTTTCAAATAAATCATTTTAGAAGTATTTTATGATGACTTTTCTCAAAACACTATTCTATAGCCTTGTGCTGTTTTCTTAGAACAGGGCTTGAGATGCTACCCAAGGTTTTAGAAAAAAATGTAGGTTCCTTTACTTTGTCTGAGATGGAATAGGAGCAACTATAAAGGTCTGACATTTAGAAATGCTCCTTCTTCTGGCATAAATAACTATTAGGATAGTTTAATTTATAATTGATAAATTGATGAGATTTAGGGACCAGGATGAGGAAGGAATGATTTCAGGGCCCTAAAATTAAGTGGAGAAGCAAGGTTGTCAAATGATTAAGTTGGAAATGAAGAGTTTTACAATCATTTCCCCTCTTATTCTTACTAAGGAGATAAACAATCATCTGTGTTTTTCTTTTTCTTCACCTGCCTCTCAAAATATAGCAGGTTTTCTCATCACAATTGCATTTCACAGGGAGGGTGTGAAGATAAGTAAGTTACCATTTGTAAAACACTTTAAAGTCAGAGGTGTTCCACTCGATGATAGTGAGAAAGTAGAAAGGAAATAGGTGACAACTTGCTGAAAAATCTGTCAATGTCCATTTATAGATAACTTCAGAGTGGCTGATGATCAAATCTTTACCCAGAGGTATTATGAATCTATTTGCACAAAGTAGCATGCTGAGTATTGCATAAAACCTGCCAACTACTTTTTATATCACTCTTTCAAAATGGCAACAGTTTCACGGAGAAACATAAATGAGGTTGCACTACTATGCTGACATACCTAAGACAACTGAAAAAAAATTATGCAGGGCAAAATAAATTTCTTGAAATTAAAACAAAACATGAACATACTAATTATACTTTCCTACAAGTACTGAGAATTCAATGGGTCCCAAGGTGGCTTTTGCTCTCTCTCTTAGGTTCATAATTTGAATACCGAGTATCTTCAAGTTAGAATGGAGGACCAAGCCACTGCCACATCACCAGTTTTCATAAGAGACAACTGCTAGGGTATTTTACATTATTTAATGGTGACTCTATAATAACTTCCTAACAGGCATCTTTGCCTTCAACCTCATCTAACTCTTCAAAATTACAGCCTAATGACTGTCATCAAATTTTGTTCTCCCAACATGCATGCACATGCATAGACATATATTATTTCTGATACTGTCATTTGTACAAAAAAAATGACTTTCATGTTTTTTGCCACTCTGATCAAACTCAGAAATCCCACCTTTGAAGCCCAATCTACTCAATTTTGCTAATTATCTTGTAGAGTTCAATCTCACACTCCTCTCCAACTGTGGACTAAGTTCTATAATAAAGAGAAATTTGCATTCCCAAGTATGCCATGCCTCGCTTGTATGATCATCTCTGCACTGGCTCTTTTTTGACCTGTAATGTCATTTTTCCAATTTCCTCAAAAATAAAAAAAACAACACTAACAACAACAAAACACACACACACACACACACACACACACACAATTCTTCTCATTCTAGTTAAGTTGGAGCACTATTATTTTGTGTAGCTTTGCATGACTAAGTTTTTCTTCTCTCTTTTTATGCATCTTCCTCTGTTAATTGTCCTGTTGAATTGTATTGTAGTTATTTTCATTTATTTACTTAATTAATTTACTTATGTACACATTTATTTATTTGCCCTGCTTGCCATTATGAGTTATGTATTCCCAAAGTCTATTTTAGGGCCTGACACATAAATAATTCCCAATAAATATTTAAGAAATGAAGAAAGTAAGGAAGAAAATTTCAAGGAAAAGATTGAAGAAAATGAAGAATTTCAAGGAATAGATTGAAGAAAGTGAAGGAAATGAGTGAAGGGAGGCTTGAAGAAAGGACATGAGGTGTATTTCTTTTCTGACAATGCAACTTGAAATTCAAATCACATTTTTCCCAAGAAACGTCATTGATATGAAAACATGGGATTTAAAGAACGACACAATTTAGTTCAAAGAATGTTTATTATTTTAATTATACTATTACTTACATATATTTTAAACATTTTTATTGATTTTTAAAAGGAGAGGGAGGGAAAAGGAGAGAGAAACATCAATGTGAGAACAAAACATCAATTGGCTACCTCCTGCATTTTCCCCCTATTAGGGCTCAAACCTGCAGCCCAGACATGTGCCCAGACTGGAAATAGAACAAGCAACATTTTGTTGTATGCAATGGTGCCTAACAAATTGAGCAACACTGGCCAGAGATACATATATAAGTTTTAATTATAATGTTTATATCATTAAGCAAGTAAGAAAATCTCTTAAAATGTTTTCTAGGGCTTCTGGTCAAGATGGCTGCATAGGTAAATGGGGTACACAAATCCTCCCACACCACACACAAATACAACCAGTCTTCAGAACAATCATTATTTGGAATCACCTACAATTTAGCTGACTGGGAGTCCTACAGATAGGAAGTTAAAGAAACCAAATAGAAACTGGTAGGAGGACCAGAGGCATGTAATGGGCTGGTCCCACAGCAAGGTATGATAGTTTTTAACTAGGAGGAATATCTTGCCTGCAGAGGACCTCCTAAGGAACAAGTGGTCCCAGTCGCTCACCAGACTCTTTAGCCCATGGTTCAAATTCAAGAAAGAGAAATCCCCATAGCTTTGGACTCTAAAAACAAGTGGGGATTGTGGCTGAGTGACACAGATACTGATGGAGACCAAGGAAGTTCCTCTTAAAGGGCCCATGGATTTACTTGAACTCATTCTCTCTGAGCACTGGGGCAATAGCTAGAAAGGATCCAGAGATATAGGGAGAAGAAATAAATTGTCTGGAATTAGAGAAAGAGCTGAGGGGGAGCAGCTTTCTCCCAGGTAAAAGTGTTGGTGGAGGCCATTGTTCTTTTGCTCAGTCCCCCTCTCCACCCCCCCCCCCGCCGCCCCCAAGGCAGGTACCATGTCTGAGTCTCAATCAAACTGGTTCACACAATTTGCTCCACCCTGGTGATTGCCTCCAAGACTTTACTCACTCAACTTGTTGGCTAATCTAAGCTGTTTCCCATGGCTTTTCCATACAGCTGGCCTCTATTGCTTCATGGTTTAGACTTTCCTAAAATCTCTCAAACAAGCAGCAGTTGGCCTCAGCATGCTATTTTTTAAAAAAATAAATAGCCCATTATCTAATATTTTTTACTAGACATATGTATTTATTTATTGATTTCAGAGAAGAAGGGAGAGAGATAGATAGAAACATCAATGATGGGAGAGAATCATTGGTTGGCTGCCTCCTGCATGCCCCCTACTGGAGACTGAGCCCACAACCCAGGCATGGAATCAAACCTGGGACCCTTTCATCCAGCAGGTTGACACTCTGTCCACTGAGCCAAACCAGCTAGGGTAACATGCATATATCTTCAGCTATGCTGCCCCAGGCCCAGCACTAGTGGCAGCCCACATTGATTCAATTTGGTTTCTCTGGGGCACCTGCAAGCCTGATACAAGTATTGGCTATCTTTAGTCCATTCTGTAGTTCATTCTGGGTGGTCCCAGGAAGGGCATAGGCAGTGACTGACTTTGCCTCCTGGTAGTCCCAGATCCAGTGCACTGGTACAACTTCATACCACACTGAATTACAACCCTATCAACTACACAAGTGACAGACTCAAGAGGCAGACTCAGTGAGCAACAAGCACCACTGAAGCAAGTCCTACTCCACAAGTGCAGCTCCTGCACAGAAGCTTTTCCACTGTAGTCCCAGCTGGTTTTCACAGGCGATTAGCCTGGGGGTCAATCCCTCCAAGTGACATGAATTACAATCAGGCCTCAAGTACCATGGGGCAGTGCATACAGACCATTTAGGGGTACACCTGGAGTGCCCAACTTAGATGACTCAGGAGGCTGTGCCTCTGGGTCCCATACAACATCTACTATACAATTGTCCCTACAGGATACCTACAAGGCCACTCCACAAAATTCAGGAGACAGAACAGCTCTATTTAATACATAGAAACAAAAACAGGCAATGAGCCAAAATGCAGAGAAAAATAAACATGTTGCAATAGAAACAAAACAAACAAACAAAAAATAAAACAGGAAAAAATCTCCAGGAGAAAAAAACAAACAAAATGAAATGGAAACAAAAAAACTACTATATATAGAGAGTTCAAATGATTATAATGATAACTCAGGGAACTCAGTGAGAACTTCAACAGCAAGAGAAAAGGACATAGGAACCATAAAAAAAAACCTGATCAAAAGTGAAGGATACACTAACTGAAATGAAAAATTAATTTACAGGGAGTCAATTGTAGAATAGAGGATACTGAGAATCAAATCTGTGATTTGAAATAAGAGCCCAGTTTGACTCAGTGTTTAGAGCATCAGCCCATAGACCGTAGGGTTGGGGGTTTGATTCCCAATCAAGATCATGTAACTCAAATGTAGGCTAGATCCCTGGTCCAGGTCAGGGTGATGAGTCTGTCTCATATTGATGTTTCTCTCTTTCTCTTCCCCTCCTTTCTATCTCCCATTCTCTCTTTAAAAAAATAATAAAAGAGTAATAATAAAAAAATCAGAACAACAAAAAGAAAAAAGAATAAAAAATAAAAAAAATATATAAAAATAGTGTAAAGAGCCTCTAGGACAATTTTGAGCATAACAACATTTGCATCATGGGGGAGCCAGAAGGAGAAGAGAGGGAGAAAGGAATTGAAAAAGATAATGAGCTGAAACCGGTTTGGCTCAGTGGATAGAGCCTCGGTCTGTGGACTCAAGGGTCCCGGGTTCGATTCCAGTCGAGGGCATGTACCTTGGTTGCAGGCACATCCCTGGTAGGAAGTGTGCAGAAGGCAGCTGGTTGATGTTTCTCTCACATCGATATTTCTAGCTTTCTATCCCTCTCCCTTCCTCTCTGTGAAAAAATCAATAAAATATATTAATAAAAAATATAAAAAAGATAATGACAAAACCTTTCCTTATTTAGGACAAAAAATAGAAATTCAAGTCCAGGAAGTACAGAGTTCAAAACAAGACAAATCGAAAGAGGCCCACACCAAGACACATCATAATTGAAATGCCAAAGGTTAAGGCAGAGATAGAATCTTTTAAAAAAATATATTTATTGATTTTTTACAGAGAGGAAGGGAGAGGGATAGAGAGCTAGAAACATCGATAAGAGAGAAACATCAATGAGCTGATTCCTGCACACCTTCTACTGGGTTTGTGCCTTGACCAGAATTGAACCTGAAACCCTTCAGCCCACAGGCTGACACTCTATCTACTGAGCCAAACCAGTTAGGGCGAGAGGTAGAATCTTAAAAGCAACAAGAGAAAAACAGTTAATAACCTACAAGAGAGCTCCCATAAGATTGTCAGTTGATTTATCAACAGAAAATTTGCAGGCCAGAAAGGAATGTCAAGAAATACTAAGTGATGAAAAGCAAGGCCATACAACCTAGATTAGTCTACCCAGCAAATCTATCATCTAAAATTTAAGGTCTCATAAACAGCTTCCCTGACAAGACAAAGCAAAATTCAGCACCACCAAATCAGAATTACAAGAAATGTTAAAGGGTCTTCTTTAAGAAAAAGAGAAGAAGAGGAGGAGGAGGGGGAGAAGAGGGAGGAAGATGAGGAGGAGGAGGAGGAAGAAGAAGAAGAAGAAGAAGAAGAAGAAGAAGAAGAAGAAGAAGAAGAAGAAGAAGAAGGAGGAGGAGGAGGAGGAGGGTGATAAAAAATATGAACAATAAAATAGCAATAAATGCTTACCTATCAAAAATTGAATCTAAAAATCAAAATAAACAAACAAGCAGAACAGAAATAGACTATAGGGGATATTTTGAAGGTTTCCATAGAAGAGAGGATTTGGGGGGATGATTTAGGAGTACAAATTAGTAGTTACAGTAAGTCATGGAGTATAAAATAAAGCATAGGGAATATAGTCAATAATATTCCAGGTATGAGCTTTTTTATGATGATCACTTAGTAAGTTTTATAATGTATAGTTACTGGTGTGTACTGAAATTAATGTAATATTGTATGTCAACTGAATTTGAAATTTTTAAAAAATGATTAAAGATGTTTCATAGCCTGACCAGTGTGGCTCAGTGGTTGAGCATTAACTTATTAACCAGGAGGTCATGGTTTGCTTCCTTGTCAGGACACATGCCTAGATTGTGGGCTCAGTCCCCAGTGGGGAGTGTACAGTTGGCAGCCGATCGATGATTCTCTCTCATCCATCTGCCTTCCTCTCTGATATCAATAAAAAATATATTTTAAAAAATATTTAATTAGCCGAAACCGGTTTGGCTCAGTGGTAGAGTGTCGGTCTGCGGACTGAAAGGTCCCAGGTTCGATTCCGGTCAGGGGCATGTACATTGGTTGTGGGTACATCCCCAGTAGGGGGTGTGCAGGAGGCAGCTGGTCAATGTTTCTCTCTCATTGACGTTTCTAGCTCTCTATCTCTCTCCCTTCCTCTCTGTAAAATATCAATAATATATATATATATATATATATATATATATATATATATATATATATATAAATATTTAATTAAAGCATTACATACAACATCAACCATGTAAACAAATATATTTTGAGCTTGGAATATCTAATTAGCAGAAAGATATTTTGGAAAGTACCTCATTTGTCATTTACATTCAGTAATGTAATCCCCAAAAGCAGCTCTTCCTCCTGTAAAAGAAAACTGTACAACCACAGAGTATTTTACTACATAATCTTAAATTTCAAACCTATGTGAGGCCCAAGATTTATCATTGGTTTGAAATGTAAGATTATGTAGTAAGATGGTGTAAGGAGCTTTGAGGTAAATTATTAGAATAGTATATATAAATATGTCTCATTTTCACTAGGGGCCATATTACCTCTGTATTGTAACATTCAGTCATGTGCTTTATTATTAGATTTGGAAACAAATGTTACATAGTATGAAAGAGTGACAAACTAATCACTTAGAATAATACACTAAGGCTTTGTGGGTTTATAAAATGGAATATACTTTTAAAAATCAAAGCAGGTAAAATAAAAAGAACAAAACACATGCATTGTTTGGACCACATTTAGTTTTCTTTTATCACTGGTGTTATCAGTGACCCAGTAGAGAATTCTATGTAAAATAATAGAATATAGAATTAAAGGACCTCCTTGATATTAAGGCTTATTACCAGTATATAAACCTGATTTTCTGTAGCTATGTCCATTTTGGGTGATGGAACAGCTTAAGTTATATAAGAAACTAACTTGTAAAATCTAGGAATTGTGAAGTAATATCTCTCACAATGTGGGGAAGTGCTTGAGCCCTCTAAGCTAGATGAAAAAGTAATTCTGGGTAAAGATTATATTAAAAAATAGAAAAAAACCTTTTCCTTGTGACAGCTCACAGCCCCCCAGTTTTAGATTTTTGCCAACACTTTCATTCCAAAAAAATGAGGACCCAACTAGCCTACCAGAATGATCTTCACATTTACATAGAATAAATATACAATGGGAGAAAATTTTAAATGGTTCTCATGTGAAGGCTCAACATATAATAAATCTCCCATGTCCATTATAAAGAACACACATAATTTACATACCAATGTCAGGAAAGGTGAAAGGAAAATATTCTTAAGACAATGGATAGTGTGTACTATAGTGTATCACTCAGGAATCTAGGTGATTCACAGGGGGTATTTCTTGATATTACCCTGTCCAATTACAATGGTAAAAGGAGCATATCCTGAGAAAGACTTGGAGAAGAGAAGTTCATCTTATCAAGTAAACTACATAGACCACCAGAGGTGGTAGCCAATGGGTAAGGAAAATCAAGTAGTAGATTGAGAGAGAAGATTATCAGGTTGTAAGCTCTAAGAGGTGGTTATACAACTAAACTTCCTCTTTTTAAAGTTACAGTCCTGGATTTTTTGTTCTTAGAAGAATATACAAAGCAAGCCTGTGAAAAGTCAGAAAGGTGAACTGTAACAAATGTTGTGGTGAGCATATAAGAGACTCCATCTTTAGAACTTAGGCATTCCTTTCACCAGCTTCCCAGACTGTTTTCTGTTCATCTCTCTCAACAAGTTTCTTTCCCCAGAATTCTCCTTAACACAGGCTCCATGCCTTCTCTGAAATCAACCCACATCCAAGGACTGGTTCATGTGGAGATCACCAGCCCCTCACCTCAAATAGAGATATCTCTGAAGGGATACTTCAACTCAGGTGTCACAAGTGGGACTGACAGAGGGCTCTGCTGACTCAGGGTTATTGCACTTCCCTCTCTGTCCAAACTGCTTTCCTCATTTTCCAAAAAGCCATCTGTACACAAGTGTTCAACTCAGTCTACTTCAGGAGAATCCAACTTACAAAGTGAAATGGAGGCTGTTTCTGACTGGCACCTGTTCTATGATAGATAAAGCATTAGACAGGAATGCTTTATCATCCTCTATAGGTTCTGTAAACATGACTGAAATGAAGTATAGTGAAACCAATTTTACCATAGGCTAATTGATATAAACAAAGTTAAGTCTTGGACATCTCATCAATGGTTTAACAAAATGATGTTGAGCCAATGGCTTTATTTGAAGGCCTGCTCAAAAATAGGGAAGAAATATTGATAGCAGCTTTGATGATTAACTCCTGCTTTTACAGTAAGATCCAACATTCTTATTTTTCAGAAGAGAAAACTGAGGGCCAAAAATAAAATTTTATATATATATATATATATTCATATATATATAATATAATTATATATAATATAATCATATATAATTATTTATATATAATTTATATATAATTATTTATATATAATTATAATATATATAAGTATTTATATATAATAAATATAAATAATATATATTTATATATATTATATAATTTATATATAATATTATATATATAATATTATATATATAATTATTTATATATAATTATTTATATATATTTATATAATTATTTATATATAATTATACATATAAATTATATATATAATTTATATATAATTATATATAATTATTTATTTATATTATATATTTTATATATATTTATATATAATTATTTATATATAATTATTTATATATAATTATATATATAATTATTTATATACAATTATTTATATATAATTTATATATATATAATTATTTATATATATAATTATATATATATATATATATATATATATATATATATATATATATATATTATTAACTTTAACAAGTTAGAGACAAACTAGAACCAAGAACCAGCTCCTTTGACATTGAAAAATTCTCTCCATACTGGTTTTCTTTTGAATAGAAGTTCTCAAATCTAACTGCATCAGATTCACAGACCTACCTGAGTTCTTTTAGTTAGATTGTTCTTTTGTTTTGGTAAAGACCCACCTCAAGCATTCTGAATCAAAATTAGTTGTGGAGTTGCTGCATTTCATGTTGTCCCAAAGCTCCTTTGAACTCTCCTCCTGCTTGTAATCCCCCCCCCCCCAATTTATGTTAAGATATCTATCATCTAAATTGATTATTTGGTCCTTAGCTTCTTTTAGTCTATTGGTGAAACATTCCATTGTATTCTTTATGCAGCTATGTTATTCTTTATTTCCTCTTGATTGTTACACATGTTGGTGAATTTTCATCCAGATGCCTGATCATCCTTATAATCGTTATTCTGCATTCTTTCTCTGACAAATTGCTTGCCTCCATTTCATTTATTTCATTTTCTGACTAGTTCTCCTTTTCTTCGGGTATTTTTCTTTGTCTCCTCAATTTTACTGTCCCTTTGTATTTGTTTTTATGTAATGAGTTGTTGTAATATGAGTGGTATCACTATCTGGCCCTGGGCAACCTGCTTGAGGTCCAAGAAGTTGAAACCCCTATTGGTCCTATTATCTGGGACTCCTTAGCCTAGACGATGACTCTGCTTTATTATCTCCATTCTGAATTGTATTCCCTTCCCCCACAGATCTGGTTCCTCAGTTTTTGGCTCCCTAGCACCTTCTGGCTTACCTGTGACCCTGGTCATGGGTGCTGGGAGAGGCACTGGGCAGGTTTTCCCTGGATCACATCCATGGGCATGGTCTTGGGGCCTTGGCATGCAGGAGCACAGGATACTTTTGGCTTGCACTCACAGCTCAAGGTCTTGAAGCATGGGATCTAGGAGGGCAGGTTCCTCAAGTGTGGGGTTTGGGAGTATGGGTGGGGTAGAGAGAGAGGCCTAAGTAGGAGGTCTCTTTAGCTTGAGGACACTGTAGATGTATGAAAGCTATCAGCAAGGCAGGGCATGGCAGTGGTCCCATGGAAGTTATGGCTGCTTAACGTCTTACTGGGTGGGCTTGGAGTATTGTCTGAGGGCAATCTGGGTATTGGTCAGGCTGCATTCCTGGCCTCCACTGGTGCCCCCTTAAAGATGGTGTGTGCTCCATACGTGAGCCATGCCTGGTCTGGGTGTGCCTGTGGTGAAGCAGGGGCTCTCTTTCCAGAAGAGCCCAATCTTCCAGTCCCCAAGGCTCCTGTGATATCTAACTGTCACTCACTTACTCACATGCACACTACATATGTCCATATACTTTCTTCACACTCCTTTAACCTCTCACACTCTCTCCCTCACCACTGTCCTTCTGGCCACCATGTTGGGACCCTCTCACCATGATTATTTATATCATACTTTTTCCTTTAACATTATTTGATTTCAAATTTTTATGATTATTTTTTTCCAACTTTCCACAACTAACAAGCTAACATTTATTGATTATCCAGGGGTTAAAAATCAAGCTGTATGAATTAGGACAGGAATATAATATTTCATCTTAATTTAATTTTAGTGATTTTTATTAGCTAAATTAAAGAGTTAGACCAATAAATATTTGTACATTTTCAGAACTGACCATACACCCTTGTTTTAAATAGCACTTGTTATGTTTTTCCTCCTTCTTTTCTAGGCTTTTTCTGAATGTCACCTAAAGTAAGATAAATTTTTATTGCCTCCTAGACATGATCTAATAAAAGAGGATACTATCATTTTAGGAAGATAATCAATACACTGACATTTTTCAAGAGTGATGTTTTATAGAGATTTAAGACCTAAATAAATAACCAAATCCTCAAGTGTAGCAGTACCTCTATAATTTAAGAATACTTTTCCAAAGAATCCCCAAAAAGACTTCTGTGCAAAGAAATTATTGGCTTGTTTTCTCAATCCTTGGATACGAGTAGCAAAATTGTGTTTTAAAGTGGGGAGAGGGTAGGTATTTAAACTAAAGGAGACTTTAAGAAACAAGTTTTGTTTTCCTATGACCTGTGCAGACATTTTGCATTCTTGTACAGCTAGGAATCAGATTGACAAAGATTGACGTAGACATCTTAAAAAATACATTTTCAACCTTTCAACATTAATAAATATTTTCCATCCTCTCAATGGAAGAAAAAAAACTTTTTTGGGACTTGTCTGATTGGTCTGCAACTTGAATAGTTCATTTCACCTATAGACTGTCAGAGCAGAGGTTGGTTTATTATGAAATTTTCCAGAATTAGTGCACATTGGTGAGAAGAAGATGCTAAACTTGATTAATTTTTCCCAGAGCCAGAGGGCATTTATTTCCTGATGGAAATGGCTGAGTAGAGGGAATAACAACTTTAGGGAGCTATTACTATAGCCATTAAGGTTTTTATTTTTATTACCTTTCCCACCCCTTCTTAACACATTCTCACTCCCCCCCCCCCATAAAAGTCATAGTACTGAATCATAAGGGGGAAGAAACAGGTAATTTTAAAACTAAAGAATATTTTTCTCTCATTCCCTACTTTGTGATACAACTTGCTTTGTGTGTATCAGAGCACACAAGTGAACTTCCTTCATCTATGAATAGATTTGGGAGATAGTGACAGCTTTTGTCATTGCACTGAATGCTCTCTGGCTTTCTGCTCCAAATTTACAAATTTCTTCAAGGGTGTGAATGCCCTGGGGTGTCAGAGTAACTGACATTCCTGTTTACAGAATCTGTTGGCTTTTACATGTTTTCAAAATGCCTTAAGAAATTCTTCCAAAAGCCTTCTTTATTTAGCAAACTGATCATAGTTATTTGGTGTAAATGCAGGCAGGCTACGCTGGCATCTGAAGTAGAGATGGAAAATTGTTTATTCTTAATAAATGCAGATATGTAAAACAAGCTAAGCAATAATTAGGGGGGAAAATCCAAATCAAAGGACTATATAAGCTTTTAAGCCCTAATCTCTTAGCCAGTAATATTATACTGATGGAAGCTGGCAGAGCAACTCTTCTTGCAGGAAATAACACAGATTCCTATTTACTCCAATAGTTAGTGGACCATAACTTCCAAGTCAAGGATCATTCTACCCAGAAAAATCTTGCTTTTTCACCATGCATACCTCCTCAGAGCTTTAAGAGAAAAGAATAGCTGTCTCCTTTTCTAAAACCATTTTTCTTATGACTGGGTGCAGTTCATTTGGCATCTTAATCATTAGCAGTAAAGGCTTCTGGGGCTTATGACTTAGAAAAGTGTACACTTCTACAGAAAAGTAAGAAAGAAAATGTAAAATGATGTTTTTAAACCATAGTGTCACAAGTTTTGCTAAAATAGAAATGATGGCCATCCTAAAATTCCCTAAAGGTAGAAACTGGATTAATGGGGGAGAAAGAAGGGAAATCAATAAACAAATGGGTGAATGGACAGAAGCAGCTGCTCCAACTTTCCAGAACCTTCCCAAACTTAGAAGCTAAAAGTATTCTATTCCATTGACAAATATCAGAGGAGTAAATGAATTAAAATTTATTGATCAACCAAATGACAGATACAATATGATAAAGTAATGGTATATTTAAAAATAATCCTATTTAATAAAAGAGCAATATGCAAATTAACCATCAATCTACTATACACACAGCCATGCCCACCAGCCAATAAGGAGTATGTATGCAAATTAACCCCAACCAAGAGGGCTGCAGCTAAGGAGCGAGGAGGAGAAAGGCTTGGGTTTTTCCGATGTAGGAAACCAAGCTTTCCACACACCAAGGCGGGCCCAGGCCACCAGTTAAGGCTACAAAGTTTCAATTATAGAAGATAAATAAATCTCAACAGAAATGGCTGCTACCACAGAGTGAGTAGGAGGCTTGGCTCCACTCCAGGCTATAAAGTTTCAATTGTAGAAGATAAATAAATCTCAGATAACAGGACCTCAGTTTGGGTAGCTGGGGGACATGGCCAGCCTACAAACCACCACCACAGGCCCCTTGCCCAGGCCTCCTCCACCCTGATCCGTGACACTCTTAAGGGAAAAGTAGCCTATTCACCCCAACTTCACTACACAGGCATCTATCTCCCCATGGTTGAACCTCTTCACCCAGTGATCTTTGGGGAATGGCCAGTGGAGCCATTAATTTGGAATTACAGCTTCCTGGTGGAGTGTGAAATTACAGCTTCCTGGTGGAGCTACCCAAATGACATTCCAATAATGCCTGGCTTCCCCCTTTTCTCCTTTACTATTCTATCTAATAAAAGAGTAATATGTAAATTAATTACCACTCCACGACAAAAATGGCGGCGTCCATAGACACAAGATGGTGGCGCCCAGTTTCTCAGGCCCAGGGAGGGCTGCCCATGAGAGCAGACAGCACAGCACGAGGCCCTGGGTGTTAGCCTGGAAGGTGCCTTCGCACCCCAAGTGCAATCAGCTTCCAGCCCCAACATTGGCAGTGGCCGGGGAGGCAGCATGCACCCTGGTGATCAACTCACAATGGCTATCTGGGCAATGGCCTGGGAGGTGGCCGTGCATCCCTGGCATGATCATCTCCCAGTTGCAACCTGGGCCATAGGCCTGGGCAGAGGCTGCACCCTCTCCCCATTTCCCTCACCCCCTACCCCCACATGTGATTTGCTCCTAGCCGTGGCTTGGGCTCTGGGCCTGGAAGGCCCAACAACTGCCTATCTCCCCTCACCTCTCCCCCCAGTGATCAGCTCCCATCCACAGCCAGGGGGTGTAGACCTAGGAGGCAGCTGTGCCTCCAAGAGCTATCCCTTCCCTGGGGAAGCCTGGGGTGTCAGCCTCCAAAGGACCTGCACCCCCATGGAGTGACACCCCCCCCACACACACACACCTATAGCCTTGGAATTTCCTTTGACCCCAGCATAGTGATAAGAGACAGAAAAGAAATAAAAGGAGAAAAGAAAGAAAGGACAAAAGATAAAACATTAAGAAAAAGAAAGAGAAGGAAAAGAGGAAGAAACAACTACATGATCTCACCTTTCCAAGATCTCATGAAATTCCTGTTTAACAAGTTTATTTTATGACACTTAGTTTGGGTTTACATTTTTACTGGTTTGTCAAGACCATAGCAAGTACACTGTCCAATATGCTAAAGAAAAAACCCTATCTAATAAAGAGAGAACATGCAGTAGAGAACATCTGGAGGTGACCAGGCTATCAGGGGAGGGCAGTTGGGGATGACCGGGCCAACAGGGGAACAGTTAAATGTCAATCAGGCTGGCAGGTAAGTGGTTAGGGCAATCAGGTAGGCAGGTGAGCAGTTGGGAGGCAGCAGTCCTGGGTTGTGAGAAGGGTTTCTGACTGCCTGTTTAGGCCTGATCCTAAGCAGGCAGTCGGACATCCCCCAAGGGGTCCCAGATTGAAGAGGGTGCAGGTTGGGCTGAGGGACACCCCCCCCCCAGTGACAAATCTCGTGCACCAGGCCTCTAGTTATTAATAACTAGCTAATCACAACAGTATCACTAACATTGCCATTATGTCATATCATTATCATATTTTTTCTGTGGTGAGAATATTTACATCTGCTTTCTTAGAGATATTCAAGTATTTAGGAAAGTATTATTAACTATAATTAACCTTCTATACATTAGACCTTCAGAATTATTCATCTTGTAACTTGGAAATTGTAGCCTCCAATTAACATCTTCCCATTTCCACCACCTTCTTCCCCAGCCCCTTATAACATTATACTCTGCGTTTCTATAAGTTTGATTTTTTTATATGCCAGATATAAGTGATATTATCATACAGTATTTGTCTTTCTCTGTCTGACTTATTTCATTTAGCATAATGCCCTTGAGGTCCATCTATATGGTCAAAAATGACAAGATTTCTTCATATTCATGGACGAATAATATTCTATGGATCTAATGTACTCATACCTTCTCTATTTCTTTATTGTTGATGAACAGTTAGGCTATTTCAATATCTTAGATATTGTGAATAAAGCTGCAATGATTACAGGAGTGCAAAGATCTCCTTGAGATGCTGTTTGTTTTCCTTTCTATATAAATCCAGAAGTGGGGCTGCTGGATGATACGGTAGTTCTAATTTTAATTTTTGAAAGAACATCCATATGTTCTCCATGGTGGCAGCACCAATTTATATTTCCACCAATAGTACCTAAGGGATCTCTTTTCTCTACATCCTCACAGGCAGTTATCTCTTGTCTTTTGATAATAGTCTTTCTAACAAGTGTGAGATATCTATTTATAATGTTGATTTGTATTTCCCAAATAATTAATGATGTAGAACCCTTTTTCAGGTACCTGTTGACTATTTGTATGTCTTCTTCTGAAAGTGTCTATATTGTTTTTTCTGCACAGTTTTAAATCATATTTTTTTGCATTGAGTTGTATAAATTCTTTATGTATTTTGAATATTAACTATTAAACCTTATCAGATGATTTGAAAACTTCTTTTTCCCATTTCCTAGACTACCCTTTCATTTTGTTGGTTATTTCTGTTGCTATATAAAATCTTTTAAATTTTTATATACTCGTACTCGTTAATTTTTTTGTGCTTGTGCAATTATTGAAGTATTTTGGTAAAGACTTGACAGTATCTGTAATTTTGTAAAGTTTATTACCTATGACTCATTGACCCCATTCAAAAATATTCACTGAAACATTTTTTTTAAAAAATAAGGCTGATAAGAACTTAAAATGCATATCAGCAAGAGATAAGTTACATACGACATGGAGCATCTACAACACAGTCACTAGAAAGAATGTAGTAAGCCCACCTACACTAGTGGGCCCCTGTGGAGAGGGGCAGGATATATTATGTGAATAGAAGGCAAAGACTGGAAAGCAGTTTAATCTACTTATATTAGGTATATACACATGTAAATTCATGCTCATGGAAATAGGAAGCTAAATGGCTTATAGTATTTAGAGGTAGCAAGAGGAATGAGAATATAAGGGAAGAATTATGTAGTACTTGTGAAACTTTGTATATTGGGATCTGAAAATATCTATTGTATTTGTCAAAGCAATCATTGGATTTTAGTTGGGGGCTCAGGAACTCACCTGTTGATTGAAGAACAAATAAGAAGCAAGTAATGGAAGAAAATGAATGAAAACATTTTACCTGCAGAGGTAGTGATGACAAAGCAGGACAGTAGCTAATAGGTTTTTATGTATTTTAAATGAAAAATATGCTTGATGTGGGAGCTGAAAATGTAAGTACTCAATAAATGTTTGTTGTTATTGCTCTGATTTAGAGAAAACAAAATTTCTTTGCACTTATTAAAAATAATGAGAACAGAGCATAGAAAACTTAATATATGCTTGATGCCTGGCTTTTAAATGCTTCATTTTTTTCTGACAGGCATTCTCAATCTCTGATTTTGACTCTGATGCTAAATTAAATATCTCTACCTCAACCCAGACAGTTTTTTTCAGTAGTTGGAGTGTCTGCCTGTGGACTAAAGGGTTCCAGGTTCAATTCCCGTCAAGGCACTGTAACTCAGTTGCAAGATGGATTGAATCCCAGGTCTGGATCAGGGTGCATGTGGCAGGCAGCCAATCTCTCTCTCTCTCTCTCTCTCTCTCTCTCTCTCTCTCTCTCTCTCTCTCTCCATCTCCCTCTCTCTCTCTCACTCTCTCTCCCTTCCTCCTTCTTCCCGTCCACTCTTTCTAAATTTCGATGGAAAAATATCCATGGGATAGCCCTTAGGTAAGGAAAAATAATATATATATTTTTGAGAAAAAATATATATGTATTTGAATATATATATATATATATATATATATATATATATATATATATATATGTTTCTTTTATCTAAAATTAAGCATTTTAACAGCAGTGCTATCTCCATAAAGATTGGGAAGAATGACACTGAATACAGGCTATTACTCTGTTGAATGAACATGCCCGGAGTCTTTGAGAGGCTTAGGATGAAGGTTGCAAAGTATTTATAAAATTTTTCCTTGATCTCTGATTATTCTCTGTTCACAGATGTTTCCTATTATTTTTGAGAAGGAATATATTTCCTGTAAGCTTTGAGAAGGAAAGAGATCATTTATAGAATAATTAGATTACTTCAAATTAAACTTATTTGGAAGAAAGGAAGTTTAGTTCAGGTTGAAGTTGTTTTCTTTGCTTCCTTTTTATGTTTCTATTTGTTTATGTTGCTTGCAGATACATACATTTGAAGAATATTTACCAAGAGATAAGCTCATGTTTGCAAATAAACGAATTAAAAATTAAAATCCAAATGTCAAAAGTAGAGGGATGTGAATAAGCAGTGTTCATATTTTGAGTTGTGGATTTAATATGACTAGTTTTGGTATGTGATTTGGTAATAGATTTATAATCTTTGTGCATTATACATGACTTGGATAGTTGTTAGCGACATGCGTAGCTCAGTGGGTATAACTTTGATAATTAATGCAATAGACTGAGGATAATTAGTTGCAAATACTCTCTTTTTGCTATATGAAGCGGTTCAGACATTAACCACAGATTTATTAATGATATGCTATGCAGAATAGTATGGGTGAATTTTTCCTATTATTCTTTGTTCCATATTTCAATTTGCAAAAGAGTACCTTTTACTGTTTTAAAGCTGAAGAACTAAGAGCGCCACAATCAGAAGTAAAGATGGAAATGCTGATTTATTTTTCTTCCCTTCTGAGTAATCTTCTGGCCTCTAGGCAGATCTTTCAAAAATAGCTTCTGCCTGCCTAGTACCTTCACTTACTACAGATACAATTTGCATTCTGACTGTACAAAACTGAAATCAATTTTCTGTATTCAAGAGCAATTCATCTGTGCACAAGTTCCTTTTATATAAGTATCTCTGGTGTGTGCCATCATGAGTTGTTGATGCTTACATGAAGTTTTATCAAATTAAAACAAAAAAATCTATAATAATAAAAGCATAATATGCTAATTCAACCAGACAGCCAAAGGACCTTCCAGAAGTCATTCTGGATGTCCTTCCATATGAAGCTGTGGCAACGGGGGCCAAGGCAGAGGTGGTTAGGGGTGATCAGGCAGGCAGGCAGGCAGGCAAGTGGTTAGGAACCAACCATCCGGGATTGCAAGAGGGATGTCCGACTGCTGGTTTAGGCCTGAATCTCGTGGGATCAGGTTTAAACCTGCAGTAGGACATCCCCTGAGGGGTCCTGGATTGCAAGAGGGTGCAGGCAAGGCTGAGGGACCCCCATATGACCCAATGCACTAACATTGTGCACCAGGCCTCTAGTAATACTATTTTAGTTTTAGATGTAAAACATGATTAAACATTTGTATACACTGCCAAGTGATCGCCACAAGTAGAGACACCCTCTATCACCAAAGTTACAATGTTTTTTTTTATGATGAGACCATTTAATATTTACTTTTTTAGTAACTTTCAAATATGCAATATAGTATGATTGACTATAGCTACTATGCTGTACATTCCCATGACTTATTTGTTTTATGTATGGTAGTTTGTACTTTTTGATCTCCTTCACTCATTACATCTCTTCCCTGATACTCCCCTCTGGCAACCACCAATCTGTTCTATATGAGTTTGGTTTGGTATTGTTTTATTGGTCCATTTACTTTTATTTTAGGTCCCACATATAAGTGAAATTATATGGTATTGGTCTTTCTCTTCTGATTTATTTCACTTAGCATAATACCCTCAAGGTCCATCCATGCTGTTGCAAATGGCAAAATTTCCTTTTTTTTAATGGATTACTAGTATTTCATTGGAAATGAATACCACATCTTCTTTACCCATTCATTTATCAGTGGACATTTAGATTATTTCTATATCTTGGCTATTGAAAATGATACTGTATTAAACATAGGGGTGTATATATACTTTCAAATTAGTGTTTTGGATTTCTTTGGATAAAAACACACAAGTGGAATAGAATATGGTAGTTCTATTTTTAATTTTTAAATAAATATTCATATTATTTTTCATAGTGGTGGAACCAATTTACATTCCTATCAATAGTGTATGAGGGTTCCCCTTTCTTCATGTACACACTGACACTTGTTATTTCTTGTCCTATTGATAATAGCGATTTTGAGAGTGTTGGGGTATGGGTGAAATGGGTGATGGGAATAAAGAGGTACAAACTTTGTGTGAGGTGATTCTCTCTTTTTGGTTTTGCTGTGCATTTCTCTGATATAAGTAATGTTGAGGATCTTGTCATGTACATATTGGACATCTGTATGTCTTTTATACATTTTTGGTATTAATGCCCTTATCAAATATAACATGCAAATACCTTCCCTAATTCTGTAGATTGTCTTTCTTATTTTGTTGATGGCTTCCTTGCTATGTAAAAGCTTTTTAGTTTATTGTAGTCTAATTTATTTATTTTATTTTTCTCTTTTTGCCATTGTCTTTCAATTAAATTCACATATAGACAAGAGCAATGTCAAGAAGCTTACCACCTATATTTTTTAGGGATTTTATATTTTTGGGTTTTATATTCAAGTCATAAATCTACTTTAAGTTAATTTTTGGGTAGATGTAAGATAGTGGTCCATGAAATCAGTGGGTATGTTGCCTCAAACTTTGTACTTCTTTCTCAAGATTGCTTGGGCTACTTAAGATTGTTTTTTACTCTATACAAATTTTAGGTTTGTTCTGTTTCTCTGAAAAATACCATTGGATTTCTGATGGACATTACATTGAATCTGCAGATTACTTTCAGTAATATAGACATTTATATAATATTGATCCTCAAATCCATGAGCATCAGATATCTTTTCATTTATTTCTGTCTTCAACTTTCTTTTTAATCAATATCTAGTTTTCAGTGTACAGGTCTTTTACTTCATTGCTTAAATTTATTTTTAACTGTTTTATTATTTTTGATGCATCTGTAAATGGGATTTTAAAAAATTTGTTCTGATTGTTGTTAGTGTCTAAAAAATGCAACATATTTTTGTACATTGATGTACACTCCAACTTTACTGATTTTGTTCATTAGTTCTAAGAGTTTTTGGGTGGAGTTTTTAGGATTTTCTCTCTATATAATATTGTCATCTGTAAATAGTGACAGTTTTACTTCTTCCTTTCTTATTTGGGTGCTTTTTACTTATTTTACCTCCCTAACTACTCTGTCTATGACTTTATTTATCATATTAATATGTTGAATCTGCCCTTGGGAACACCATGTGATCCAGTCCAAAGGTCCCATATCACAATCACAATTGTGCAATTTGAATACCTCTTTTACATACAATGGACCTAATTAGGAACATGAATCTGTGTTTATTGGGCTACATATTCTTTTGTTCAAATACTTAGTTTTTATTTCTTTATTATAGCCTAAAATTAATTTTGGTTTACAGCTGCCTCCCACAAATTTTAATCTGTAGAACTTAATTCTGATGTAGTTTAAAATATTTTCATTTTCATTTTGCTCATTTTCTTTTACCTATTATTTAGAAGTGTGATATGTAGCTTCTAAATATTTTCCAGATATATTTCTGTTAATGATTTTCAATTTATTTCCATTGTAAGATAAGTTACATTCTAGTATTTCAATTATTTTGAATTTATTGTCTTGTTAAATGTCCCAAATAATGTCTGTTTTGTTAAAATATCTGAGTGTACCTGGAAAAACTATTAATTGTGCTACTTTGGAAAGAGTGTTCAAAATGCCATCTAGGTCAAGTTGGCTGATAGTGCTTTTCAAGTATTCTGTTTATTTACTGATTTTCTGTCTACTTGTTTTGTTTGGTACTAAAAGAGAGGTATTGAAATCTTTAACTATAAAATTATGAACTTTTTTGTTCTTGCACTTCAATTTATTTTTGCTTCATGTATTCTCAGGTTTTGTTAGAAGAAACAGAGATGTTCAAGACTGTCATGTTCACTTCATGAATTGCTTTTTGTATAATTACTAAATGACCCACTTTTGTTTTTGCTCTGAAATCTATTATTTATCTGATAAAAATATTGTGACTCTTAAGATTCTTGTAATTGTATAAAACTAGGGACGCAGTGCATGAATTTGTGCACCTTGAAAGGAACTCTGGGATTTGTGGCTACAGTGGCCACAGGGGCAAGTCTCAGTCCATCCTCTGCCCCCTCTCTTCCCACCCAACTCCTCCTGCCATGGTCCCTGGTCCCCTCTCTGCTGGAAATTGTACTGATATGAACAGAGGGGTACATTTATTTTTATAATGAGTGTTTCAGGATTCTTAGGTTATATTCCTAAAAGTGGAATGACTGGATCTGAAAACTACATGATGGACATTGAAAAACAAGGAGATAGAGGAAGATGTAAACAATTGGAAGAATATACCATGTTCATGGACTTACAGAATCAATATCATTAATATGTCCATAACTACCCAAAACAATTTATATTTTCAATGCAATCCCTATTAAAATACCAACAGTATATTTTACAGACCTAGAACAAGCACTCCAGAAATTTATATAGAACTTAAAAAAAAACAACAAATAGATGCAGCAATTTTGAGAAAGAAGAATAAAATTGGAGGAATCACAATACCAAATAGAAAGTTACATTACAAAGCTACTGTACTCAAAACAGTTTGTTACTGGCATAAGAGTAGACATATAGATTAATGAAATAGAACAGAGAATCCAGAAAATGAATAAGCCACTATGCTCAATTAATATTTGACAAAGGAAGCAAGAGCCTCCATTGAAGCAGCAATAGTCTCTTCAATAGATGGTGTTGGGAAAATTGGCTAGGTACATGCAAAAAATGAAACTAGATCACCAACTTACACCATACACAAGAACTCAAAATGGATAAAAGACTTAAATGTAAAACATGAAACCATAAAAGTCCTAGAAGAAACTATAGGCACCAAAATCTCAGACATCTCTCATAGGAATAGGTTTACTGATGCATCTCCTAGGACAATGAAAGTTAAGGAGAGAATAGACAAGTGGGATTACAAAAAAATAATAATAATAACAAGCTTCTGCCTGGCAAAAGAAACCATCATCAAAACAACAAGAGACTCCACTACCTAGGAGAACATATTTGACAATGACACATCTGACAAGGAGTTATATTTCAAAATATATAAGGAGCTCATACAACAACAAAAGGAATACAAGCAATCCAATTAAAAAATGAGTAAAGTACCTAAACAGACACTTCTCCAAGGTAGACATACAGAAAGCCAGGAGACACATGAAAAAATGCTCTAAGTCACTAATCATCTGAGAGATGCAAATCAAAACAAGAATTTTCTTATTTTTATATTATTTGCTGTATCCGCTTGACTGTATCTCCTCTCCTCATTCTGCCTGGATGATTGATATACATCCAGACATATACGTTCAATAAGATCTGTATAGATATTGATTGCACATTCCAACTTTATTTCTAATAGTTTCATATTAAGTAAATCATCTTTCAAAATTCTGCATTATCAATATTTGATATTTATAGGAATTTTGTGAGAAAATATGTCAAAAGTGAAAATGAACACTCTAAATGGTAAATGATGTTAATGAATTTTAGAAAGTTGGCAGAATATGAAATATATAATAACTTATGAGTTGTGTTGCTTTTAGTTATGTCTCTATTTGTGATTGATTTGGAAGAAAACATAATGGAAAGGATAGTAACTAAAATTTACCCTAAAATCCTGTCTAAAAAAATTGGTTCTATACTTTCCTTTATTAGCAAACAAAATATAATATTTTGCAAAATGAATTTGCAAGTTCAAGAACTGAGCAAAGTTAGCAAAAGCTTTATATTTCAAAAGCCCTAAATAAGTTATTTGAAATGAACGTATATGACTCAAGATACAAACTTTTGAAATATTCATGATGGTCTGAAACATGAGGAAGACCTGCATATAGAAAAATCAAATGCTGACAGTGCCTAAAATAAGCCTACATTTGAATAAATGAGCACATGAGGAACCAGAATTCTCTTCTACATAGTAGATGGCTGAAGCCCAGGGAACTTAGGAGGGGGAAAGATGCGGAAGCTTCCTTTATTTGAACTGCTCGTGTGGTTCTCTACAAATTAAAAATGCCTGCAATGTACACATTATCGTATGTCATATATTATTTTGCAGTACATAAAATACAGAAAGAAAAACACCTGTGTTATGAGAAAATGAGTGGCTTCTTTATAATTGGCAGTTGGCCTCAGCTATTGATAATTTCTTGTACTGCTTTTGCAAAATGTTCTTTTATTTGTGGAATTCAATATTGCTCCAAAATAGAACCATAGTTACACATTAATGCTTGATCTGTTATCTACAGTGCATCAATAGACTCTGCACTCTGGGACCAGAACATCCCCGCGGTGTATAATAATTGAGAGCAGGTCATTCATGTGTGGAATTAAGGGAGATTGACGATTGCAAATACAATTGGGTTCAAAATGAAAACGCTCACATTGTGCTTTTAAAGATTTAATTGCTACTAAAACGATGCTATCACTTGTATTTTTAGATGATTTCCTCTGGCATGGCAAGGGAAATATGAGTTTTAATATCAGCAATACTTTAAAGTTAAGAAATCATCATCTCCTCTGTCCTCACGCAAGGTGTTCATGGAATTCTAAAGCACATTTTTGCAGTTAGCCTCACAGTGACCTACAAAAGAGAGTGCTATGGACATTTAGAAAAAGGTCATAAAATGGAGGGAGATGCAGGTTATACAGAGCCAATATTATTTTTCTTCGGCTTTAGAAGCTCCTAAAGTGATATTTGACTCGGTAAGACTGATGGTTACTATTGTCAAAATATGTTATGATTAGAGTGTAAGCATATTTATAGATTGAATCTTCATTAAAATATTCTCCCTTGATCAGTAAACAAAAAAATTTTAAGCATCCATCAATATGTTTAAAGCTGTGAAAGGGAGAGCAATGTTTCAACTTTTCTCCCACTCTCTGGAAAAGCATTATACATTAGGATTTTATATATGAATTAGAAAAGAGGGCTTAGGTAAACATGTTGGCAAGGATGTGGAGAAAGGGAACACTTTCGTACTCTTGATGGGAATGTAAATCAACGCAGCCACTATAAACAACAGTATGGAGGAAGTTAAAAATAGAACTACAATAGGATCCAATAATGTCACTTCTGCCTATATATCTCTATGGTTTCTTTTTTTTTTTAATTTTTCATCACTATAGTCCAATTTGGTCTCTGTTTTCCAGAAATTATTCAGAAAAGCCATTTCACTGATACCTTTTTCTTCTTTTCCAATCCATATTTTAACTGTCTATTTCTTTATACATTGTCTCTGTCATGGTATGGGGTTATATTAGCAATGGAGGAAGCTGGAAGAGCAGGAGGCTAGAGTTGTCCCCCCAGCAATAGAGGAAGCCAAGCTTTTTGCACACCCTGGCCAGCCCAGGCCTCCTCTTACGGGTACAAAGTTTTAATTATAGAAGATAAACTCTAGATATCAGAACCTCGGTTTGAGTATCCAGGGGGCATTGTCAGCTTGCAAACCACCACAGGCCCCTTGCCCAGGCTGCCCCACTTCCCAAGGGAACCCCCAATGATCCAGAACATCCCTCAGGGCAAACTAGCCAGTCCCCACCCATGCACCAGGCCTCTATCCTATCTAATAAAAGAGTAATATGTAGATAGACCATCACTCCAATACACAAGATCAAGATAGCTGCCCCCATGTGGTTGAAGGTCCTGCCCCCATGTGGACACAAGATGGCCACCACAAGATGGCCAGCAGGGGAGGGCTTTTGGAAGGTACCAGGCCTGCGATGGAAGGCAGTTAGGGGTGACCAGGCCAGCAGAGGAGGGAAGTTGGGGGCAAAAAGGCTGGCAGGGGAGCAGTTAGGCATCAATCAGGCTGGTAGGGGAGTGGTTAGGGGATGATTAGGCTGACAGGCAGAAACAGTTAGGGGCAATCTGGAAGGCAGGCAGATGAGCAGTCAGGAGCCAGCAGTCATGGATTGTGGGATAAGGCCTAAATGGACAGCTGGCCATCCTTCAAGGGGTCCCAGATTGGAGAGGGTGGAAGCTGGACTGAGGGACTCCCCCACCCCCCATGCATGAATTTCATGCACTGAACCTCTAGTCTATATGATAAAAACATAATATGCAAATATACCAAACAGCCAAACAGTGGAACTACCATCTGGATAACCATGCTATGACACCCACTGGCATCAGGCCAGCCAAGGCTGGTGCAGTGTGATTGGTTGGGCACCTGGCCATTGCCCCTTTATCACCCTGCAGAAGGAGGCCCAGGCTACCAACTGGCAGGGTGATTGATCAATCTGGGGGCTCTATGAATGCCCCAAAGAGGGGGACCCAGGCAACCAACTGGTAAGCTGCAGTGGGTGGGGCCTCCCTCCACCAGAGCAATTCATCAGGGAGCCCTGCTTGGCTGGGCAGGGTCTGACTCTATGGGGAGATCCATCTCAGGGCTCTCAGACTGTGAGAACAAACATACTCCTCTGAGGGATTATCCCCCAGCCCACCCGAGTGCATGGTTTTCATGCATCAGGCCTCTTGTATGATGTGCTCAGCAATACATTTCAACTTAAGATTTCTACTTTACATTACTAATCTTGATCCATTATTTCCTAACAACTTCAATTTGGAATCACAAAACACCTTATAACTCTAGCAAGCTGAACTGAAATACGATAAGTAAATAAAATATAAAGAAGCAGTTTTATCTTAAAGCGTTCATTAATAATATGATTTGGTTCTAAATATTTGTCTAACATTAATTATAAATCTTCCTTGGGTCATGGCTCTTAAATGTCTTTGAAGACAGTTTTCTGCTACCTAATGAAAGTTACTTACCAAACAAAATATTTTATAATGGGTATGACTGGGGTGATTATTTCCCTTTAATTTAACAGTCTGTTGAAAGAACTTCATAATTCAAAATGATATTACTCTTGGGGATTTTGAAACAATAGCCAAGAACTCTGGTCTATTCATGGATGTTTGCAAACTACTGAGATTCCTCTAATATTTTAGTTTGCTGCAACTTTCTTGGCAATCAAGATATTTATATATTTAATGCTATTTAAAATAGATATAATACCATATTTTAATATTTTTCATGGTTGGTGGAATAACACATATTATCTACATATTCTCTACATATATTATCTACATATTCTCTAATAATAATCTATTTTTCTTTCTCCTTCCTCTAGCCACAGTTTTGCTCAGGCCATTAGAAGTCTCCAATGGCTGAGAGAGTGACAAAATTGTTGAAAATGTCAGGGATAAAAATAAACAGCACAGAGCATTGAAGAACTGCAGAAAATAACAAATGATAGAACATACATGTAATTAGAATCCAACAATATAATGAGAGAATGAAGCAAAAAATATGGAGAGATAATAATCAAGAATCAGAATCAAATGAAGACAACATAATCCCAGATCTAAAAGTTCAAAGAATTACATTAGGGTAAACACACACACACACACACACACACACACACACACACACACAGAGTCACAAAGACCTCAGAGGCACACCTACCTGGACACAATATATTCCAATGGTTGAAAAGAAAAATTAGAATTAAAATCTTAAAAGTAGTCAGAAAAAAAAAAGAATACATACAGAAGAAAAAAAATATTAATAGTCCACTTGTTATTAGAAACTACAGGAGCCAGAAATCAAGTGCTGAAAAAAACATACAAAAAATATAGTAACAACAACAAAACAACAACCAATAAACATATGTCAACCAAGAATAGCTTTATTTGGTAAAAAATATCTTGAAAAATAATGAGAAAATTTTAACCAAACAAAAACTTATACAATTCATTCATGGTTCACAACTGCACTGCAATAAAAGTTAAGAAATTGCTATCCCTAGACATTTTGAAATGATGGTAAATATGAAATAATTCACTTATTAGCCATTCTTTAAAAAATAATTGTCCTATCTAAAGCAAAAATAGTATCAATGTATAATCGATTAATGTCATATAGAAAAGAAAAATTAATGGTGATAAAATTAATGCCACAAAATATCTACAGAAAGAATTCAGATTAAATGATTATAAAGGTTTAAACTGCATGTGAAGCAGTATAATACTACTTAAAGTTAAATTGTGATTAATTAAAGATGTGTGTTGTAAACCGTACAAAGGACCATTAGTGGTTTGTGTGGTGAAGGAACTCTGTCTTAATTGTGGTGGTGATTATGTGTTTGTGTAATTGATATAACTGTACCCTAATAAGAATACATTTTACTGTATGTAAATAATATTTCAATAAACCTAAAGAGGTAAACTGAGAGGAACATGTCTAACTCTTACTCTCAAGATATTGCGGGGTTTAATATCATTGGAGGGCTTACAACTACTTGGGTAAGATTTATGGGTTTTATTTGAAATAGTTCAAAGAATAGAATTTGGAATCCAGTATCACAAGATCCTTTTCTGGCACAGTTAAAATGCAGAGGGAACTGGTGGAGGGCCTTGGAAGACATGGAAATCAAACATTTTAAGGCTCAGGAAACATGTTTCTTTAATGGACGTAATATTAATAATTTTATGGACTTGCAAAGGCTTGATGATAATAAAAATGTGCAGTTACACTATCAAATGGCTCTTATGATAAGTATTGATCCCTTTGCTTACTCCACACTGATTCTCCCAACTCAGTTGTAGACACTGCCAGGAAACCCGCTCTTTAAGGAAGCACACAGGAATGAGGAAAAACTGAAAGGGGTGGAATGGAGGAGAAGAATGGAAAGAAATGGGTCTTAATTTTACTTTGACTTATCTAAAGCAATATGAGTTATTGGAGGGTTGCTGTGAGAACTCTGGTGTTTAACTTCCTGACATTTCTGAGAATTAAATAGAACAGGTATGGCTAAATTAGTATAGTTGGGCAAGAATGTTGAGTTTTTGGTATCTTCTGACATGCAAGAGGCCAAATTAATATGGTACATAAGAGATCAAACTAAGCAGTTCTTTTTCTTAAAACAGATATTCTAAGTCAATCTTCTTATGAAGGGAACAAATCTCAGGATAGTTCACTGCAGTAGTACCCTCCCCGCCCCCCACCCATCCATGGGGCATACCTTCCAAGACCGCCAGTGGATACTTGAAACTAGAGATCGTACTGAACCCTCTATGTACTATATTTTTCTTATGTATACAAACCTATGATAAAGTTTAATTTATTCCCTCTACACCATATTAGACAATCACTAATCTGGCCTCCATAAATGTGGAACATTTAGCCTCTTTTTGAAGCATTTTATATAAATGAAACTTTAGGACTCTTTTGTAACAACTCCAGTACTGATAATTGTCTTAGTTGACTCAGGAGAATGTGAAATCACTACTACCCTTAGGAGGCCGTGGGAGAAATGCAGTGACTTGGGAGAAGAGTCTTGAATTGGGCGCAGGTGCTGCATCTTGCCCTTCATGCTCAGGGAAGGGCGGTGGACTCAACTTCTAGCTTGTCCTTTCTGTGAGGTGTGGTGGTGATTTGCTGCAGGGAGAAGGCCCCTGCTCAGTGAGTGCACTGCCTGTATTCTCAAACAGATGCCTGGGCATTTGAGATGCTGTCCTTCTCTTTTCTGTTGGCAGCCTTAGCTATCTCATCATGCTGGGTCAATAAGTAGGAACCAGGAGAAAAAGAAGGGAAACAATAGTTTCCGGAGGTTGTGTGGTTTTCTCAGAATGTACTTATTTTATGCTGGAGAGTGCTTTCTTTGATAGAGTCTTTTAAAAAGCATTGATTACTCACACTCCCACACACGCACACACAGACATAAAAAGTCAAGTACCACTTATGTAAGAATGGGGATTTAAAGTTCACTTGGGATTAATTTTGAATTCTCTTCTCTTCTTTTCTTCCCTGCTAAATAAAAGCATGTGAGAGATGTTAAGCCATAGTGCACCCCTACTGTGAGTTTGTTGCATTGTTTTGTAAAACCTTTTAGGGGGTGAGGAGAAAGTCATGATTAGTGATTTGGTTCCATTCTGATTAATGAGGATTTAAGCTGCAATTTTTGCCATTATGAATTAAATGTCACGCTTCATTAGAGTGGAGCCAATTCAGTCCATTTCAAGTTTTATCCATGTTTCTGATGTTAAACCCTTCCCCCAGAATTTAACTTGGCATCAAGATGCCCCAAGTGTATCTTTTTTTCAATTAAAGAAGAAAACATCAGAACAAAACTTTCTCCATTGCATTAATATGAGCTAGAGAAACAAAATGACCTTTGGTTGAATTCTAATGATTTTAGAGATAACTTAAAATATAAAATGCTAAGAATTAGCAGACATAAGCCAGTTTATGAGTATAGGACAGGTAGTCTACTTTTCTGTACCTCTCCAAACAGGTGCTAATTTTATAAGTCTTTCCTATATTCCACAATTAAAATGTAAGTATAAGTAATATAAAATGTTTTTTAAATGTTTGATAATACAGTCAATTATTTATGATTGCATATTTTTCATATACTTTTATAACTTTATGCATAAAAGAAAACTATCAACATTTTTATATGTCTGGCTCATACAAGGTGCTTAATATATATTAGTGAATAAATTAAACACTGTTAAGGATCTAACATACTTCAGATCTATAATTTGAAGCTAGTTCTTAAAAGAATATGTAGTAATCATTCTTTGCATATTAAAATTTATTTTATTAAATTATCACAATATATCATAACTTACGATTTGTCTTTCAGACAAAATAGAAATTTGTGAGAATACATGGAAGTATAAAATACTTGATGACCTGAAAGGTATACAAAAATGCAATCATGTGATTTTAGAGTAGAATTCATATAGCCAAAGTGATATGCTTTAGGAAAAAAATTATACTCTCCTGATTCTTATAACTTTTCGCTTCTCTTTAGGAAAACTTCTCAAAAGAGTTTTTCCCCCCTGTATTTACTTTCTTCAATATCTCATCTTATTTTCTCTTCATAACTCTTTTTATCAGATTTTCATCTCAAATGCTTTTATCTAGCTCACCAAGGTCCTCTCTCCTGGTAAATTCAATAGGCAATTCTCAATCTCTATCTGATTTTTTTTTCTCACAAGTGATTACTCTCTGAACCTGAAACACTTCATGGTTTCTGGACCAACACTCTTGTTTTTCATCTAACATAATAGTTGTTTCCTTTAAATGAACTTGATGCTGATTTGACCATCTATTTCAGATCTCAACATTTCTGACCTACATTTTTTTTTTTTTTTTTGGTGCCAAAGGGCTCCATTCCAAAACCCATCTTTATTATGTTTTATATTTTACACAGATAGTCCATTAACTCTCAGTGTGACTAGAGGCCTGGTGCATAAAATTTGTGCATGTGAGGGGGTGTCTCTCAGTCCAGCCTGCACCCTCTCCAATCAAGCACTGCTCGCTCCCAACTGCTCACTTGCCTGCCTTCCTGATTGCCCCTAACTGCTTCTGCCTGCCAGCCTGATCACCGCCTAACCACACCCTTGCCAGCCTGATTGATGCCTAACTGCTCCCCTACCATCCCATTTGCCCCTAACTATCATCCTCTGCAGGCCTGGGTTTCCTCCCAACTTCCCTTCCCTACAAGCCTGGGCCCCCCCTAACTTTCCTCCTCTGCCAGCTTGGTCATTCCTAACTGGCCTCCCCTGCAGGCTTCATTGCCCCCAACTACCCTCCCTGCAGGTCTGCTCCCTCCCAACTGCCCTCCCCTGCTGGCCTGATTGGCTACAACTGCCTTCCCTTCAGGCCTGGTCCCTTCCAACTGCCTTCCCCTGCTGGCCATCTTGAGTTGACCATCTTGTATCCACATGGGAGCAGCCATCTTGTGTGTTGGAGTGATGGTCAAACTGCATATTACTCTTTTATTAGATATTATAGAGGTCTGGTACATGGGTGGGGGCCAACTGGTTGGCCCTGAAGGATGTCCTGGATCAAGGTGGAGTTCCTTTGTTTTGTTGTTGTTGTTATTGTTTTACATAAATCTTTATTGTTCATATTATTATAAATGTTCCTCATTTTTCCCCCTCCATTGCTCCCCTCCACCAGGTTCCCATCCCACACTCTGCCCTTTCCCCATCCCCCATTGTACTCATCCATAGGAGCACAGTTTATGTTCAGTCTCTTACTGCACCCTCCACTCTCCTTTTCCTCAAGAATCGTCAGTCCATTCCCCTTCCATACCTCTGATTTTCCTTCTGATTTTCTCTTTTCTTCTAGTTGTAGAATTTTCAGTCAGTCAACTTTCCTGTAGTTCTGGATAATGTACACTTTATATTTTAGTTTTATTTTTTGTTTGTTGTGTGAGGCTGCAATTAGGCATTTACCTATGCCACTATCTTGGTTTCTCCAGGGTGGGGGTTCCTTTGAAGCATGTAGCAGCCTGGGCAAGGGGCCTGTGGTGGTTTGAAGGCCAGCCATGCCCCCCCGATGACCCAAGTGGAGGCTGTGGTATCCGGGATTTATTTATATTCTATAATTGAAACTTGGTACCTTGGAGCGGAGCCAACCCTTCTGCTTGCTCTGTGGAGGCAGCCATTTCTGTTGGGATTTATGTATCTTATAATTGAAACTTTGTAGCCTTAAGCAGAGGCCTGGACAGGCCAGGGTATGTGGAAAGGTTGGCTTTATCCATTGCCAGGGCAACCCTAGCCTCTCTCTCTTTCCAGCTCTGTGGCTGCTACCATTTCTATTTGGATTTATGTATTTTCTATGACTGAAATGTTATACCCTTGAGGGCAGGCTTAGGTTGGCAAGGGCAGGTTTGGCTTCCTGCATTGCCTGGGAAACCCAAGCTTTACTCCTGCTCTCTGTGGCTGTAGCCATCTTGGTTGGGTTTATTTACATTTTCTCTCCTGATTGGCTGGTGGGTATGGTGTATAGGTATAGCAGAATGATGGTTAATTTGCATATTACTATTTTATTAAATAGGCTGTGTTGGTTAATCATTTTTGGGTCATTGCATATGTAATTAAGTACAAATTAGGTAGTGCTGAAGTAGTGGTCTTAATCTAATAACAAGTGTTCTTATAAAAAAGAATAAATTTAGACACAAACACACACACTGGGAGAAAATCATATGAAGATTTAGACAGAGATTGGGGGAGGCCTACATAAGCCAATGAAAACCAAAAACTGCCAGTAAACCACCGGAAGCTGGAGCAGATGCATGAAACAGTTCTTCCTCATAACCTTCAGAACCACTCTACCAATGGTACATTGATTTTGGATTTCTGACTTCCAAAACTGTGAGACTATGTTGAAGTCCTTCAGTTTGTGCTACTCTATTTGATCTGAAATAATCTACCCAAAATTTACATCTCCAGCTCCATTACTTCCCTGAAATTTATATATAATTATCTATTTGGATTTCTCAATAACATCTTATATTCAACTCCTGACTCTTCCATCCCCACCACAATCTTGCCCCCCACTCCTCTCCCCAGTCATTCACATCTTAGTAAGTGATACTCAAATGTTGAATTAAAAATCTGGGCATTCCACTTTCCCAGAGTCATGAAAAAGCCCTGCTGGCTATAACTGCAAAAGATATTCTCACTGTAACCATGACTCTGCTGTAGCACTAGCATCACCTCTGCCAATGCAATTCAGTACTATCATAATTAATATCTCATTTTGTTCACTTAGACTACTAGAAAGAGAAAGGAAGGAAGGAAGATTGGAAACATTTTTGGTTGTCACAACTTGAGGAAGGGGTATATACTGGCACCTAGTATGCATAGACCAGAGCTGATGGAAAGTTTTCCACAGAACACAGATCAGTACAAATGTTAATAGTGCTAAAACAGGGAAATTCTGAGTTATAGAATATGACTCTTCTCTGACTCATAGGCTATTTCTTTGTCTCTAATCACTTTTCCTACCCAAGTTCATTTTACAGCCACATTTTCAAACATGCCAAACACATTCTTGCCATAAGGTTTTTGCATTTTTTTCCTATTGCAAGGCTTTTACTCTAGGTGTCACATAGCTCACCCTCTCATTTCATTCAGTTTTATGTTAAAAGTTACCTCTCCAGGAAGGTCTTCTCTGGTGTTGTCATCCAAAAAAATCTCCTTGCTAATAGTCTATCACATATCTTGCTTTCATTTTATGCCTATTATTATATGATATTTTTATATGTGTTTAATTTACTTCAAACACAACCACCCCTATCCCTGCCCCCGACTAAAATTTAAGTTCCATTATTAGCAGCAGGAATGTTTTGTTTGCTCATTACTCTACCTTCGGTACTGAGATAACTTAATAATCAAACAAAAAAACAAAATCCTTTGTAAAATGAATAAATGAGTGAATTTGATGCTTAGTTGGCTAATATTCAATGGCCAAAAGTTAAAGGATAACCCATGTTTGGAAAATGTGGGGCTTTTTGTCAATATATAAATCCCAGCAGAAGTCAAATGACATAACCCGAACTTTGTGTGTAATTGACAAGAATTTCCACCTCCACCTCTAAAAATACATAGCCTCAATTATAAATCTGGAGACCATTCAAACTAATCTCATCACAGTCAGAAAATCCCTCATAATACAGTTTTCAAAAGCTATATTCAACCTATGTTGAAAACCTACATTCAAACTCTGCAAAACCCATATTCCACTCCTCCACAGCCTCTGACACCCTTTCATTGCACGTCCTGGACCTCATGGTCAGTAATTAACAAAATTCAAAATATCCTACTCTCTTTTACCTTTACTTTCTACAGCAATTCATTCTCCTACAGTGCTTTCTTGCAGTAAATATTTTCTTTCCCCTACTACCTTCTCACCTCAGACCTGAAGGGCACTGGATGACTTCCTTTCCCCATTTTGCCTCCTCCCAGATTTATTTCTTTCAATAAATCCAGCTTGGAAAGTTATGCCACCTAATTACACCGTTCATTGTGCCATCTTGGAGGGCTTCCAGGCTTTAAGGATATCCCTCTCCTATAGAAAATTTAGCTCTAAACACACTATCAATCTTTTCAAAAAACTTTCTTTCATTACTTACCATACTTTCCATCTTGATATAGATTAACCTTTTGATAACCCAGCAATTCAGTATATTAACCTACTTTCCTTTAATAATCCTGTTCTCTATCCCAACTAGGGCACTCATTGTTGACATCCTATGTAAACCTTTTAGTTGTAAAAATTTGCTATTTTTGTAACCTCAGTTCTAAGCATTCTACTTTCCAAACAAATAGACAAAAATCTATTTTTGTTTCCACTCCAATTTAATATTTTTAGTGACTCTGGCAAATAAATTTGGACTTACTCTTAATTCTCCTTAACATACCCTATAATTATATTCAGGATCCAATCACTACTCACCACCTTCAACTGTAGTTAATTACTCACTGTTTTATAATAGTATCACAAATAAAAGCAAAATTTAAGTTACTCTGGATAATCCAAATTTTAATATTAATGGGGTGAAAATAATGGTTATGTATTTTTATGTGATGCCTGTAAACAAAGACATACTAATAGAAACACATAGGGTAAATACGTAAGGTAAATTCATGAATCTATAATAATATATCTTATTGGATAAACAGAATATCTTCAAGTTAATGTCACAACTAAAAAAAAGAAACATATTTTATACTCAGAAGTTGGATAGTTTTGAATGTAAGGGAAAGAGATAGAACTCATTTTGTAAGAAGGGGAATGTTTTTTTAAATATATTTTATTGATTTTTTTACAGAGAGAAAAGGTGAAGGATAGAGAGTTAGAAACATCGATGAGAGAGAATCATCAATCAGCTGCCTCTTGCACACCTCCTACTGGGAATGTGCCCGCAACCCAGGTACATGCCCTTGAACGGAATCGAATCCTGGACCATCAGTCCGCAGGCTGATGCTCTATCCACTGAGCCAAACCGGTTCCAGCAGGGGGATTATTTATGAAATTGACTTTAATTGTGTAACAAGGTCTGACCAATGTGTTATCACAGTTTGTTTATTTTATTTTAAAGCACTTAAAACATTTCTTTATTGTGGTTAATTTTGCAGAAACAGCTGACAGTCACAATCCTACATAACAAAGTTTTTAATTAACTAATGCTTATAAATCGCAAGAAGATATAAATAATATTCTAAGAATTTTGATAGGGAACAATTGGTTATTTTAAAAAATCACATAGATTTCTCCTATTCAATAGAGTAAAACAAAGGGTGACCTTTTCTTCATTTAACAGCTCAAAGTTCAATACTAAAAGAAACTGACTGAGAATGTGGCTACATATTAATCTTATTTAGAGTATCTATTTTAGAGCTTCAAAGCAATCATTAAGGGGTCAAAGCATATTTGAAAATCACTGGTAATTTGAAGTCATATGAGATATTTGGCATTTATTTATTTATGTGTTTGTAAGTTAGAATAGGTGATTAACCTACATATTTGGTCTTGCTTATATTGATGTGACTTTTCATAATGATGAGGTATTCAAATATAAAAATCTAATAGTATAATGACTTTCCCTTTTATATCTTAATTTGGGAGAGGAAGAGAGGAAAGAGAGAGAGAGAGAGATTGTTCTGCTTTACCTTCTATTTCTGCACAACCACTTTATCAAATTATTTTTAACTGAATAGCTTAAAAATTTATCACCAAAAAAATACATTTAAAATCTAACATTTGTACCAAGAAATAGCATCCTAGAAGTCCCTTACACATTTCTTCACAATTATAGTACTTAACTAGAGACCCAGAGCACAAAAATTTATGCACTAATGGGGATCCCTCAGTCCGGACTGCACCCTCCTCCCACAGTGCAGGAGTCCCCAGGGGATGTCCTACTGATGGCTTAGGCCTGCTTCCCCGAAGGAGCAGGCCTAAGCCACAGTCTAGCCTCTCTCTGCAGAAAGTGACCAGACATGGGATCAGAGGACAGTGCCACTCCCATCATCCCACTGTTGCCACCTGCCCTCCCTCTGAGGGAGGCAACTAGATGGGCCAATCAGGGGATGATGCCGGTCCCACTCACCTCCCCTCGGCTACCACTGGCCACCCACCACCCCCATTGCTGTTCCCTCCCTTTACCTGCTGGCCTGGCACCACCTGCTCGCTTGTCCTGCCCCCTGTTGACTGGTTATTTCACCATTTGGTCGATTTGCATATTAGGCTTTATTATATAGGATTAGAGGCCCGGTGCATGAAATTCATGCATTGGGGGGGGGGCTTGTCCCTCAGCTCAGCCTACACCCTCTCCAATTTGAGACCCCTCAAGGGATGTCCAACTGCCTCTTTATGCTTGATCCCAGGCTGACATCCCTCTCACAATCCAGGACTGCTGGCTTCCAGCTGCTCACCTGCTTGCCTTCCTGATTGCCCCTAATTGCTTCTGCCTGCCAGCCTGATTGATGCCTAACTGATTCCCTGCCAGCCTATTTGCCCCTAACTGCCTTCCCCTGCAGGCCTGGTCCCCCCCCAATTACTCTCCAATGAAAGCCTGGTCCCCCCCCCCCCACTGCCCTTCCCTACATGCTCTGTCACCCCCAACTTCCCTCCTCTGCTGACCTGGTCTCTCCCAACTATCCTCCTCTAATGGTCATCTTGTGGTGGCCATCTTGTGTCTGCATGAAGGCAGGATCTTTGACTACATGGAGGCAGCAATTTTGTGTGTTGAAGTGATGGTCAATCTGCATATTATTATTTTATTACATAGGATAGAGACCTGGTGCATGGGTGGGAGCCGGCTGGTTTGCCCTGAAGGATGTCCTGGATCAGGGTGGGGGTTCCCTTCAGGCATGAGGTAGCCTGGGCAAGGGGCCTATGGTGGTTTTCAGGCTGGCCACGCCCCCTGGCAACCCAAGAGGAGGCCCTAGTATCTGGACTTTATTTATCTTCTACAATTGAAAGTTTGTAGCTTGGAGTGGAGCCAAGCCTTCTGCTTGCCCTGTGGCACCAGCCATTTCTGTTGAGATTTATGTATCTTCTATAACTGAAACTTTGTAGCCTTAAGTAGAGGCTTAGGCTGGCCAGGGTGTGCAGAAAGCTTGGCTTCCTCCATTGCCTAAGAAACCCAAGCCTTACTCCTGCTCTCTGTGGCCATAGCCATCTTGGCTGGGTTTATTTGCATATTCACCCGTTATTGGCTTGTGGGAGTGGCTTGTGGGCATGGCTTATGAGTGTAGCAGAGTGATGGTTAATCTGCATATTACTCTTTTATTAGATAGGATATTCTCTGCCACTTAAGATAACCATCAAGTTAGTCACTTTTTAAATTTTCTTTATAGGCTTACCTGTAAGCTTACATGACAACATTATATGATAGTTATGCCTATTTGAAATGTCACAGAATTTGAATTATATAAAATGCAATTTTTAATATGGCTTAATATTATATTTATGGAAATAAATCTTTACTTGGGAAGTTATTTCATTTTAATTCCTATATAGTATTCCATTGGATGATTATAGAATATTTTTATCTGACATTTGGATTTGTGCCAATCAAGATTTGCTGGATTATGTCAGGATAATAAAATTCTCAAAATTTCAGTGGTTTAAATTTTTCACTCTTGCTTCATGTCCACTGAATATTAACTGGTGACTCACCATTTGAGCTGTCATCCTTACTTCACGATAGAGTTAAACAGAGTAGCTACTATCTGGTTTGTTGCCTAATGGAACAGTGGTGAGGAATGAGGAGGAAATTAATAAAGGACACACCAGTTCATAAAGCTTTTATATGGAAATGGCATATGTCATTTCTAGTCATGTTTCATTGGCCAAAACTGTCATATAGTTTTGTATGATTTCAAAGATCAAGTAATGTAAAAATCTTCCTTAAAAAGAGATGAATTTGATATTGGAGAATATTACAGCCTCCCAGAGGCCATATTCAATTTCTCTAAATACTTGGTTCATTCAACCTTACATAATCAGGATACATTCCCTCTCATCCTAATGAAGACAATCCAAAACTTAGAAACAACCCATATTTTGAATTCAAAGTAAAAGATCTCTGTGTAATGTAAGTTAATTCCTGTGTCAGTTCAGGATGTGGTTTTGCTTCATGCAGAGAACTGAAAAGAAGTTGTATATTAAACAGAAGCAGAATGCATACATGAAACACACTCCAGGATAGATCATATTATATGTCACAAAAGAAGTCCTAGTAAACTTAAAAAATACTAGAATCATGCCAAGTAACTTTTTACAAACACAGTGATATGAAACAAAATAATGGTAGGAGTACCTTGACTCCAAGGCCGGGATTTAGGATCTAAAGAGGGGCCAATGCACAAATGAAAATGCTATGCAAGAAATATGAATTTAGAAGGAATTGGAGGCCATGTGGAGCCACTTTCCCAAAAAGACACACTGACTTCTGGGTCCCGTTTGCTTTTTATTTACTTGAATACCCATTTGGCCTCAGCAATGCATGCAGAAAAATCAAAGGTAAAGTTTGGCAAACAGTATAAGGATTATCAGGTTAGGAAATTGCCTTAAGCCATTGAGCCCAGAGCAAGGCAATATTATTCTGACTTTCAGCCCTGCTGAATATCAAATTTCCTTGGCCTTCCAATGATTCTTTTTACATTAATATGCTAACTGCTGTTTGCTTTAGCCTTAAGCGTGAGAGAAAAGCTGAAAACTTCATAAGAAGGTTGAAATTAAGCATACAACAATAGGTTAAAAAAGAAATTGATGGAAAAATATCTTGAAGCAAATAAAAATGAAAATACAGCATGCCAAAATTTACAGAATTCAGCAACTGGAGTTCTAAGAGGAAAGCTTATAGCAGCTAATATCTACATTAAGTAAAAATAATAATAATAATAAAATATCTTAACTTAAAAATGATATACTTCAAGGAACTAGAAATAGAATAAGAAAAAGTAAGTCCAAAAATAAAAAGAGAAGGAAAATAGCAATAATTGGAGCAGAAATTAATTAAATGGAGACTAGAAAAACAATAGAAAGGGTTAATAAAACCAAGAGCTGCATTTTTGAAAAAATAAATAAAATTGAAAAACCTTTATTAATACTAATAAGTAAAGAGATAAAAATAAATAAAATCTGAAATTTAAGAGAAGATATTACACCTGATAATAAATAAATAAAAAGGATAATAAGAATCTACTATACACAATTACATGCCAATAAATTGAACAACCTAGAAGAAATGGATAAATTCTTAGAAATACACAATCTGCCTGAATTAAATCATGAGGGAATATAAAATGTTGAACATACAAATAATGAGAAAAGAAATTAACTCAGTAATAAGAAGGAAAAAAAATCTCCCAATAAAGGAAAGTTCAGGATCAAATAGTTTTCCTGGTGAATTTGACCAGATATATAAATAAAAATTAAAGTTTCTTAAGCTTCTTCCAAAAATTAAAAATAGGGAACATTCCCAAACTCATTTTTTTCCCCTGAGGCCAACATTACCCTGGTACCAAAGTCAGATAAGGATTCTATAAAGAAACTACAGATCAATATTTGTTATAAATATAGATACAAAAATTCTCATTAAAATTAGCAAAGTAAATTCAAAGGCATATTAAAAGAATTATATACCATAATGAAGTGGGATTTGTCCCTGTGATGCAAGGATGGTTCAATAGACATAAATCAATAAATGTAATACACTGCATTAATAGAATGAAAGGCAAATATCCTGTATAATAAAAGACTAATATGCTAAGTGTATGGTCATCCAATCCAATTGTCCATTCAAACAATCAAAATGTAATATTCTAATGATATGCTAAGGCTGCTCAACTGCTTGTTATGACATGCATTGACCACCAGGGAGCTGGCAGCTGACTGGTTGACCAGTCGCTATGACATGCACTGACCACCAGGGTGCAAATGCTCTGACTAGTAGGTTAGCTTGCTGCTAGGATCCAGCCGATAGGACTGAGTGAGATGGGCTGGACATGCCCTGGAGCCCTTCTGTGGTCTCTCTCCAGCTGGCCAACCTACCGTGTCCCTTCCCAGCCCTGATAGTGAATGTGTGAGGTCCTTGGCCTGGCCTGCACCCTCTCACAATTAGGAATCCCTCAGGGAATGCCTGAGAGCCAATTTCAATCCAAACCTGCAGGCCAGGCCAATGGGCCCCACTGGTGCACAAATTCGTGCACCGGGCCTCTAGTCTATAATAATCACAATATTTTGAGACAAAGCATTTAAGAAACATATCTTTTCATGATAAAAATACTGAACAATGAATATAGAAGGAACACACTTCAACATAATAATGATCGTATGCTTAATGATGAAAGTCTAAAACTTTTCCCCTAAGATCATAAACAAGATAAGGATATTCTTTCTCACCACATCTATCAACATAGTCTGGGAAGTCTTAGCCAGAACAATCATATAAGAAAACCAATAAGAGCAATTCAAATAAAAAAGAAAAATGTATGTAAATATGTCTTTGATTGTAGAATTGTTCTTATACATAGGAAATCCTAGACTCCACCATTTCATAAATATAATATGATTAGATATAATACCTGTAACAGTTAGCAATTGTGGTTTAAAATCACAAAAATTATTTAGGTTAAAATTTTTTCTGGGTTATTCTAACCTAGGACAGGTTTGAGCTGGGCTCCTGCACATCTGCAGGTAGTTTTGAACTGTCTGGGAAATATAGCTGAGTGACTTACCATATATGACAAGTGGCTGGCTTTCAACTGTGACAATGGAGGTGATTAGGCAAGTCATCCAGTGGGGTAGCCAGATTTGTTCAAATAGAAGCAGGTTAGCAAGAGTAGCAGGATGCAATACTCAAGAGCTTTATAAGCTTTTGTTTGCATTATATCCATCAATGTCTCAGTGGCCTAGACAAGTAACATGGTCAACTTGATTCTAATAATTTCATTGGGTGAAAAATAGTCTCTACCTCTTGATGGGAATTGCAGTAAAGTATTTGGTTTGTTTTTTGCAAATTACCACATTATTGTATTTATATTGATATAATCTATTTGAGATTTATTAGAATTTTTTTAGTGTAGTTTAATATAGAGAATAGGTTGTATTACTTTATGGGTTGTAGGATATTCCTGATTTTCTACTCTCTAAAACAGTTTGTGTAATATTAGCATTTTTTTTCTTAAGCATTTGAACATATTTGCAGTTTAAGTTTGGTTATTTCTCTTGCATGTTAATATATTTTTCCATTTTTAAGTATTTATTTGATGCATTACTTACTTTTAGATGTCTAAATAGCAAATACCACAAAGTTGCCTTAAAAATTTCATTCTGTTTTTATCTTTCATTTTTTACATGTATCCCCTTTACTTTATAAAAAAATATGTATTTTATTGATTTTTTTTGCAGAGAGGAAGGGAGGGGGATAGAGAGTTCGAAACATCGATGAGAGAGAAACATTGGTCAGCTGCCTTCTACACACCTCCTACTGGGGATGTGCCCACAACCAAGGTACATGCTGCCCTTGACCGGAATCGAACCTGGGACCCTTCAGTTCACAGGCTGATGCTCTATCCACTGAGCCATACTGGTTTTGGCCTCTTTACTTTTTATATAACTACTGGAATATTGTACTTAAACTCTCTTTGCCTGTTTGATCTTAATGTTTTATTGATTCTACTAGAGTTCCAGTACATAAAATTCATGCACAGGTATGGTCCCTAGGCCTGGCCTGCACTCAGGGCCATGTTCCCCAGCTGCTTTTAGAGGGCCTCGCCCCCCACTGCCACCCACCCCCAATTCCCCATCCACCACCAGGTGACCAGTGCCTGAAGGTCAGGGTAAGGGACTGAGAGGTCAGATGTTCCCACCCTCTTGCCGGCCTCACCCTTGCTGCAGGTTGATCTCTTGTATGGGGTGACTGGCAGAGCAGAGTCCTTGGCCTGTTGTTGCCTGTATCCCCCACCACCCACCCTCAGTTCCTTGTTTGCTATTAGGCAATCAGAACCTGCCGGCTGGGGAAAGGGACTAAGAGGTGATCCGTTTGCTTCATGGTGATTGATCCAGCAGTTGTTCTGGTCATTCCGCCAGCGTTCAATCGGTATATTACCCTGTTATTATATAGGATTGAGGCTTGGTGCATGGGTGGGGGCCAGATGGCCTTCCCTAATGGGGGTCCTGGATCGGGGTAGGAATTTCTGCTGGGGGACAGGGCTGGCTAGCGCGAGGGGCCACCAGGAGTTTGCAGGCTGGACACATCCCTGGTTAGGGTAAGGGTCCATAGGTGCTTGGCTGAGGGGCCATAGGTGCTTTTCTGGCCAACTATGGCCCCAATCAGGATGGGGCCCACATTGGGGTGCAGGGCCAGCCTGGGCAAGGGGTTGCAGGTTGTTTGCAGGTCAGCCATCCCCCCAATCAGGTTAGGGGTTCCCCCTTGGGGTGAGGCTGGCCTAGGCAAGGGGCTGCAGTCATTCTGGTCTCTGGTCATTCTGGTCATTCCACCGTTTTGGTAACTGGGCTTTTATTATATAGGATGTCATTTTTTCTCTTGTTTCTTGTCTTCTGTTTAGTTGGATATTTTTCCCCATTTTTCCTCTACTCACTTGGAAATAACACCCTTTATGCATTTTAGTGCATACTGAAGACTATAACATGCATTGCCATTTCCTAGAGTTCACATATAATCTGTAATTTATACTATTCATAAACAATGTAAGAATTTTGATCACCAACTCTATTTATCAACACCCTATTAGAAATAAATTTCCTTGATTTTACACCAAATTTATTTTAAATACCAAAAGAAATTAGTAGTGTTTTCAATCATATTCATAATATTTGTATATATGCATACCTTTTATATTTACAAATATACATAACATTTTGTATATTCCTTCTTGCATCTCTGAAATGCCATGTGGGTCCATTTTAATCTATAATTACCTTCCCAGAAGTGGGATTGGTGGGTCAAATGGGAGTTCCATTTTCAATTTTGAGGAAACTCTATACTGTTTTCCACAGTGGCTGCACCAGTCTGCATTCCCACCAGCAGAGCATGAAACTTCATTTTTCTCCACATCCTCACCGGCACTTGTTGATTATTGGTTTGTTAATGATAGCCATTCTGATAGGTGTGAGATGGTACCTCATTATCGTTTTGGTTTGTATCTCTCAGATGATTAGTGACTTTGAGCACGTTTTCATGTGTCTCTTAGCCTTCTGTACGTCCACTTTCAAAATGTGTCTATTTATGTACTTTGCTAATTTTGACACTAGGGGTGGTGGTGAGGGCATGTATTAGGGCAGGGAGTGGCTGGGGGAAGGTTGATGGAGGAAAAAAAGAAAGATATGTAATATTTTAAACAATAAAAAAGAAGAAAAAAGAGAAAAATATCTTTGCTTTACTGAATGTCTTCTTGTTATGAGTTCTCTTATTTTTCTCTAAAATATCTAATTTTCTTTCATTCTTGCATAATTTTTTGAGAATTATACTTGTAAGTTATTTGCTTTATGTTCCTTGTCTAAGTCTTTTATTATCTCTGTTGAAAAGGCAGCTGATAACCACAATTTTTGCTCATTTGAAAGTAAAATAATCTATCTTTCTCTGTCTGCTTTTAAGGCATTTTCTTTGTCTTTCGCTTTGGGGAATTTTACCATGATATGCTTAGTTGAAAACTTTGCTCTTCCTCTTCCCTACTTTCTTCATTCTTTTTGTAACCTTCTTGGAAATCATAGGACATCTTAAGTTTGCAATACAGTGTCTTTCATCAGTTTGGAAAGTTGATTGGTTTTATCTTGGTAAACATTACTTTTATCTCATTTTTATTTTTTTCCTAGAATTCAAATTATATAAATCCTAGAGATTCTCACCATATTCACTATTGTAATTTCTACTTCTCTGTCCTGTCACATTTTATTCTAGTTAGTTTCTTCTAGGCTATTTTTTTTTTGATTTCTTATTTTCTCTTTGACTTTTTCTGTTTACACTTATCCAATGATATTTTATTTTAATGATTCTATTTTTAATTTCCATAGTTATAAATTTGTTATTTTCTTATAATTTTTACTTTTTGTCTAAAAAAATTAAGTCATGTCTTTTTATCCTCTGCACATGGTAAGAAAAACAATTTAAAGCCAGAGTCTATCATTTCAATTTCTAGAATGCTGACAGATGTACCATATTTTTCTGTGTATAAGACGTTCCCATGTATAAGATGCCCCCCACTTTTCCAACCCAAAATTTAAAAATTAATATTTTAAACATTTGTCTTGTTTTCCTCGTAAGGCCTTCTTCTTTTTTTGGCATCTGAAGGAGTTGTTTTTCCTGTTTTCTCTACTGTCTAATCATACACTCAGTGAGAGGAAGTCCAAATTATCTCTCTGCAGCTCTCTTTCCATGCTCTTTTGCATAACTGATTACATTCATTTTGAATTTTGCAGAGTAAGACAATCTCTTGCTGGTATTTATCTTTTTATTTTTTGACATCTTTATGGACTCAGAACACTTCAGTCCCTGTTGCATCTGTGCACTCTCCACCTCTGCCTCCAATTGCGGCATCAGCTGACGTCAGTAACAACAATTTGAAAACTAGGATAACTTTTTATCTAACCCTAGAGAGTAAACACATTGGGTTTTCTCCTGTGGCTGGCAGCTAAAGAAATCTATGTTACCTCTACTGTAGTTGAAAGAATAAAATGATTAACAGCAAAGTGGTACTGATTCCAATAAGTTACATTTTTCAATGTAACTTGTGATCATGTTCCAGGTATTATTAGACCCTCATGAGAGCTTGGTTGAGATATTCTGAGAATTCATCCTCATTCTCAAATGAAAATAGGTTTACTGACAGCAGATCCTGGTTCTTAGCTCTGATTTCATTTTTTTGTTACTTTTAAAAATATGGTTTTTAAACTACACATAACAAAGCAAAACCAAAAAAACAAAAAAACATTCACTGTGAGAATTGAGCAGGAATACCTCTGTAAGACTGCATTTTCCCTACGGGGAAAAAATATTTGCTGTTCAATTGGTTCACTGTGAGGTTCATTTAACACTGTGTAACAAATCTCTTTTTGTCCAGGAAAATTTATGCAGAGCCCTTAGCATACTCCTTCAATAGAAAATATCTGTAATAGTTTAGGATTTGCAACTTAATGGAGTAAAACCTCTCTCATAATACCATTAAGGGAGAACCACGTCTACATATTTATAGTTTTCTTAAAGGGTACTTCACATGTTAACAAGATTCATTATTTCCCAAATTTGATTTAGGAAACTCGGAAAAGAAATCAAAAGACCACAAACTACACTTTAGCATGTCACTACTCAATAAAATGAAGAGCAATGCCCGACTGGGGGACGTTCTTGTTATCAAAGACCAGTTTATGAGTATTTATGTCAGAGAATTATAAGCACTTCAGAACCCAGGAGAGCAAAAGTCATTTTGATTTTGTTCATTTGGCATCTCCATCAGTGGGCAAATAGTAGATTCCCAACAAATTTCAATGGCTGGCAGGAATGCCTGCCTGCTGTCCTTTCTTCATTAGGAAGAACAGCCTTCCCTCCTCAACAGAAGGATGTCCATCTGACTTTTAAAGGCCTCTGCCACCACTCAAAAACGTTCCCATTTCCCCAAGAGTCCACTGGGCTCCTGGATACGGTCTGTTCACCAGCTCCTACTGCTTTTCTCACTGATCCAGCTGGAAACGCACTGGATACTTCCCATTTTAGCAGCCTGATTCCTTAAGCAGCTCTAGAACAGCAATTGGGGGGGGAGAATCCTGCTTAAGCTCTGCTGCAATATTTAAACATCTAATTTCAAAGCCATGGAAGGTTAAAAACAAACCATCCATGAAATGACCATTAAACAAATTTCACCTGACACTTCTTTTCATAATAGATATAAGGAGAAGAAAATAGGATTCTTATTTAATTTCTACCAGGACCACAGGTTTCACATTACTTACCATGATTCGGTTCTCAACATTTTCTTTCTTTTATTAAGACACAAGAAGTCTATGACAAAACTGGTTTGGCTCAGTGGTAGAGGGTCAGTCTGTGGACTGAAAGGTCCCAGGTTCGATTCCGGTCAAGGGCATGTACATTGGTTGCGGGCACATGCCCGGTAGGGGGTGTGCAAGAGGCAGCTGGTCGATATTTCTCTCTCATCGACGTTTCTAGCTCTCTATCTCTCTCCCTTCCTCTCTGTAAAATATCAATAAAATATATATATATATATATATATATATATATATATATATATATATATATTTTTTTTTTTAAAAAGACACAAGAAGTCTATTTGTAGTTTATAATTAAAATATAAACGTACTATTATATTAAGTTGATTTAAGTATTTAATGTAAGGTACCAGGGGCAGAAAATGGGAATCAGAGACCAAGACATGTTAAAGGGGATGTTTATTCTGTAGTAAAGAGTGAGAGTCATTACAGAGGAGGTGAGAAACCAGGACCAGAGGAGGGGGAGGAGAAGAAGAAGAGACCCAACTGGGCTGCCTCTGCAGACAGAGAGACAGAGAGAACAGCCTGGGAGAACAGCAGCATGTGGAGTATGAAGATACCTTTTGAGGGGAGGATTAGGAAGGGGTTGGGCCCAGGGAGGAACAGGGAGAGGTGAGCCCCAGGGCTCTTGGCACCTGCTGATTGGTGGTTTAATGTCTCCAGGATGTCCCAGTGGCAGATGCCCATACTTCACCCACCAGTTGGGGGGAGGGAGGATCTATCACTTAAAATTATTATTTTGAAAACATGAGATCTTCTGTCTATGAAATTCTGAAAGGGAAAGTTAGGGATTTCCAGGTAAATAAATAATATTGATAGTGGATTTTTGCAAGATACAGTGTTCCCTTGGGAAGGATGGCTTCCCCAGATTCTTTCATTCAAAGAATGAAACCATGGATGGAAGATGGTATGGAAAAAGTAGAAGTCTATTGAAGAACAAGCACAGACACCCATGTGGGGAGGGAGAAAGAGTCCCATCGAGTGAGTTCCTTTTCCCGTGGTTTGTAAAGGCTACAGTTTTTGTGCCTCGATAACCCCTCTGATTAGCCACTATTCCTCTTTGATTAGGTCACTATATCCACTCCTGCGCTCAAAAGTGAAACCTCTCATAGGACAGGTGAGGCCCCCCTTCTTTATTTTGTAAATATAGACCTTTGGCTACTCCCAGTTCCTTTAGCTTATGGAAATGTAACTTCTGCTCACTCCCTACTCCCCGTCTTACAGAAATGTAATCTTTTGAAACTCTGTAGCCCTGTGCTTTTTCTGTGGACCCCCTTAATTTTAAAAATTCCCTAAGCCTGCCTTATTTTACACCTAAACATTCCTATTTCGACATGCATACCCTAAAAGGCTAATGAGTGTTACAATTCTGAGTTACAAATTTCACACATCTGTAAAATTTCAAGTTTTTCCTGGTTATATAACTTTTTTTTAACCCAAAAGTTGGTGAGACACTACAAAGTTTTGTTGGGGCGTAAAATGGTTAATTTTAACAACAATCTTTTCAGGTTTTTTTTTTTTTTTTTTGCCTTTTTACTACAATATAAGCTTTATAAGTTTAGGGTCTTTGTTTTGCTCATTGATGTATTTCAAATTGCTAGAATAATGCTGGATATATCATTCTCTCTCAATATATATAGAACTCTGATTGTATCTGACCATTTATTTCTCACAAGTGATTAATTGGTATTAAGCCCTCATGAGATACTTACCAGTCTGGAAGCTATTCCTTTAAGGAAAGGATATGATATATCTATATCTATATCTATATCTATATCTATATCTATATCTATATCTATATCTATATCTATATCTATATCTATATCTATATATCTATATCTATATCTATATCTATATCTATATCTATATCATCTATCTATATCTATCTATATCATTTATATCATTTATATCATCTCTATCTCTATCTATCTCTATCTATCTCTATCTATATCTATCTCTATCTCTGTCTATCTCTGCTAGAGGCCCAGTGCATGCAATTAGTGCAGGGGGGTGGGTGTCCCAGGAGTGACAACTAATTCCCCCATAGTCTTTTCTTCAACCATCACATCAACTATTCTTCATTTCTTGAACTACCATCATTTTCTATAAAGCTAATGCTAAAATAAGTCAGAAAGGCTTTCTGAGAAGATTGGCTTGGATTTCTGGGTGTGTTCCAGTTGATTTAAGATGAATTGGCTTCTGTCAATGAAGCACTTAACATAGTTCACAAAACAGGCCTCAGCCCAAATGTGTAACTTTGGCCCAGACTTATCCATGAGCTACTCCCAGCAAAGATCTGTCATCTGGTGTGCCAGCTGCTGGAAGCGCTGCTTCTGAGTCTACATCTCAAGAAATGATGCAGCTGTGGTTCCACTGATCCAAAACCCACAGAGAGTGACAAAAACTGATAATATATAAGATACATTAAAATATATAAAATATCTTATATTTCTCATTATAATCCTTGAACATACCATGTTTATTCTTATAAAACAATGTTTTAATTATTTTATTATCTTAAGTTGCTACAATCAGCCAAATGACTTTTCTCTGTATTGAAGTAAGAATTTAAAAACAAAGCAAATCTATAATAACTCAAAAAAGGTTATATAATATGGCATTATGGTCAACAGATCACTTAACATGGAAAATGTTAAAGATGATAATTAGTGATTTTGCTGAAATAAAGGCAATAAAAACACATTTTAAGTTAAAACATGTAATAATTTATAGATCTTTTTTTATTACTTATCCTAACATTGCTGGACCAACACCTGAATACTAGTTATGGACACTGGTGACCAAATCTATCATTTACCCTAATAAAAAAGAAAAGTGCAAATTGACTGTCATTCTGCTATGCCCACCAGCCAATCAGGAGCAAGTATGCAAATTAACCCAACAAAGATGGTGCTCTTGGAGTGTTTGGGCCTGTAAGCCTGGCCAGAGGTCTTGGTAGCCCAGTGGCGAGGATGTTGACCTACACTGTTGGAGTGTCTGGGTCTGTTAGTCCCTACATGAGGCTGGATCCTGCATCTAGGGGTCACACGCAATTTCTCCCATCAGGAGTTCAACTGGGAGACCAGGAGTTTGATCACTTGCTATGAAGTGTGCTGACCACCAGGGGGTGGTGCAGAATGAAGGAAGACCCCAGTAGGAAGCTGTGGAAGGGAGGCCCTGGCTGGCAGCCAGAAGGCCCTTATCAGCCCTGAGCACTGGCCAGCCCTCAGGACCCTACCTGTGCACAAATTTTGTGCACTGGGCCTCTAGTCTTTGATATTGTGACAACTTCCAAAAAAATAAAATCATAAATTTAAACATATTCATTCTACATCATCCTTAAGAATGATTTGACATAGCAGGACAAGAGATCATATTATACTAAACAGTTAACTTGATGTATAAGTTTAATATTTGACCTACAGCACAGGGGCCTCCATTGTGCTCTTGCTTTGGTCCTGCAGAGTTAGGGGACAACCTACTTTGGAGAGCTGAGAAAGTACTCGCAATCTCTCTGTCTTTAAGAAAGGGACATATTGGGCTTTGACGCCTTTTCTAAGATAACTTCCTTCTCAATAAGAAAACTACTCTACCAGCCAAAGCAGAAACATCATGAGAGAAGGAGGTTTTTACTTGACTTAGTAGCTTTCTGAGCTCAGGGTCTGACATATTTTTGTGTTGTGGGGTGCTCTCATGTATAATACTCACACAGTATCAAGATTTTCTAATCCATAGGCTGCTTATGTTCCACTCAGGTTCTCCACCACATACTTAAAATCCTGCTATTGAAATTCCTTTAATTCTTAGAGAGAGTTCTTAGGTGAACATTTGAAATGTCTGTATCTCCCTCCTCTAGGGTTCACTCTTTGCTCTGACACATTCTGGGATGCAAATTGATACCAAGGCAGCAGTATTTGGTGATGGTTTTATTGCCATAGCACACTTGTTTCTTGCCATCACACTTCAGATCCATAGTGGATCTGAGCAAGGGGTCTTTCTGAAGCCTATTCTTTCTTAGTTAAGGAGCTCAGCTCATTCCTGCCCCTTGTGGGGAAAGGGAATATTGTTTGTCAAGCTGTTTTTTCTATTATCCCCCCATAAATTTTCTCCCCTTCAAACTCTTATTCACTTCTGTATCCTTGATCTGGTTGAAGAGTCTATGCCATATGCATTATAATAACTGATATTTTTCATACTGGTTAAATCATATTACTGATATACAACTGGATTTTAAAATTCCATGAATTCTATTGAAGTTGGTATAGTCACTTTATACCTTAATTATTTTTCTAATGCTAATATGCCATATATAAATTATAAAAATACTAAGTGCCCAGTGCACAAAATTTGTGCACAAGGTATGTATGTGTCCCTCAGCCCAGCCTGAACCCTCCCCAATCTGGGACCCCTCCAGGGATGTCTGACTGCCCATTTAGGCCAAAACCCAGTGGGCAGTTGGACATCCCTCTCACAATCAGAGACTGCTGGCTCCCAACTGCTTTTCTTCTTGCCTGATTGCCCCTAAACTCTTCTGCCTGCCAGCATGATCATCCCTTAACCAATCTCCTTCCAGCCTGATCCATGCCTAATTTTTCCCCTGCTGGTCAAATTACCCCTAACTGTCCTCCCCTGCCAGCCTGGTTACTTCTAATTGCCCTCCCCTGTAGGCCTGGTCACCCCCAACTGCCCTCCCTTGCTAACCCAGTCACCTCTAACTTCCCTCCCTTGCCAGCCTGGTCACCCCTAATTGCCCTCCTGTTCTGGCCTGATTGCCCACAACTGCCCTCCCCTGCCGGCCATCTTGTGGTGGCCACCTTGTGTCCACATGAGGGCAGCCATCTTTGACCACATGTGGGAAGCCATCTTGTCTATTGGAATGAGGGTCAATTTGCATATTCATCTTTATTATATAGGATAAAGTCAGGTAAGTCCTTTGAGAATAATTAAGTTTCTTAGCTGGCAATGTACATAGATGGAACCCATGGCACTTTATAAAAATATTTATGAATAAGCCTCGCCATTATAAATTCTGACCCTAAAGTTCTAAAGGAACCTACTTGTTTGAAAGCTGCACAGTGATTTTGATGCCATCTCAGTTTAAGAATTGCTGACCTAGTTTTAACTCATTTTATGAATAAACAAAGAGAAGTCCAGAAAGAAAAGGGAATGAACTTAGTTAATAAGTGGGAAATTGGGGCTAGACTAGACACAGATCCCAACTTTCAGTCCCATTTTTTCCCAGTGTACCAAATGGTGATTTGCTATTATCACAGTGTTTTCTATATTTTTGTGTGTGGGTTTTTTGTAGTTGTTGTTTTATTGTGTTTTGTTTTGTGTTTTTGGTATACCAATGTTATTATGTCCCATCAGGAGCAATTTAACAAGTTGGAAAATACTCCCAAAGGAGTGTTAGAGAAAATCAATCTATCAGTCTATTAGTAGAGAAGGATATTTTCACTGTGTTGTTCTAAGATAGGAAAAAAAGCAGGTCTTGAAGAAATGCAGGCAAGTCTTCCAATTTATAAAGTACTATAGGTTGTCAGCATTTTCAATATCACCAGATGAATAATTCTCCTAGCTCCTGGCTCACAAAACATATTAATGTTACAGTCTACTAGTAAAGTAGTACCTTTGTGTTGATTTGGAGAATGTGATTTGCAAACAGTTTACTTTTTTTGTGTGTGTCTTATAACAGTAATATTATAGGGGGAAGGCAAAGTCTTTAGACTGATAAATTTTTAAATACCAGCATTATTGGAAGAAGTGAACACTGAAAATCTTCAAACAAATAGATTGTTAAATTTGAAGTATGGGTTTTCTTTATTCTCAGCATTCCCTCAGTAAACTCACAAAGAATTATCAGGACTATTTTTAATGTCTAAAGAACAACCCATGCATATAGGATAATTAATGAAAGTACTAACAGCTGTCTGTTTACAGCCTAAAATTATAGAAATATGTCTATTTTTTTTGTAAAACTTATTATTCATTTATAGTCTCAATAGTAACATTTACCAAATTTAGACTTAGTTTATACTTGCTAGTAAATATTAAAATTAACTTTCAGATTTGAGCAAAATAAACACATAAGATCAGTGATCCCAGATTTTGTTGGTCTTTATTAATTAACATATATTCAATCTGGTTAGACAGAGACTTCTTTAGTCATGAAAGCTCCAACTTTGAGAGTCCATTTGTCCAAACCCCCTATCCAATAACATAATGTGAAGTAATATTCCCCCAAAACCCTGATCTGCAAAAGCATGCATTAAAATAGAGTCGATGGAAAACGGGTTAGGAACAGATGGCTTGGACCCTGAGAAAGACTAGTCAGTTGAGTTATTGTGACAAGCAAAAAATGTAGAAAAAATGTGCAATGAGCTCTTCAAGGACTAAGCATGAAGCCATTGGTAGCTGAGGGGAAGATCAAAAGGAAATAGATGACTTGTACAACACTATGTGCTTCCATGGAGGACAGCTTCACCATCTCAATTTACTTTGCACTTTTGGGAGGCTAAAAACATTAACATCCTTAGAAAAATGACATGTGAATCAATGTAACCACCATATTACACTGAGGCTATTCTCCTCATATGTAAAGGGTGGGGGTTGTTGCTATTTGCTATACTGTTTTGCATTACAGAAACATGTTACAGTAAAAGAGATGCACATATCCCTATTCCATGCCCTAAAAATATTATTTAGCCCCTTTTTAAACATTTGATATATTTTTTTAGTCACTTCTTGTCAATGATCATCAGCTTTAGTTATTAGAGCATTCTTTCCTTTTTGCGCCAAAATGTTCCTCTTAACAGCTGATTTTAAGTGTATCCTCTGCAATAGCATAAACTGGTTTTCCCTTGAGAAAGATTTTCAATTATTAAGCTGAGCTTCTTCCTCATGTATTAACGTCTTCATGTGTGTGTATGTGTGTGTTGGTGTATGTGTGTGTAGCTTTTAAGTATATTTAATAGCTTTAGGTGGTTAGAAGTAGAATTAAATAATGTTATTATCTTGTCTAATTTATACAAATCTGTGATTAGGACAACTTCTTTCTTTTAGGTATGGGCTAAAATTTGTTTCAAAAACCATCCCTAAACTTTTGCTTAGGACTTCTAAAAAGAATTCTGAATTACTGAGGTATGTTATTCATCCCACTCTTTATCTAAGTGCCTGCCTTTTTATGCTAATTCCCAGAGATGTAGCATCTCCTCTCACGTCCCATACCGATTTTCACTGTATAGGAAAGCACTCTGCGCTTCCTAAACTTTGTTAAAAGTTATCAGCATTCAGTTCCTTCCATTTTTCTGCATATACTTAATCTCTCTTTTGACAAATACAAAAACAAACAAACAAAAAACCACTTTTTTATTTCAATTGATGGAAAGAGTCTGAGTCATTCAGGTGTTCAACAGGTATTTATTGCAGACATACTATGTAGCAGATACATTTCAGGGCACTGGAGAATTAGACTGAAGAAAATAGGAAACAAAAACAAATGAGCAACACTAGTTCATCCTCATGAAGCTTATATTCTAATAAAGTGACAAATAAATGAGATCATAAGGTGTGTTTCATCAAATATAAAATGCCTTTGACTGTGAGACTCATCAGAGTTTTATGTTTCTTGTATACAATTGCATTGTAAGACACCATAAATTGTGAGTCACATCTAATGTTAGAGGTGTTCATGTGTAAAAAAAAAAATAAGCCATTCCTTAGAATGATTGAAAGACATTCTGATGGGGAAAAATATGGCTGATGATTTAGGGAGTTTGAAATTCCATATAATAAAAACCTAATATGCTAATTGTCCAACCATTTGACTGTTTGACCAGTCACAGTGACGCACACTGATGCTTCAATCTGTAGGTTAGCTTGCTGCTGGGGTCCTGCTGATTGGAATTGGGCAAGATGAGCTGGACATGCCCTGGAGCCCTCTGGTGGTCCCTCCCTGACCCCGATTGTGCACTGTTGGGGTCCCTCAGCCTGGCCTGCACCCTCTCACAATCTAGAACCCCTCAGGGGAGGTTGGAGAGCTGGTCACGCCCAACCCCCACAGGCCAGGCCGAGGGATCCCACTGGTACACACAACTCTGTGCACTGGGCCTCTAGTGTTAAATAAGATGATCAGTTCCATTGCCCAACATTCTTCAAGAACTTTTACCTACCTACTGAATTTTTCAGCCTAAAGGTCATGAGAACATTCAAACTCAATATGTTTGAAACCTATTAAATATCTGATGTCATTGAATGTCTTTACCATTAATCACACATCCTCTTTTCTCTATCTTGAGTAGTCAGCATATCCTGCCAATTCAATCTCTAAAATGTTTCCCATCTTCTGTGTTACTCCCAGCCAGTGCCCTGGTTTGTGACTTTTGTATCATACTAGAGGCCCAATGCACCAGTTGTCACCATGGCTGAGGCCTCTGCTTCCTCTGCTGCCTCTGCCTCAGCCCTGCCCACTGCAGCTTTGTCAGAAGGAAGTCTAGTCTAATTAGCATATTACCCTTTCATTATAATAAATAGATACCTCAAGTTTTATTATATTCTCCTAACTTGTCTCCTTTGTTCAATTTATTCCTCATCTCTAGTCTATATTTATTTCTAAAATTTCAGGTTGAATTAAATCATTCTTATTTAAAAAAGGAAAATACCCCATAGGCTATCCTTTGCTTAAATAAAAAGTTCAATTATCTTAGCATAGCATTTATTACTTTTTATGACAGAATTTCAGTCTGTTACTCTGACCTTATCTGCTTCTACTCACTTCCACCTTCCACAGTATGTTTTGGCTGTGCAAAATTGTTTGCTTTTGTCCAGAGATGGTATTTACTTATAAACTTTTGAGCTTCTATTCATATTGGTGTCCTTGACTTGAATTATTACTTCCCTGTCACCCACCTAACACTTTTCTGAAATTTTCCATTCCTAGTCCTTTTCTTATCTACCAACACAAATCATCTATTCTTTGTCTACTCCTAGCATCCTTTTCATACTGATATTTACCACAATTTATTATACTTTTGTAGAGAGCCTAATGGGAAGATACCTGGACATTGTTTAGATTGTTGCTGACTGGGCCCAGGATATTGGCAGAATCATGTCAGTTGCACTCCCACCCTGGGAGTGCGGAGATGTTCTTAGTTCCTGGCTTGTGTTTGTTAGGCAGGACGGAGTGGGTGGGATCTGGCCCCTCCTAGTCTTCTTGTTTTTTCCTGTGAAAACCCCACCTTTTGTGTATTTGAGAATAAATAGAGGTGCTGTGTGGCTCAGGGTCGTCAGTCTGCCTCTCCAGCAGGGGAGGTCAGAGGCCCTCCCGGCTCGCAGCTTAAAATCTTTCTCTGTGTCTTCTCTCTTTATTTCTAATATTTCTCAATCCCTGGCCGCCGCCTCCCCTTAGAACCGGTTCGTTCATCTCTCTTTCCGTGCGGGCCACGGAGAAGGGAGATCCCGCCACATCAGGCCCCCGCATACTTTCTTCTCCCTCATATTGCAAGTGCCTTGATGGTAAGTGCTATTTACCATTGTGTTTTGAGTTCAAAACCCCTGATTCTGAATCTTAATTCTATTACTTACAAATGATGTGACCTAAAATTTCTGAATTCCTCTGAATCACAGTTTCCTTATAGGAGAAATGGCAGAAAAATTAGGATTACATGTGCAAACAGGGAAATGATCAATTACAGAGATTAGAAAGGCTAAAGTACTCATTTGTTACTGACAGTATCTATTAAATTTTTTAAAAATTGTAAAATTGTCTCTTGCACCTATGGATGTCTGATATGTGGTACCAGGGAGAGAGAGAAAGAAAGGGTAGAGTGTATTTTTTTTTGTAGTAACACCAATGTTTCAGCCAGGATACTTTGATATAGTACAAAGGAGGTAATAAAAACACTTAAATATTAATGCATAAAATATAAAAATAATTAATTCAATTTCTGATTCATAAAGAAAAATTAGAAAACATTATGTAAATTTTATTCAAGGGAAAAAGTCAATTAAATTAAAAATGAGATCGGATAGAATACCAGGTAGAGTGAAATTAAAAACAAGAAAAGAATCTATAAATAATAAATTATCTTATGATCACTAGGCAATTCATAGATCACTCAATTATGAGTAGAAAATATAATTATACTATTTTCCAATATAATGAGATGCATATGTTTTTGTTTTTAATATTACCATGGATAAATTCTTTTTACAGTTTGACTTTATTGTATGGGTTAGCCTTCACAGATTATTTTTCTACTGACTGGGTACTGTTCTAGAATCAGATATTGAATATACATATTTAATTTTAAGTACTATAAAGTATACTAACCATAAAAAAGAATAACTAAGAATATTTATTAGACATATGTACCAATTGTGTTTCCTAAACATAAACCATTGAAACACAGCAGAACAGTTCTACCAGTTTACTGATAATTTTGAGCAATATCTTTAATTGGCTAATTTTCAATCAAAATATTACATGCATATAATATAAAATGAATACAATAGAGAGGTTTATAATACATTTTAATTCCCCAGAAAATAAGTATTTTTTATTTCTGTTTAAATTTTGGGGTGGTTTTATCCTACACATCTATAAATAATATGCCTACATGTACTCTTTGTTTCAGTTAGTAATTAGACATGATTACTAACAACAAAACTAAAAAAAAAAAAAAATAACAGTAGCTGAAACCAAGGAGGAGTGTATATGTACACTATTGTGGACAGAATTATGTGCCCCTCTCCAAAAGTATGTGTTGAAGCCCTAACCCTTAGTACCTCAGAATGCAATTGCATTTGGAAATAGGGCCTTTAAAGACATGATTTAGTTAATAGGAGACTGTTAGGATGGGTCCTAATTCAATGTGAACACTGTCCTAATAAGAGGGGATCAGGGCACAGAGATACCAGGAATATACAACACAGGGGACAGACCCTGTGAAGAGGTAATGAGAGGACAATTACCCATAAGCCACAGAGAGAGGCTTCAGCACAAACCCAACCTGTGACACCCTGATCTAGGGCTTCTAGCATCCAAAACTCTGAGAAGATAAATGCCTGTTATTTAAACCATTCAGTATTACACTAGGTTAGCTTTCTTTGTTTAGGCTACCATAACAAAAATTACCATAGCTTAAAAGCTAATTTCTCTCATGCACATCCACTCTATTCAACTTATAGTATGAAATGATTTGGAAAGGGAAGCAGTTTAGTATATTTTATCTATGCATCTGATAAATATTACATAATTAGAATATTTTTCTAATTATTTTATGAATTATGAAATGTAACTGTAAGTTATGATCATAGGCCTAGGAACAGTGTCCTTCAATTGTAAAAATCAAGCCTCTTGATGCTGCTAATACTCGGGATCTTTTGCAACACTTTTTAAACCAATGTCCCTTCCATTTCATAGGTAACCAGAGTTCTTGAATGCCCCCACATCAATTGTCCTTCTGCTTTGTGGTAGTCTCAGATCCTTCAACAAGTCATTTTTCACTAAGATGTCTGGTACAAACATTTCAAAAAGATTGAATTATTTCTCTTGTTATTTGGGAATAAAAGTATGGTTGTCCCATGTTGCTATGTTAGTCCTTCAGCAATAAAAGTGTTTCCTACCAGTGTATTTGAAATGTTAAAAATAACAGGAGAATGAAAGAATGAAGGAAAATATACACAAAGATTTCTGAAAAAATATTGTAAATGCTGTACATGTCTGATTTCTTATGCAGCACATTGGGAAGACTATTAAAACAAATATTCACTTAGCTTTCAGAAAACTGTTTTACATAGTCCATGCAACAATAGAATTGCAAAATGACTTTTAAAAATACATATCCTTACTAAAATATTTCATGTCTCTTCAATATTTTCTCAAATGGCACTATATATTATTTAAATTCTTAGAATAACTCTTAGGAATGCTAATACTTTATTTTCAAGTAATTTTAAACCACAGTTATAAAATTTTTCCAAGATTATTTTACTATTTGATGCTTGCCATTCTGAAAGGTATCTTTTTTGTCTCTCTACTTTTAAAGATTGAAAAGGCATAATAAAAAAGGGCATATTTTGAAACTTGCCTATAGAGCATAAACTAATGATCCAATATTTTTTCTAATTCTCAGAGAATCTTGTGTATGTGATATCTCTTCATGAAAAATAATAAACATAACCATCAGTTTTATTTCTTGCCTCTGTTTGCATTTGTGAAATGTGAAATGTAGTTGGTCTTTTTTATTTTTCCTACTGAAAAAGGACTTCATATTTTTAACATTTTAGGTTGCCATTAAAATGCAAATAAATTATTTTATAAATTTGATCTCAGACTTTAAGATACTGGCCAATAGGATAGCATGCATTATGAGAAGCAGGTACTGAAATCTGGTTCTGGTACCTCTGGGTTGAAGCTCTGTCTGCAAGGGTTGGAAATTATGCAAACAGTTTCTATTACAGGAAAGAACCTCTGTTGCTGGATTAAAGAAGTAACAACACTAAGAGTAAACACAAATAAGAAGTCTATAGACTTCAGCTAGCATCTTTTTGCATGTCCATTGGCCACTTATATGTCCTCTTTGGCTAAGTGTCTATTCAGTTCTTTTGCCCATGTTTTAATTGGGTTGTTGTTAGTGGCATTGAGTTGTATAAGTGCTTTACATGTTTTAGATGTTAACCCTTTATCAAATCCATCATTGCTAAGATTTGAAAGCAGACCAAGTGCTCATCAGGAGATGAATGGATAAAAGAGTTGAGGTACATTTACATAATGTAATACTATTCCTCCATAAGAAGGAAATCTTACCTTTTGCCACGGCATAGATGTGCCTGGAGAATAATGCTAAGTGAAATAAGCCAGTCAGAGAAAGGCAAATATCATCTATACTAATAATAGAGGAATATGCAAATTGTTTGGGATGCAGTCACGTAAGAACCATTCAGTAAGCAGTGTGCACAGCAGGCTCAGTGGGTGGGGACTTGTGGCAGTCAGGACAGGTGGGCCTGGCAGAGGGCGGCCTGTACTCCCCACACGACAAAGAACATTATCTGCCGCTGTAAGTGCTCCCAATAGCTGCTGTCGCTTGCCCAGGGCCAGCCATGGGCAAGTGGCAGTGGGGATGGGAGCAGGGAAGGCGAACACTGCAGGGGGGGGGGGGCTGTACTCCCCACATGGCTGTAGTGGCAGCTGCGAGTGCTCCTGATGGCCTGCATGTACTGATTCAGCTCAGCCCGAAGGCACCGCTCACAGAAACACATTGTGTAAGTTAACAGAAGTGCAGGCACCACCTCCATGCCACGCCCCCACTTTCGTCAGTCCCACTGGCCCTGAGGCGCCCTCCCCGAGCTGTTTCTGGTGAGGCCTGTGGGAAGATCCTGCCCTCTAAGCATGCGCCTGGCTCCAGAGGAGGCAGGAGCACTACAGGCATCGTGGCAGGCATCCTGGCTCCCTGGGCGCCTAGGGCCTGGGAGGACCCCAGGGACAGAGGTAGCACAGGGTCCAGAGATGAGGCAGCTGAGGTGGTGGTGACCTCTATGACTAACAGCATGCTAATTGTCTGTGGAGCCTTCTCAGCCAGCTGCAATCACCCTCGCTCTCCCCCTTGCCCTCACCCTCGCCCTGGCCCTCGCAGCTGGCTGATCTGGGTGCAGCCTCCTGGCATAGAAGGTGTGCGATCACAGGAACAGCCACCTTGGCAGGCCAGATTGATGTCCTTCTGGTCACACTGCGTGAGTTTGTGGATCTGTGGAGGCACAGACACCTGGAGCATGCATCTCTGCCCCTGCCCTCCCCGCCACACATGTGCCCTCAACAATCCCAGACCATGGCACACACATATTTCCGCCCCCCCCCCGCTCCTCCACCACACTTCCATCAACCCTGACATGCCTATGTCCCCCACATGATGTGCACACATCCCCTCTGGAGTGCTCATGTCCTTTGGAGCATGTCTGGGTGCTCAGGGTGGGACCTGTGAGATGATGGTGAGAGGGCAGAGGCTGGTGCAGTGACGAGATCGTCTCCATGGGGCTAATGCAGGTGCTGAGGCGGGAGCAGGTGTGGACAGACACACCTGATGGGCGTGGAGCAGCCCTTGATTCTCCTGCTGCCCACAAGGGTGGGGAAGTGGAGTGGGGAGACATGTGGGGAGTGAGCAAGTTGGGGATTCCAAACCCACCATTGGCTCCTTTAATCTCTGACTGCAGATAAATAGGTGTCCCCCAAAAATGTATACACACTTTGAATACTTACTAATTCCAATGGGTTTAAGTATGAAAAGAAACAACAAATGTAGCTGTCATCTGTTAAAAGTGTGAACATAAACTGGCTGTCGGAAATCCCCTGAGGAATGCTGGATTGGAGACGGTGCAGGTCAGGCTGAGGGACAACCCCCCCCTCCATGCACGAATTTCATGCACTGGGCCTCTAGTCCTATATAATAAAAATGGGTAATATGCAAATTGGCCCTAATGGTGGAACAACTGGGAAAAACTGATCGTTATTACTGACCACCAGGGGGCAGACGCTCAATGAAGTAGCTGCCCCCCTGGTAGTGTGCTTCCACAGGGGGAGTTCTGCTTATCCACAAGTCAAGCGCAGTGACAGTGTAGGGAGCCTCTCGGTGTAGGGAGCCTCTTCCACAACCTCAGCAGTATTACAGATGTCTGAAGGCAAGTAGGCCCTATCCCCAGGGAGCAGGCCTAAGCTGGCAGGTGAATATCCCCTGAGGAGTCCTGGACTGTGACACCCTGTGACACCTCCAGAAGCCTGCACCTCCTCAGGCTGGGCTAAGGGACACACACACACACACACACACACACACACACAAACACACACACACTAAGGGGGACACACACACACACACACACACACACACACACAAACACACACACACTAAGGGGGACACACACACACACACACACACACACACACACACCTGCAAGTGTACGAAGTAAAAATAAACAATCAAACAGCCAAAACAGACTCATATATACAGAGAACAAACTAACAGCTGTCAGCAGGGGAAGGGGTTAGGTTTTGGGTGAAACAGGTGAAGGTATTAAGCAAAAAAAAAGAGGAAAAATCCTCACAGACACAGACAATAGTATGGTGATTACTTAGAGGGAAACTGGGCTTGGTAAGGTGACCAGACAGACCGCTTTTGGCAGGACATCTAGTCATCTTAGACTTGGAGAAGGTATAAGAGGGTAAAGGGGGGAGGGATAAATTATATCAGGGGGAGACTTGAATTTGGGTGGTAAACATACGATACACTATATAGATGATGTATTACAGAATCACTTGAAACCAACATACTCTTGTTAACTACTGTCACCCAATAAATTTAACAGAAATTAAATGAAAGGAGGTTATACAAACTGAGTTTCACCAGCCTTTGTCTGTGGCATTCAGATGGAGCCCAAGGATCCCCTGCGGTTGTCCATCAAAGCAAACACACACAAAGAAAACAAGATGGGCACTCTACTCTCACCCTCAGTCTTCCCCCAATACCCCTATTTGCAGAGGCTGTGAAGAATTCAGTTGGCCAAGACTAAATGTACTTTTAAAGTCCCAGTCCTATTACCACAAAGTGGGGGAGTGGAGAGTGGGTTTAGAGCGGAGAGGCAATAACACAATGTTTGACATAACACCTAAGAGGAAACAACCATCAGGACAGTGGATCTATGAACCTGGAACCCCAGTGATGCCTGATTTGTATAACAACTTCAGCACATCGACATCATGATAAGACTGTCTGGCTAGGAAGAGAAGAATGACTGAGGCTGTGTCTTGAATAAATTGATGCCTGAGTGGCCGAAGAAAATGGTCCAATGAAAATGTGGAGTGACCATAGTTGTTAGAGAAAAATGGAGCAGGAGAATATTATGTCAATTTAAGAAATGATGGAAAATACCATTGAAAGAAATAGGGAGTGTTCAATACTACTGAAGAGTCAAATTAAATGATGAGTGAAAAACAGCTATTAAGTGTTTGTTTTTTGTTTGTTTGTTTGTTTGTTTGTTTGTTTTCTTAACCTTGCAGCTATTTCTGAGAATATGTCTGAGTGCCTGGGTGTTTTTTGTTTTTGTTTGTTTGTTTGTATTTGTTTTTTTTTTGGTTGGTTGGTTTTGTTTTGTTTTTGTATTTGTGTATAAATGAATGTGTGTGTGCCTGTATGTTTGTGTGTGTGTTTGCATGTGTTGTTACCTTTTTTATTCTCTGACTGTGTGAAGTGCATTTTTTGACTGAGCAGCTTGCTCTTTCTGGAGAGACCAGTGCCCAGTATGGGGAGCACACCTTTCTGTAGTCTGTGAGCTTATGAATACACCTTGGGTTTCTGGAGTAAGGGCCATATTATCCCCCTGGGCACAACTTGTGCTAGGAAGGCCATACTGTCCAGATCTAGCATGAGGATGTCTGCTCTGCCATAGCTCGGGGCATCAAGTTGTTATTTGGAAGGGTTGGTGTGTACTGGTGAAATATAGGTGCCATGTAGAGTGCAGAAACCGAGAGTCAAGAGCCTTTCTCGTCCAGATAGAGTCCCGCTGATACCCTGTGGGCTCTAGTTCTGCATGCACCAGGCTGCAGTGACCTCCTCCTTTTGCTGTAAAAGGCCCTGGGCAGGTGAGGGTAATGTGGTCTGTGGTTGGCATGGACACAGAGGCAAGTGGTCTTTAGAGGGCACTGCACTCACATCTGCAGGGATGGGAGGAAGAGGAGTGTGGCTGTGCACAGGAGGTGGGAGGCAGACAAAACTGACCTCACCAGTTGTTAAGAGGGACATTTCCAGTCACAACCTATATTCTGATTTCAGAATAAAATGGGTGTTCAGTTTGCTGCCGCCTTGGACCGTGGCAGACACATCAGATAGGGGCCCAGGGTTCTGCTCCGGAAGCCAGCGTGGCCCTAGCAGATCCTGGATGGCTATAGCTTTGCTTCTGCATGCACAGCAGCTCACTTCCCATAAGGGGTTCCAGTGCTTCCTCCTTTGCTGGAGTATTTGGGCCAGAACACTGTCCCCCACACCTGGCTGGAGCTCAGGGACCAGACCCTGCCACACTGTGACTCTCATTGAGGGGTGTTGAGAATCCCTTGGCCTTGAGGATTGCATGATCAATGGTATGAGCCAAATTCTTTACAAGGAGCCTGGGAAAAGCTGTCTGCTCCAGGATGCACACACCTGTTTCTCATTGCAGGACCCCTATGGCCGGCCAATAGAGCTCCTGAGACCTCATGAGTCAACACTGCGGGGATTGTAGTCTGGCCCCCAATGTCTCAGGCATGATTCGCTCCCTGTCTGAGGTGCCCCGGCGGCTCCACGTACCCACCTTTCCCAGCACTTGTCCCAGCTGTGGACAACTTCAAGAACTGTTTTGTGGTGATGTGAGCAAAGGCTGGCTGAAGCGAATGGAGCGGTGAGTAGAGTTGGGCTGCAAGAAGTGGCTCAACTTTCAACTACTATTGTGAAGGAAGAAGACTGAGTGATAGCTGATAGGAATATGGCATCCAAAGAGGTTTCTAGTTTGATTTTCAAAATGTGATACGTTTGACTATGTTTATACATGAAATGAAGTTATTCAAATAAGCAATAGCAAACAGATGAGAAAGAAGAGAAAATTGATAATGGAAGGCAACTGAGAAGGAAGTTGGACCTAGGCATGCAGGAAGGAGGGATATAAAAAATACCTGTGATTATCTATTACTGGTAGCCCTGCACACGCATCCCTGTGCCAGCAGCTTGCAGGTAGCTTCACTGCCGCTCTCCAGTAGCTCTCTGCCTGCTGCCTGCCCTCCTGTAGCTCCTCCAGCCTCCCCATAGCTTGCTGTCCTTTTCCCTTCCCCCTACCCCCTCCTGTAGCTCTCTGCAGCCCACTTGTAGCTTGCTGCCCCACCCTCCTGCTGATCCCTGATCCAGTTGTTACACTACATGGTGTAATGACCATTTGCATATTACATCTTTATTATATAGGATTATTCTTAAACAATTGTTTAAAATAAGAGAAGAAAGAAGGCATGCTTTAACACTGTATTTTATAGTTACTTAATTACTCTTACCTGCACTCTGTGCTCATTTACGTGGTTAGAATTACCATCTGGGGTGACTTGCTTTTGGTCTAAGAACTTCCTTTAGTATTTCTTATAAGGGATATATGGTATCAACAGATTTTCTCAGTTTTTGTTTCTCTGGCAATGTCTTTATTTTTAAAGAATTGTGATTTTGTTTTGATGGTTATAGGAAGTTTGATTGACAGTTGTTTTCTATGAGCGCTTTAAATATACTATCCAACTGTCTTCTGGAGTCTAGACTGTATGGGGTCTGATGAGAAGTCAGCTGCTGAAATTAGATAATCTAAACCTTATTAAAAGTCTTCTCATAACCGTTCATGTTGATTAAAAAATTAATGCTGGTTCTGGCCAGGTGGTTCAGTTGATTGGAGCATCATCCTGTACACCAAAAGTTTGCAAGTTCAATTCCAGTCAGGGCATATATCCAGGTTGTGGATTCAATCCCCGGTGGGAGGAAACTGATAGATATTTTCCCCATATCCATGTTTCTCTCTCTCTATGTCTCTCTCTCTCTATTCCTCCCTCCCTCCCTCTAACATCTCCTCAGGTGAGGAATAACAAAATAATAATAATAAAAGTAAATTAAAATAAATTAAAAATATTCTCAGATGAGAATTAATGTTATAAACAGGAAACATTATTTTTCTTTTCCTCTTTAAATTTTACACAAACTGGAAGGCAGGATACAGATCAAGCTATATATATATTCTATTAACAAGCTATAGATTGAATATCCTACTACCTGTATCATTTGAAAAATAACATTCTGTGTGCCTGATATATATATATATATATATATATATATATATATATATATATATTACTTGATCTGTAGCCTGCCTTCCAGTTTGTATACACACACACACTGAACTTCTCCCGACAACTAAAATATATATAGTAGAAGTTCTCACAAAACATAGAAAACATTACATGAAATTGCTGAAAACAGATGAATAAACATAAATAATGAAGCTTATTGAAATAATTGCTGGTTAAATACATTTAGAAAATTGTACTTCCTCAGTCTCCCTTGAAATATTGAAATTTCCATATTAAAGGTTCAGCAAAGTATTTCACTAATAATGCTATTTATCTTTATCTTAAAAATTAAAACAACAACAGAAACACAACTATTTGGGCAAATAATGCTTTATTCATGAACTATATTAATATCCTGTAAGCTAGTATTCTGTGGACCACATTTTGAAAACTGTAGCCTGAATAAATAGCCAATTAACAAGCTATTGATTGAATATCCTACTACCCACATCATTTGAAAAGTAACATTCTGTGTGCCTGGTTTCTCAAATTTTTCTTAATGGGTTACATGCAAAATTTTCTCTAAATCACTCCTTCATTCACTTTTACTCTGATAATTCATCTATAGTTATAGATAACTGAAAATCTGCTCAAAATCTGCTCAATAAAGTCATTATTCCCCTAACTTCCTAATGTCTCACAATTCTTTGCATGGCCCACTTGCACGAAAGATAATCATAATGGTGGGTTTAAGCTCTTCCATTATGTCTAAGTTGTTGTCTTTCAAAGTCATAAATTATTTTTAACAATAAACCAATTACAAAAATTGGTATCTTCACCTTTAAGTCCAATTGCAATTTGCTGTAAGAGATGCATGAAATTTGCAGATTCTAAATATGGTTATGCCTTTTTATTGGCAAAATATAATTACACAACTAATTGGCTGTTATATTGCAGTGTGACACAGCCATGGTCCACACCTTTTCTGCTGCTGACAGTACAGGAGAGGTTTCCTTTTCCACCCTCTTTCAATGTTTTACTAGAGGCCCAGTGCACAAAATTCATGCATGGGGGCGGGGCAGGGAGGGGGTTGTCCTTCAGCCCAGCATGCACCCTCTCCAATCTGGGACCTCTTGAGGGATATCCGACTGCCATTTAGGCCTGACCCCACTGGGATTGGGCCTAAACGAACAGTCGAACATCCCTCTTACAATCCAGGACTGCTGGCTCCCAATTTCTTGCCTGCCTGCCTTCCTGATTGCCCCTAACTGCTTCTATCTGCCAGCCTGATCACCCCTAAACCACTCCCATGCCAGTCTGATTGATGTCTAACTGCTCCTCTGCCAGCCTGTTTGCCCCCAACTTTCCTCCTCTGCCAGCCTGGTCATCCCTAACTCCCCTCCCCTGCAGGATTGATCACCTCCAACTGCTCTCCCTTACAGGCCTGCTTCCTTCCAACTGCCCTCCCCTGCTGGCCATCTTGTGGTGGCCATCTTGTGTCCACATAGGGGCAGGATCTTTGACCACATTAGGACACCCATCTTGTGTGTTGGAGTGATGGTCAATCTGCATATTACTCTTTTATTAGATAGAATAGAGGCCTGATACACAGGTTGAGGCAAGTTGGTTTGCCCTGAAGCATATCCCAGATCAGGGTAGGGGTTCCCTTGGGGTGTGTGTTGGCCTGAGTGAGGGACCTGTAGTGGTTTTCAGGCCAGCCACACACCCCAGCAACCCAAGCAGAGGCCCTGATATCTGGGATATATTTACCTTCTACAATTGAAACTTTGTAGCCTGGAGTGGAGTCAAGCCTCCTGCTCCCTTCATGGTGGCAGTCATTTCTGTTTGGATTTGTTTACCTTCTATAATTGAAACTTTGGAGCCTTGAGTGGAGGCTTAGGCTGGCAAGGGCAGGCAGAAAGCTTGGCTTCCTCCATTGCCAGGGAAATGCCTCCCTCCTGCTCTCTGTGGTTCTAGCCATCTTGGTTGGGTTAATTTGCATACTCGCTCTGATGGGCTAGTGCGCATAGCTTGTGGCCATGGTTTGTGGAGCAGAGTGATGGTTAATTTGCATATTACTCTTTTATTAGGTAGGATTACTAAAGCCAAAAGAATGGTCACCTCGTGGATGTTCTTGGCAATTCCAAGATACAGACCCTCATATGTATGTTGTTTTTTTTCCAATTGGATCAATATGGAAATAAGTGTATAATTTCTTGCATAGGAGCCAGTTAAGCATTTTTACTAGACTTACTTGCTAGCTTTTGTGCAGCTACAAATTTTCCTTTGTGCCAGTTACATTTGAAATGGCTGATTATTACTTGTGATTATTTTTGATGACGGGCTTTTTTCAGAGTGAGCTTAATTAAAAAGATTTATTGCATTTGATAATCCTAGTTTTTCATCCATTTTAGAGACTAGCTTATATTTTATGGGATTTATGCCCCTAAATTGTTTGCCCTTAATAAGCAATAATTAAATATAAAATAGAGAACTAAAATTTGAAAATTACATAACATTTTTGTGACATGATATAATGAATATTTATAATTAATTTATTTAAATTAATTTATTCATTTAAATGTTACATTCTTTGGCATAATGATGAGACATGGTCTTTAATGTAGAAGACCTTCCAGGCCAATCAGAAAAAGAAAGGACATACACAAACTCATTATCAAAAATGTCCATTGCCATAACTGATTCTGGTATTAGAATAAGTAAAATGTGAAATGGTGATTTTTTTAAAAAGCAACTAATTTGGAGGTTTTCTTGTTTGGGCTATCAGCTATAGGTAGTGGTGAAGAAAGATTTACTGGTTAGAGAAAATAGAGTGTGTGGGTTTCAGGTAATATTTTTATGATAGGCTACCCAGGTTTGAAAATATCTTATATGCTATTCTGAGCAAAATGGATTTCATGATGATCTTGTAAGTAGTGGAAACCACTTGTAAGTAGTAAAAATGGTGGCAATAAAGTTCCTATGTGTATTATAAACCACAGCTTTGGAAGTATGGGAGAAAGATTGGTTTTAGGAGCTACAAATAGAAGATGCTGCAGTTGAGAAATGATTTCAGCAGTTCAAGGTAGAGCTAATAAAGGTTTCAGTTACAACAACAGTAGTGAAAGGGTGATAATTAGCAGGGTTTCAAAAAAAATATTTCAGAGAAAAGAAATTATATTACTGAGGATAACTTGCTGAACGCATCTTAGGATGTCTTTTTTTCTCTCCCCATCTCCTGAATATAACAACGTAGAAAATAGAAAGAAATCTAATATGAGGCCCAGGAATAAATTAGAGTATTTCTGAGGCCATGAGTTTTCTGGAGGAGAGAGCAGCAGCAGTGTTCTGTTGTGAGAGAAGCCTGTTAGAGAACAGGGAGGCCACTTGACACTGCTGGCCTCTGGTTCTCAGAGGAATAAAAAATATATATATCTATATATATTTTTAAATATATTTTATTGATATTTTACAGAGAGGAAGGGAGAGAGATAGAGAGCTAGAAACGTCCATGAGAGAGAAACATCGACCAGCTGCCTCCTGCACACCCCCTACCGGGGATGAGCCCACAACCAATGTACATGCCCTTGACCGGAATCGAACCCGGGACCTTTCAGTCCGCAGACCGACGCTCTACCACTGAGCCAAACCGGTTTCGGCAATAAAAAATATATTTAAAAAAATAAAATAAAACAGCTAAACAAAATTTGAACAAATTACAATATATCATGACCAGGTAGCGAATTCTAGAATTGAAGATTTTTCAATATTAAGAAACAGCTTGTTAATGTATTTTAGTAAATAATCACACTAAAACTTAAAAATAAAACATGACTTCAAAATACTTGGATATTTCAAAAAACTAGCTACCATTCTTAATACTTTTCAAGTAAAATAGGAAGACTACCTAATTATGAGAATTAATATTTTTTTAAAATATCTGAAATACTCTAAAATTTAAGTACTCAACTATTTTTGTTCAAATTATTAACATGAAGGAGAAGCCTACACTGATTGTAGACCTAGAAACCTCAAAATACTAACAAGCACTCATCTTTTATAATTAGCAAAATATTTTGATAAAAGCATTTACACATACATAATAAATATGTAAATTTCTATAGGCTATATACTAACAACCAATGCTTTGAAATGGAAATGGGGAAAATAGGAAATATTAGCTCAATCACATCAAAACAAAAATCAGAATAAATAAAATAAAAGAAAGATAGATGCCTTACTATGAAGATAATCATCAAACTTTATTGAGGTGTAGAAAAGGGCTGAGTAATTAGAGATAAATATCATTTTTCTGTAAAGAACTCATATTATTAAAAATGCCCATACTACACAAATTAAACATTTCAGTCAGAATCCTAAATTGTGATTTAACTGAACTAAATGACATTTAAGTTCACATGGGAAACTATAAGAATTCCATAGAATAATTTGGAAAAATTAATGTTTGTAAATGGTAATTTTAACTTATAAATAATTCGCACCACAAAAGCCAACTCTGGCAAATATAAATAGGAAATTGATTCTCTAGTAATATTTGCTAGGACATATTACCTTACGGAAGAGAATAGGGTTTTGAGGCTATGTTGCAGGATTATCTGCCAAAATCATATGTGGACAAGTCTCATTAAGAAACCACTACTCCTATAATAGGAATAGTCACACAACAGCTAACATAGAAATAAGGGGACAGAAATTTATGTCTAGGATTTACAGAGATATGGATTGGGATACCAACAACTACAAAAGAGTTGTAAAAAAAATGATCCAAAAATTGTAGTCCCTAAATTGAAATAAGTTGATATAGTATAGCCAGTGTCCCCGAATGCCTCCAGAATTATAAAGACACATTTCTTTATAAAGAAACATATCTTCCAGACCCCAAAATACTTCTTCAGTTACTCATGTACTATTACCAATTTTTAAAAAATGTATAAAAACACACACAAGACAATACAACTGAAAATTAAGAGAAACTAAGACAAAAAAGAACAGTTCTTCAAATGGATAAAATTTTGAAATAACTACACATTACATTTCTTCAAGAAAGTAAGACATAGGATTAAAACTTTGGTCATAGAACTAGAAACTAGAAAAAATAACAAAATATAAAGTTTAAAACATGTGGAATCTGAAAAAGCCAAACCATTGTATAAGTAAACCAGAATTTAAAGACAAAAAGATAACTAAAAAACATCATATGTTGGGAAATTCAAAACCAAAATTTCACATCAAAATTACTCATGATTCAAGGAAAAAATAAGATGGAAATCATGAAATATCCTATATAATAAAGAAGTAATATGCAAATTGACCAACACTCCAACAAACAAGATGGCTTCCCCCAAATGGACACAAGATGGCCACCACAAGATGGCTGGCAGGGAAGGACAGTCGGGGGTACCCAGGCCTGCAGGCGGGGGGGGGGGGTAGTTGAGGGTGACCAGGTCTGCAGGGAAGGACAGTTAGGGGTGGCTGGGCCAGCAGGGGAGGGAAGTTCAAGGGAAACGGGTTGGCAGGGAAGGGCAGTTAGGGCTGACCAGCTGAAAAGTGAGGGCAGTTAGTGATGACTGGACTAGCCCTGGAAGGCAGTTGCAGGCAACCAGGCCTGTAAGGGATGACAGAAGTGAACAGGCCTGCAGGTGAGGGCAGTTATAAATAATTGGGCTAGCAGGAGAGGGCAGTTAGGGGTGACCAGGCTGGCAAGAGAGGCAATTTAGGGGTGACCAAGCCAGCAGGGGAGTGCAGTTGGGGGCAACCAGGCCTGCAGAGTAGGGCAGTTAGGGACAATCAGGCTGGCAGGGGAGCAGTCAGGCATTGATCAGGCTAGCAGGGGTGTGGTTAGTGAGTGATCAGGCTGGCAGGGATGAGGCCTAAGAGGGTAGTCGGACATCCTTCAAGAGATCCCAAATTGGAGACAGTGCAGGCTGGGCTGAGGGACACACACACAGACACACACACACACACACAGACACACACACACACACACACACATATACACACACACACACACACACACACACACACACACGCATGATGCACCAGGCCTCTAGTTTCTAAATGAATGATAATGAATATACCTCATATTAAAAGGGCTATGGGAAATATTTATATCCTTAAATATATATTAAGGAAAATATCCTGGAATTAATTGTTCAAACATGTAATTAAGAAGTTAGAGCCCTAGCCAGTTTGGCTCAGTGTATAGAGCATCATCCTTCAGATTGAAGGGTCCCAGGTTCAATTCTGCTCAAGGGCAGGTACTTAAGTTGCAAGCTTGATCCCTGGCCCTGGTCAGGCATGCGTGAGAGGCAACCAATTAATGTGTCTCTCACATCAATGTTTCTCTCTGTCTGTCTGTCTCTCTCCCTTCTACTCTCTCTAAAAAAATCAATGGAAAAATATCCTTTCATTATCTTTATAGTTATTCTAATGAAGTACTAATTTTATAGCATTTATTTTCAGTCTTTAATTCCTTCCATTATAGACATTTTAAATCCTACATGTCCTTTGAAATCCTATTTTGACTTAATTGCATTAAGTTTTATCTGAACATTTTATTATAGTTAAAAACATATTGTAACATTTATATTATTATTTCTTTTATCCACAAGTTGTTTATTTATGTGGTCTCAAATTCTCTGTACTTTTTAATGTTACTTTTGCTATTGATTTCCAACTTAATTATGATGGCATCACATATACTTACTCTTTTGTAATATATGACCATGTAACTGACCATTTGAAAAATATCCACCTGTGTTTGGAAAAAAATACTTATAATTGAATACATTATATAAGATACAGGGTTATGCACATATACATGAGGTCAACCATGTTGGTACTGTTGTTCAAATAAATCTATAGCATCACTTTATTTGCTTTACCATCAATATTTGTTCAAAATGTTGAACTCTCTCATTAGATTGAAGATGTTTTATCCATTTCTTCTTACATGTATATTAATTTTTGCTATATCTATGTTTAGACTATGTTAGGTGTTTGAAACTTAAAGTTGTTAAAATAGTTAACGTGAACTTTTATCCCTAACAACAATTTTTATATTTAAATTTATTTTGTTTCATAGTATGAGAATTATACTCACTTGCTGTGACTTGGTATTATAACTTGTTTCTACATTTAATCTTTATGTTTCCTTATATTTAGTTGCATCTCCTTTACACAATATATTATTGGGTTTTGTTCTTGTTTTATTTCATTGTTACTATTTTAGTTTTTCCCCATGCTGTTGTTTTGTTTGCACTTTGGCCCTTGGAGAGTTCTCTTGCTTTCTACCAACTCTGCATTACAGTAATACATATGTTTTTCTAGGTTGTAGTTGCCTGTTGCAGCCACAGTTCCTACCTGCTCTTGAAAATGTTTTCTGTGTGAGTTTTTTTCAAGTTACAGTGCCTCCCTAGGGAGGATACTTTCTATCTTCCATCCCCTGCTCCCTTCGATTGAGGTTTGGTTTCCTGGCCTCGGATATCTGTTCTCACACATTTGAAACACATAACTGTAATGCCTGCTGGCTCCAAGGAAAGCGCTGAGCTGCTGCAGAGTCGGTTGCTGTTTAGATACCCTCCCTGAACATTTCTTGTGCTATCTATATAGCATGCTCCTACCTCCAACTAGCACTGTATACCTTGACATTAGTTAGCTTTTTAATTATTAAAAACTTTTTGTTAGCTAGGTGACTTTTCATGCCATTGCAGGAACATGTCTTTGTTCTATAATGTAGTATCATAATTCATAGGAAATTAACCTTTACCACATACATAGTATCTCAAACTCTGAAATCCTCTGTGTAATTTTGTAACAACAATGTGTGTGTGTGTGGTGTGTGTGTGTGTGTGTGTGTGTGTGTGTGTATTCTGCATATACATACAGTCTATATGGTTTATGTATATATAATTAATTTCCTTTCCATCTTCTAGTCTCTGGTAAAATATTGCAAGCAAATTAACTTACAAGGAAATGGTAACACATATATTCATTACTACCATTTTTGAAGGAAAACAAATGGTCATCAGAATAGATTTCCAGCTGAAACCGGTTTGGCTCAGTGGATAGACTGTCAGTCTGCAGACTGAAAGGTCCCAGGTTTGATTCCAGTGAAGGGCATGTACATTGGTTGTGGGCACATCCTCTGTGTATGTGTGTGTGAGGGGGGGGGGATTGTGCAGGAGGCAACTGGTTGATGTTTCTCTCTCATCAATGTTTCTAGCTTTCTATCCCTCTCTCTTCCTCTCTGCAAAAAATCAACTATATACACTGATGCAGGTGAACCCACAGCTCAGCCTATGCAAAGAATAATATGAATGGGGAGGAGGAGGAAGAGAAGGAGGAGAACATTGGTAGACCGGAAAAAAAAAAAGAAGAAAAAGAAGAAATCATATAATAGGATGCTAGGGACAACATGCCATGATTTATTTTTTTGCTTGTTAATCCTCCCTAGAGAATATTTTCCCACTGACTTTGAGAACTATAAACAGCAAGAACCTTGCTAGGACAGAACCCAGGGAGACACTAATGCTTTTGGAGCAGACTGAGGAGAAGTGCTCCGTGAACCAGGGTAAGGGAAAAAAGCAGCTAAAGATTTCTATAAAAGCCAGAAGGCAGACCTTCTAGGATATCCTTTGGTTGTGAGGGAAACCTGACCAACATATTTATTATTACATTAACTCTGATCAGAATAGCAAAGCGATTCCCCTTACTCTGCCAGGTTGGTGTATAAAAGCATGCCCTCCTGATGAAGATGGTAGCTTTTTTATCATTATGAGTAATGCTTACCCTTAATAATCTTTGTTTCCTTTGAAAGAGACTTAAAATTGGGTCTATTAAGTTCCCAAAATCAGATTTTTATTGTATTTCAAGTTTCACTGCAGTTAAGGATTATGCTAAGTATGGCCATAGTTGCAGTATATGAATTTTTTCTTTAAATAAAAGGAAAAAATAGACTGGTGAAAGAAAAGAAAATATGTTTATTAGTCAGCTTGGGCTACTATATTAAAATTGCATGGACTAGATGGTTTAAATAACAGAGTGGGGAAGATTGTTCTCATGATAATAATCTTTACCTTGTGCTTTTTAATCTCTTTAACTCTATTTAATTTCAAATAAGTTATCATTTACAAATGTGCAGAAAAAAACAAATTTCAGTAATATTCACTAGAAAAGAGAAAAATGAGTGATGTTTTTCTTTCACAGCAGTCAGTAAAAGTCCTAAAGATAACAAGTTTGCTTTCATATAGATACTTTAGTAAAAATTTTAACTTAAGCTTCAGCAGATATTGAAAAGTTCCTGTATCTTTTTGATATTTTGGCATTTTAATGGCATGGAATAATATAAAACATATCTTTTTTTTTAAGTACAGTGTTCAGATAATGTATTTTCTATTCGACATAAGTGCTACATATTTCAGATTCAGACTAATTAAATTTCCCAAGATCAAGTCATGCTGTTGAATCAAGAATGTTGGAAAAACCCTGAGAAATTCAGATTTTTAAAAGGCTTCTTCTGCCTAATGTGCTCTTTTATTGCCACATCAAACTTTTTAAAAACTGTTATAATCCTGCATGTTTGACTGGACTTGCTTGCAACAAGTTAAAGATAAAAGGTAAATGGGACATTTGAAAGAAAATAATGCATGATTGGATATGTATTTAGGAATATATATTTTTAAATATATACTCAAAATTGATTCTCGCATAAATCCTCAAGTTATAGAATATTTTAAAGCAGGTTTACAGTAAACTCGACTATAAAGTACAGAAATAAAAACCACATAGAATTATGTTATATCTAACGAGTTTCCTTAAATATCCCATTTAAGACTAAATGTCTTGGCCACTTTTTGGAATTTTAGCATATTGTTGTTGCAAAATCATGGACTTTTTCATAAAAATTCTAGAGCAGACATTTCTTGGTAACATCCTCATAAAATATTATTCATAGAAGATTGAATCCATGTAACATCAACAAATGCCAGTTAAAAACTAAAATATTAATGTATTCAATGAACTACTTACTAGACCAAAAATCAGACTTTTAAATAGTATAATCTAAATAATAGATCATATAAACCACAGGTTTGAGCTTAGTTTTGGCTTAGCCTTTTTAATGAAAGCAGTACCACCATTAATATAATGATATGCCCTCTAACACATATATAAAAATACTTTTTTGCCTATCACTAAGAATCTTTACCAAGATAACGAACAAAAAACCACATTGTTTTTAATTTAATTTTAGCATATCTGTCTGAAAAGATCAATTCAAATCCTGAAATGTAAACTGGGTTAAATAAATGTGTGTCTATATCTCTGTGCATGTGTGCACACATGTATAACTGTACACATACATACACATAAACATATGTAAATGTATATGTACAGATTAATACCTGCATCTGTATTATTATCTATATATTGATATTTTCATATGAATATGCATATATGGTATCAATTCTAATCCTCTGGGAAACCTATGCCAAGAGGAGATTAGTGTATAGAAAGTCTTTGGGGTAAACAATTGTAAAAGAAAACAGAAGAAGGAACTGGGGACGAGCAAGGGAGAGCCAAGTGACAGTGCTGGTCTGACAGCTGTGAAGGAAGAGACTGAAGGAAAGAAAGAATGGAGTCAGAAGAACCTGTTACGATATAGCACAACTCTGAGAGATCCTAAGCCAGGTTGGTGATAAATTCCAGAAGAAAGAGGGCCCATCGGGAGAGTTCTGCGTAGCTGGCTACAGTGTTCGTACCAAGCCCAGTTATTAGCTAGGAAACCGCACAGTGACTGGGGTCTTGGCCTCAAGCCATGATAGCTCCTAAAGGTACAGCCTCAGGGAGCTGTCTACTAGCCATGCTTCTTGCAACAGGCTCTCTCTTAAAGGCAGAGGTGAGTCCAAGGCTGCCACACACTTATACATATAAACACATTTCTTAGATGCGTCGTTCCTCAGTCTTTCTGAACCTGATTACTTATGAAATTCCCAACTTTTTATTTTTCCCCCCAGGATTCAATAATGATTAAATGGATTTTTGAAGAGTGATATGCATATGTAACTAAAAATATTTCACTTTCTTATTCAATTTGTATAGAATAGAGGTTATTTTATTTAATTACTATCATATTTCCAAGTTGGCTGGTAGTTCCCTCATTTCTCTTGCCAAACAGATGAATTATTCTTGGATTCCTATTCTGAATTGTTGGAGTTGTTAATAGTCCATTAGCCATCAGAAACACAAAGGAGCGCTATTGATGCCTGTGGTCAAAACTGCTTAGATCAGAGTTACATTAAAGAATCCAAGTGAATTGCTTATGATTCAAAGCCTCCCTCCAACTACCGAACTCCAAAGAGAGAAAAAGGGTGGGCATAGATCCATCAGATAAATTTAATTAGTGCCAGAACTAGACTATGCAAATTCCCTGTGGAACAGAGCTTCATGAAGCATCAGAACGAAACAGAACAAAAAATCTTATTATGGATTAAATGTTAGTGCTCCCTCATCCCCCCCCCCCCCAAAAAAAAATCATATGTTGAAGTTCTAGCCTTGAATGTTCTGGTATTAGAGGAAAGACCTGTGGGAGCTAATTAGGTTTGGATGAAGTCAGGGTAAGGCCTTCATGAAGAGATTAGTGTCCTGATATGAAAAGGAATAAACCAGAGCTGGCTTTCTTTCTGCCATGTGAGGACACAGGAACGGAGGCAGCCATTTGCAAGCCAGGAAGAGAGCTCACCTCACTAGAACTCAACCTTGCTGGCACCCTGGTGGGAATTTCTGTCTCCAGAACTGTGAGAAATAAATTTCTGTTGTTTAAGCTTACAAGTCTATGGCATTTGGATGAAGCATCAGGAGTTAAGACAGCCCTATATCAGAGAAGTGAGGGAGAGGAAGATGAATCAACCATTTCTCTTTGTGGGTGACTCAAATATTGATATTTGGGACTAGAAAGCCATATTTTTGCTTTTGAAGAGAAAAATTACAAAAACACAAAGATGAAATGATGGTCCATCCAAAGCTTTAAAAATATATCTCATTAATGTTTACATATACAAACCTTTTTATCTTCTGTAGGTCAATATATTAGTTGGTGTTATTTAATGTTAAACAGATAGGAATATTTCTAAATCCTCATACAATCATTGTTCAGTATCTTCAGAAACACACACACACACTCACACACACACACACACACACACACACACACACACACACACACAAAATACCTCTCAGCCTTGTATTGTGAAACTAAGAAATCTGGATTGTTCAGAGGAAGTTCCGATAAGCATCCTAATGCGAAATGCTTACACCACTGACTGAAGCTGGTGCAGTTCACCAATCTCTTCTGCATGTGTGATGCAATGTGAAGTGTGCCTAAAGTGAACTTCTTTGAGCATGGAACACCTTCTTTTCACTCTGGTCTTCAGTGCTCCTTAATTCTTCCTACTCTGCCTTGTCCAAACAAAGGATACCTTGACATAAAGAAAACGGCAGAAAAAATAGAAGTGCACTGTTAAAACAACAGCAACAGATTTTCATTAGCACACTCTGCCTATACATGAACCCACATATAGTCCCAAGGAGTGGATGATATATTTAACTATGTGAGTTAGTTCATTTTAATTAAAGGAAAGTATAGCCTTTTGATCTGCGGAATAAACAATCTAACAATAGGAAAAATGCAATCTGTCGAGACATATTTGAGTTATTTTGCAGTAATTGGCTTGGCAGCAGCTTCAGTCACAGAATTCTGTTTCACAGATTGTCCCCAAATGAATAAAGGTTTGCTTTGAAATGTAATTAATATTACATTCAGCTGCAAGACATTCTCAGGTTGTCAAAGGAATTTGAAGGAGGTAGCTACAAAAAGTAGTGAATTTGAAGGAGGTAGCTAACAAAAAAAGTGAAACCGAAAAGTAAATTAAGTCAAATTAGTGAATACAAAGTAAAGTGGATCAATACAAAATGTGAGTGTCATGAACTACATTTTCCCTTCAGTGCAATCTCCTCTCCCATAGACTTTAAAATTATGAATATGATTAAAGAACTCAAGGATGTGTTTATTGACAATGAATAACTTATTTTATCATTTAAACATGAATGAGTATAGATTTTATCTGTGTGTTAATCCTAAAATGTAAAAGCTATTCTATTATCTAATAACTAGAGGCCCTGTGCATGAAATAATGGATGGTTATGGTGGTTATGGTTCCTAGGCCTCATCTGCCATCAGGGCCATATTCCCCAGCTGCCGGCAAAGGCCCTGTCGTCCACTACCACCCACCCCAGTTCCCTGTTTGCCATCCAGCGATGGGAGCCTGACATCCTGGGGAGGGACCAAGAGGTCGGAAATTCCTGCCTGCTCGCCGGCCCCACCCCACCACTGGTCACCCTCTGTGTGTGAAGCCACTGGCGGGGTGGGGGCCTTGGCATTGGCGCTGCCTGCATCTCCCACCATCCATCCCAGGTCCCCATTTGCCATTGGTGATTGAAGCCTGCCAGCCGGGGAAAGGGACCGAGAGGTGGCCAGTGCACCTCGTGATCATGGTGTCTCCCTTGCCAGGTAAGTATGTCAGTGCACCTCATAGTGACTGGTCAAGCAGTCGTTCTGGTCATTCTGCCATTATGGTCACTGGGATTTTCTTATATATGATGATATGAGATTACTGAGTCAAGTGGATGTTTGATTTTTAATTTTTTTAAGGAAATGCCATACTGTTTTTCACAATGACTACAGCAGTCTGCATTCCCACCAGCAGTGCAAGAGGGTCCCTTTTTCTCTGCATCTTCACCAGCACTTGTCCATTGTTGATGTGTTGATGATAGCCATTTTGACAGGTGTGAGATGGTACCTCATTGTTGCTTTGGTTTGCATCTTTTGGAAGATTACTGACTTTGAGTATGTTTTCATATCCCTCAGCCTTCTGTATGCCCTCTTTTGAAAGTTGTCTATTTAGGACATTTGGCCATTTTTTTGGTTGGATTGTTTATCTTCCTTTTGTTAAGTTGTATAAGTTCCCTATAAATTTTGGAGATTAAACCCTTATTGGAAATAACATTGGCAAATATGTTCTCCCAGGCAGTGGGCTTTCTTGTTGTTTTGTTGATGGTTTCTTTTGCTGTGCAGAAGCTTTTTATTTTGATGTAGTCCCACTTTTGCACTTTCTTCTTAGTTTTCATTGCTCTAGGAGCTGTATCGGTAAATATATTGCTATGACAAATATATGCTTTTTTGCTGCCAATGACTTCTAAGATCTTTATGGTTTCTCATCTTACATTTGAGTCCTTTTTCCATTTTGAATTTATTTTTGTGTATGGTGTAAGTTGGTGGTCTATTTTCACTTTTTTGTATATATCTGTCCAATTTTCCCAACATCATTTATTGAAGACTTATCTTGACTCCATAGTATGTTCTTGCCTCCTTTGTCAAATATGAATTGATTATAAAAGTTTGGGTTGATTTCTGGGTTCTCTGTTCTGTTCCATTGTTCTATATGTCTGTTCTTGTGCCAGTACGAAACAGTCTTGAAAATAGTGATTTTGCATTATAGCTTGATATCTGTTATTGTGATCCCTCCAGTAATCCCACTTCTACAAATATATCCCAAGAGAACAAAAGCACCAATCAGAAAGGATACATGCACTTCTATGTTTATAGCAGCACAATTTACAATAGCTAAGATTTGGAAACAGCTTAAGTGCCCATCAGCAGATGAGTGGATTAGAAAACTGTGGTACTTCTACACAATGGAATATTATGCCTGTAAAAAAGAAGGAACTTATACCATTTCCAACAGCATGGATGGAACTGAACAGCATTATGCTAAGCAAAATAAGTCAGTCAGAGAAAGATAAATATCACATTATCTTTATGAACAACTTATGAACAACATAAATGATGAAAAAACACAGAGCCAGAGTCATTGAAGCATTGAACATACTATCCAACCTAAGAGGGAAAGCAGGGGGTGAAGGAGTAAGAGATCAACCAAAGGACTTATATGCATGCATATGAGCATAACCAATGGACACAGATGAGGGGGTGTGAGAGAATGTGCTGGGGACTGGGGGTGGCCAGGGAGAGGTCAGTGAGGGAAAAAGGAGACTTAAGTAATATATTAAACAAGAAATATCTCAAATAAAAAAAAAGAAATAAAGAGACCTATAGGGGGAGAGAGAGAGAGGAAGGGAGAGAGAGAAAGAGAGAGAAAGATCTGCTCCCAAAGTACTCACAGTCAATATGCTATTCTTTCTCACTTGGCATAGATTCACAATCACTTGTCTATGAAGGCAGAACAGGCCATTTTTATTATCTGCCTGTGCTTAATCTCACTGACTTAACATTTTCCTTTATAACTCCTCAGAGTTAAAAATACCACTGTATCTAGGACTTTAAAATATTTTCTATTTTGGTATTAAGGAAGTAGACCACCTTTATTGGGATTGGAAGTGAAATACTCATAGGCAATCTTTTACTAAAAAAAAATGCCAGGTGGAAAGCTCTTGCTTTCATTGAATTTTGTGTGAGTATGGCTTCTTCCAGCCAGTGAATGGTATTAGATCTTCAACACCTTTGCATATCTGGTACAGTTTTTGATGTAGTGATATAAAATTAAATGTGCATCATATGAAAAAAATTTGAGATGTAGCAGATCTGAAGGCACAGGGCTCCAGCTATACTTAGGGAATCGAGGCTCCTGAATTCAGCAGGCATTGACCATCAATATTGATCATCTACTTGCTGCAGGCCTTTAATACATACTGAGTTTTACTGGTGAAAGGCATAAATCCTACATATATGTATTCGATCACTAATACTCTAATTATAATATATTTCCATATTTTCCATAAACCTAACTGTTGTATTTTAGTAGGGGCCAATATAAAACACTCAGAACAAATAGGAATGCAATTGCAGTTAATCATCCGCAGAGATGTCCTACTGGTCTGAATATTTACAACACCTAGGCCCATGATATACCAACAATTAAATATAAGTAATACTAATTGCACATACTGGTGGCTTCATATTGCATATATTTTCTCCTCATTTTGATTAGTGAATTTGTAAATTCATATCTATTTATTAGCCTTAAAAGAATTGAATTTGATAGTTAATATAAAACATATATATTACAAAAATGTTGCCATTTACAAATAAGGACATATGGTTTATTAAAGAATAAGCTTATTTGTTGTTGTTTTTTTCAATCTGGTCTACTGGCATTAGAGAGACAGTTTCTTCTCAGCCTTAACATATATCTTATAAGGATAAAATTGTTCCAAAAAAAAAAGAAATAGTTTGTGTTAGAAAATTATTTTATTCTATGTTCAAATACCTTGAGTGTTTCACATCCCCAATTAGCCCTGTGTTTGGGGGGCATATTTATCACTATTCTTATGTGACCTACAATTAGTTTTAACCTGTGATACTTGGATAATTTGATAACATAAAGAAGTTTGGGAAGCATATTTTAGAAGGAGAGAAAAAGGCGAAGATTGTAAATGTGGCTTTACTGAATATCCTAAATCTGGCTGGAAGGCCAGCTTTTGAACAAGCTGTTATTTTCCACATGGGAGTAGCATTGCTACAGTAAAATGCCAGATTTCATCCATCATAATGTCATGGCTCATATTAAAATGTCTTCAGGGACCAAAGGGAGGGATGGGCGAAAGACATCAAATCAATTTTCAGGCAATTGCTATGGTTTTCAGAAACTAAGCCCTATGTGATAGTGTTATGGCTGCACAAAGGGAGGCTATAAATAAGGTCCATACATCAAGGGAGGAAGTAATTTAGAAAAAGAAAGCTGATTTGACTTTTGTGTGAGTCTGAACATATGGTTAGGGCACAGCTAGGTTATCATTCTATACATTCTTACAAGGGAATAGAACCAAATCAACACTTCAAAGAAATCAGCTAATCTCCAGGCTTGAGACCTTATGTCCCTTGAATCAGTTGATAAGGACTCGAGGTTATTCTGCATTTGTTTAAGTTATTATTTGATTTCAAGAAAATGTAATCAAGCATTATTATTTTGTGACTTTATTAGCCAAGAACTAACCTCTTCTATATGAAGGCAACTTTTTAAATTTTAAAATTTTTTAATTGATTTCAGAGAGGAAGGGAGAGAGAGAGAGAGAGAGAGAGAGAGAGAGAGAGAGAGAGAGAGAGAGAGGGATTTATACATAAGAATCATCAATCGGCTGGCTGCCTCCTGCATGCCCCACACTGGGTACTGAGCCTACAACCCAGGCATGTACCCTAACCAGAAATTGAACTGTGACCTCCTGGTTCATAGGTTGATGCTCAACCATTGAGCCATGCCATCCTGGAATTGAGACATCTTTTCCTTGGATGTTGGAGAAGAGGAATTGGCCCAATTAAGAGACCTGCAATGCACATAGCCTTTCACATATAAAATTCCTTCTTATATGTTGAACAATTTATTGTTAAACTGAGGGCCCAGTGCACAAATTTGTGCACTGGGGGTGGGGTGGCCCTCAGCCCAACCTGCCCCCTCTCACATATTGGGAGCTCTCAGGGGATGTCCTACTGACAGCTGAAGCCTGCTCCCCTTAGTCTCCCCTTAAGCCACCGTCTGGCCTCCCTTTGTGGGAGGCAACCAGGATGATCTGGGAAGGCACCAGCCCCATCACCCTGCTGCTGCAGCCACTGCCAGTCACCACAGCCACCACAGTGTTTTCATCAACACGAACTCCAGTCCCTTCACCAAGAAAAAATGACAACTTTGTTTAAGCATTTTTAAGATGTGTCTTTCATAGGATATGCATTTTGGTCTTTATGTTTATCCTCACCTGAGGACATGTTTCCATTGACTTTTAGAGAATGTGGAAGAGAAAGAGAAAGACAGAGAGAAACATCAAAGTGTGGAGGACCACCTGGGAAGGCACATGGGCATTTCTTTTAATTGTTGCAAGCTGAGACCGAGATGATTGGCAGAGCCGAGTCTAGGATACACATTTCCCCAAGAAGGGGGAAAGTGTAATCAGCTTGGCCTTCATATTAACCCAGGCAGGGGCGGAACTAGATATGTAAATCAAGGCATGCTAGGGCCTACTTAAGACTGCAAATAAGTGGTGATAGCTTCCTGGTATTGGGGGTATAAAATAAATGCACTGGGAGGGGTCATCTTGCTTGCTGCCTCTCCATCAAAGAGAATGGCGCCCACCTAATGCCCAGCTCTATAGATTTATTTCTGCCTCTTGGCATCTTTCTTTCTTTAATTTCTTAATCACCAGCTCCTCCACTCAGGAATCTGACTATTTCCTTTTCCGTGATGGATATGGATGCGGAAAAGAGAGAAACACCCCTCACATCAAAATGAGAGGAACACTTTGACTGGTTGCCTCCTGCATGAGCCCTGACCTGGGCCCCAGCCAGGAAGGAGCCTGCTACCTAAGTACATGCCCTTGATCAGAATCAAACCCAGACTCTGCTGTTGGCAGGGTGAGGCATTATCCACTGAGTCAAACCGGCTAGGGCAGGATATGACATTTCTTAGCCCTCCAGCAGCAGACCTTCGTTTTTGTTTTGTTTTTCTCTCCAAGAGTGTGGTGGAAAAACCCTAGATTACCTTTTTGAATTCTTATTACCCAAGTTACTAAGAATATCACCAGTGGCATACAGGAAGCTTAGCCAATGTGCTTTAAGAAAAGGTTCACACCAATTGTGGGCTGGACCCTACCCAGGCCTAAAGCCTCTGGCTGAAGCTTTAGGCCTGAGCAGGGGCCCTCTAGCTCCCTCTAATGGCCAGCTCCATCTCTGCCTAGGCCTGCCCAGGTCAAAAGCCTCTGGTGGAGGCTTTGGGCCTTGATGAGGAGCAGACCCCCCAGCTCCCTGTGATCAATTGCAGGCTTTGCTCCTGCCCCCTACTTCTGATTGCAGGCTTGGTCCTGCCGAGGAGCCCCCTGCCTCAGGCTCTTCCCAGGCTTCTCTGAGCCCATGCACCTTACCTCACAGTGACCTGGGTGCCAGAATATTCCTGGGACACAGGTGCTGAGCACCTATGTATGCAAATTAACCACCATCTTTTTCGGGGTTAATTTGCATACTCACTCTGATTGGCTGTGGTGTAGCAAAGGTACAGTCGATTTACATGTTTGTCTATTATTAGGTAAGAATGAAGTAAAGTGTTGCATCCTTATTTGTCAATACTCCCTCAACTCTGGGAACAGCTTGTCATTCAATAATTTAATTATCACCAAATAACCCTTGCATGAAAACACTGGGAAGAAGGGGTGGAGAGGGAAGAAAGAACTTGGTAGGATTTCCATGTCCTAACTGGAAAAAAAGACATAAATAATGTTACATGATTTTCCTACCAGAATAAAAATTGAAATCTAAGTATTTGAAACACTGCCATTTCTGATTGAGACATCAATTATATAAAATAGAGGAGATATTTTTCTTATAAGTTGTAAAATTACAGTAAATCAACATACACAACAAAAATACTTTTAGTAGTGCTCCTAATGTATAATTTTTGCCATATAGTTTGAGGAAATAAAGCTTTGTATAAGTACTCAACTTCCAATGCTCCAATTGTTACATGTTGGAAGAAGTGTTTCAGTGTCTTAATTATAAAACTAAGTTAGTACATACCCCCACCCCAATGAAAGATATACTGTGGTGACATATTGATAATGTATTAGCAGGTTTTCAGTACCAAATACAATTATGGAAGAGAGAGGGTAAAAACATAGTATATTTTTTAAAACTAAATGTGCAGTGATGAATCATAATGAGCCCAATTTGAGGGAGTGACAAACTACTCAAAGGTTGAGGGGGAAAAAAGCAGCCTCGAAATTTTGCAATAAACAACTCAGTTGGAAATAGTCTAATATTCATCTCTTAGAAAAATATTTTTCTTTTGAATTTTTAGTTATACTTTTTCACATGCAAATTAGGAATTTCCTAGATTCTTAGAGGTTGAAATCAGTCAAGAAAACCCAGTATCTTGGAGTCAATGTAGATGTCTTATTTAACTGGATATAAACAAGGTTCTATCATTTACCAAAAATCAGTATTTGATGTACCATTAACATTAAAGTTAGTTTTTGCTGTGTTTAATATTGTAGTCATTTGATTTCCAACTTTAGTAGATTGATGCAATATAATTCTAATCTTGTCTTCATCAGAATAGATTCATTCAAAACATAATACATGTGTTTATTAACAACATACCACACTGAATGAGTTACTCATTGGTTTAGAAAAAAGAATGATAGGAAGTAACAGAGCTATTTTCTAGAGGATTTTTATAAAATTTTCTGACCAGAGTGCAAGTAAATCAACAAAGACCTGATTATTTTTAAAAATATATTTTTATTGATTTTTTACAGAGAGGAAGAGAGAGGGATAGAGAGTGAGAAATATCGATGAGAGAGAATCATGGATCAGCTGCCTTTTGCACACCCCCTACTGGGAATGTGCCCACAACCAAGGTACATGCCTTTGACTGGAATTGAACCCGGGATCTTTCAGTCTGCAGGCTGATGCTCTATCCACCAAGCCAAACTAGTTTTGGCAAGATCTGATTATTGATGTATAATTTTTATGTATAATTTTATTAAAATATTCATTCCAAGTTTTCTATAGGTATCAGGAAATTTATAGATTATTGAAGAGCTACTACCATCTTATACATTTATTATCTGCCTTAGTTTTAAAACAATGAAGGAAGCATTAAGTCAAGAATGATTTCAGGATAATGTTTTGTATGTACTTGCTTTCCAAAAATGAGATCTCATATAAGTGAAAACATTATTTCCGTTTTTATATCATATCATTATTTTATTATTTTTAATTAATAATGTATGCATAGTAAATATTTATTTTTAAATCATGTGTTCATTTATTTAGCAAACAATTATTAGAGTTTGCTGTGTGAGATACTAGAATCAGTGCTGGGCGTACCATAAGATAAGGATTATTATTATTACCATTATATTTTATTGAAAATAACAAATATTTTACATACCAAACTCAGTTTATGTTTATGACAGCACTATCTGTTAGGAACTATTATTACCCCATATGAAAGTAAACCTGTAAGAGCTCAGAGGGCCATGCCTAAGGTCACAAAGACAGGAACCAGCACTCTAAATCCAGGACTTCCTGACACTGTTTACTTGGCCATCCCAGCTGTTAGGAGCCATGTGCAATGAGATAAGGGTGATAAAAAGACTTTATCATTCAAACTGGAGCATCTCAGTGGGGGAAGGGGGAAGGATACGTTGAACATAAGTCACTAACCTTTATAGAAGTTTTCATAACTATCATAGACATATTTTTGGGGAAACTCCTTACATCTTTTTATGTTTCTTTTATCTCTTCATTGTTGAGAAGGATGTTGATGGCCAGCTCAAATTTCTCAAGTGTCTTTCTTTATGATAAATAAAGAGTAGTTGTAATTGCTGGCATAAGAATGATTCTCCTGTAACAGTCCCATCTCAGCTTCAAGAATCTATTAAATCTTTATGCTTATCAAGTAGCATATGAAAGATACCCACCTGTGTGGAAACCTGCTGGATCTTGCACAATCCTAATTATTCCAGAACATGGTTTGCTGCCCATGATTAGCTTTAATAAGCATGCATGCCACTGAACAATAATATGGCTGTTGGAATAAAGAATATTGACTTGGGAATCCAAAACAAATGAAATGATGACAATTGCTCAAAGCATAGACTGAATGAAACATTTTATTGCTCTTTGATGTAATAAAATAAAGGGTAGATGGTTTGTTTATTTTAGTGATTTGTCCTGTGTGAGAAGATAGCTATTAAGTTAAAAGGGCAAAAAAATCTAGAGTTAGATTATCTGGTTTGGATTTAAACTACATTGTTGGACACTTAGGTAATCTTGGCAAATTGTTTGCCACTCTGACCTCAAATTTTTTAATATATCAAGCAGGAAAAAAAAATCTCTCTCATTATTACTGTGAGGGTTAAATGAAATAATGTACACACACCCTTTAGATGAGTGTCTGGAATTTAGTTAACACTTGAAAAATGGGGGATGTAGAACACTTCACTATCATGGATCAGTAATGTAAATAAAAAGTTATAACATTTAATTTTAACCTGGGTGTGTATGCTTAAAATGATGGATCTGCATCTGAGAAACAGGTAATATACTTTGGGCAGTAAAAGGCATGGGAAGAATGGATTCAGGCTTTCATGGCACAGCGTTTATGCCAATGAAGAATTAGAAATTAAATGTCTTACTCCTCTGAAAATGTACTTACCTCTATTTTCCTTTTTTAGTCTCATCTGCATTATGTATTATTTCCTTTTGTAGTGTTTTCTTCTCTACTACCATTCATCTGTCATCTATTGTTTGTCTTCTTTTTTGTGCTTTTGCATCACTTCTTGCACCTCCTCTCCTTTTTCATCTGTGTTTTTGTTTCCTTTTCTGACTATTTTAAACTATTAGTATACTCTTCTTTTTAAAATTTATTTATTGATTATGATATCACATAATTGTCCTCATCCCCCCATTCCCATCCCAAACCCCTCCTCACACACACCCCCACCCCTTTGTTGTCCATGACCACTGGTTAGGCTCATATGCATGCACACAAGTCATTTGGTTGATCTCTCTCCCTTACCCCTACCCTCCCTTACCTTCCCTCTGAGGTTTGACAGTCTGATCGCTGCTTCTCTGTCTCTGGATCTGTTTTTGTTCATCAGTTTATGTTGTTCCTTATTTCCCCTAGATGTGTGAGATCATGTGGTACAAGAAATACACTTATAAGAACTGAAAATGAGACAAGCCATAATGGTTATGCTGAGAGGCAAATGATCAGTCTGTAGTGGGTTCCTTTCTGGGCCAACAGTTCTTTTGAGTCCCAATTTCAATGACAAACAGTTCATTATGTGTACATGTCAGCCATGATATTTCTGGTTGGTGGACAAATGGTGGTGATGCAGGTCTGACGGTCTCTAGTTATGTCCTGGGCATCATTCGGTGACTCACAACTGCTGTCTGTTAGTATGGCAAGGGGTTGTCAGAGTCTTCTATCTCTGGACTGTTTCTCTTCTGTTTTCATGTCTGGAAAAGTCCTGTCAATTCTCTCTGTTGCAGGAATCCACATGGTCTCATAGTTGTTTTCTAAAAATATACAAATATATTCTCAAACAAAAGTTAATAAAGGGATACTTTCTATAAATTTGACTTGAGATCCCTTTTCTTTTTTTTTTTTGCCCAAATGATTTTCCTCTGGCTTGTTCTGACATCATGTACCATATTTGCCAGTGTATAAGACGATTTTTTGGCCCTGAAAATACCGTATTTGCCGGCGTATAAGACGACCCCCTAACATTTCCACTCAAAATACAGAGTTTGTTATATACTCACCGTATAAGACTACCCCCCACTTGGAGGCATATTTTTCAGGGCCAAAAAATTGTCTTATACGCCGGCAAATACGGTATGTTTTTCATGGGTGTCTTGCTGTTAGCATTTCAAATGAAAGTTAATTTTCTAAAGTACAAATTTTCTAGATGTAATTTACTCACAGGGTATTTTTCCTTACATGATATTTTTCCACTGTCACCCCATTTTTTAATTTAAATATTAGGAGGCTTTTGCAAATTTTATAATGTAGTCTTGATAGCTTTTACATTTTAATTATTTGCACTAAAATATGACTATTTTAGGTTCATTACATATTAGGCAATTTTACCATGAGATGAACTGCTAATAAGAATTAGTATTAACACTTTTGGAACAGCTTTTTGTACAATTTTTCTAGAATATTTACTTATTTCAATTAGCCAATTTAATTTCCTCTGAGAAATTGACTACTATTCAACTGTCAAACTCAACACTCTGTCAACAATCTTATTTTACCCTGTGTGTATTAGTAGAAAGGATTATTTGCCTTCTTGACTAGGTCCTAAGCATTCCTGGTACTAGGCTGAATTTGGATATCAAAATTCCACTTCACCACACCATGGGTACCCAACATCTCAAACAAGTCTTGTTGCAGTGAGAGGGCAGCTGCTGTTTTATTTTCATCCTGTTTTTTGTTTTTCTTATTTCCTTTTTTGTATTTTCTTCCATCTCTCTCTTCTATACTCTTGCTTTATCCTACTTTCATATTATTCTTTATCTAATCCCTTTAATATTTCCATATATGAACACATATAGGCAGTCATATAAAGTACTTTGCTACTCTGGGGAAAGGGCAATATTTTTGAAATATTAGCTATGCATTAATATTACCTTTTCCCTTCATTCACTTGTATCCAAAGGTTTTGCTTCCCTCTTAGGCAATAGAATGAAAGATCCACAAAAAATGACACATTTTTAAGTTTTAGGTTCAAAACTTTATTTAGCAGTAAATAGAAAGAGTAGTTGAAATATATAACCTTTGAGTTCTATACAAGAAGCTCCGTGCTGGGTGAGAAGAGTAGTGGAGAATAAGCAAGAAAGTAGGAAGCTAGTATGGATGATAAAGGGAATTCTTTCATTTCTTCATCTTTTTGGTCCAGGAGGAAATTGAAAAGGATGATAGAAATTCCTTAAAATATGCACCACAATGAGTAGAAGAAAATATATTTCCTACTTGGAAATGTGAGAGATATCCACTTTTCCATGTGTCCTACACCATAATAGCATGACTCATAGTAGGAAATTAATCACTACCTTGATTTCAGAAAGGTACTGAGAAGCCTCATCACATCAGAGTGGTAGTCTTGAGCAGTTAAGCACATCTAACATAATGGCAAGAAAGATGATAGATGGTGATTGATAGATAGATGGATAGATAGATGACAGATAGATAGATGATAGATAGATAGATAGATAGATAGATAGATAGACAGACAGATAGATAGGAAGAAAGCACAAGATATCCATGGATCCAAAGGGTTGTCAAGACTGCAAGGAGATGGTAGGTTGTCCATTCAGTGGGCATGGCAGAATTTTGAAATCTTAGACACTGTTGATATGTGAGCGAATGAAAAACATCATAATGGAATAAATTATACATCTCAGTGAAACCTACTTCAAGCAGTGCTGTTATTTTTCCCCCTGAATTTCTTCACACTGCATAAATCCCTGAGGTTAAAATGACTCCCAAGGAGAAATAGATATGGGAAGAACATTGCTGAATCTGACAGAGCATACCAAGAAGTGCTGAGAGTGAGCTTCAGCGGTGAAGTTTAAATGGAGACTCTAACTGGAAATTAATGCAGTTGGAGTCACACCAAGATGAGTGCTTTTAGAAAAGCAAGACAGCTACATCACAGTCTGCTGTTCTCCTGTGCCTATGTTCATTCACAATAGTGCCAGAAATTTTATGCTAGGTCATTTTGATAGTATTGAAAACATATGTAACATGCTATTTTTCAGATGAATAAATGCAACTAATAATTTTATTTTGCTTTTTTAAAATCAAATTACTGGGGTAACATTGGTTAATAGTAAAAGTGCCAGGTGTATGTTTCTGTAATACATCATTTGTTAACTTTCACATGTACAATTCTATAATACATCATCTGTGTCAACTTAAATAGCCCTAAACTTTGTGATGCTCACAAATGTTTACAATAGAAATCAGAATTATACCCAGATCATATTTTTTCAAGCAATTCCCTTATTTGAGAAAGTGGACAACATTAGTAATTATAACAGGGCTATAGGACCATTCTAGTCTCACCAGGATATATGTCTATCCTATGCTTAAGAAACATTTACACCATAAAGAATGTATAGTGATGGTTCAGACATAAAAAGCAATAATTGTTGGCATTAAAGAATAAGAAACAATTTTACAAAAAATTAAAAATATTTGAATATTGTTTAAGAAAAGCACTTTTGTGCATCGTGCTATTTATTATTTTACTAAAGGCCCTTAACACGAAATTCATGCAAGGGGCTGGGCCCTCAGCCCTGCTCCCCACCCACTGGTCATTTCAGAAGGCCGTCCCAGAAGGTGGTTCTGCTGTCTGGTCTAATTAGCATATCATCTCTTAATTATATAGGAAGATTGTAATATTTAAGTTCAAAAAACTTAAATAAGTTAACTTAAATTTTAGTATATATGAAAAGGTTCTATACTGGGGAAGGCATATTATAGACTTAAAAAAGACAACATTCTACTTCAAAATATTCGCCCTTCTTAATGCAGAAACATTTTAATTTAATTGCCCAAAATAATGTCTATTTTCTTATATTTTGCACGCCTTGTAAAATTTGTTAGTTTTTAAATAAAGTTTTATATTGCTATTTTTATCTGTAAGAGTGATGTGAAATTCAATACAACATTTAAGACTTTGATTTTTATAGATTTTATTTAAAGAAACATTTATTTGAGCTTTAAATCAATTCAATGATTGAAACTACTGTATGGGGATGGTAAGACATTTAAATCTTCTTTATATTGAATTGCAGATGACTGTAATTTTTATTTACACATTGTGACAATATCATATTTTAAGATCTTGATTAATATTATCCAATCCATTCTTATGCTCCAGTAATAGAAAAGATTGATTTGTGTAGTATTTGAATGCTTTTTTCATAACTATTAGCAAGATATTGGTTGCTGTGACAAGCATTTTAGGGAGGAAGGTATTTTATCAGATAGATTGTAGCATCTTCTCTCCCTTTACTGAAAGGCAGGCTTACCAACACTGGGATGTGTTTTATAATATAACCTTCCTAATCTATATATAAAGAGGTAATATGCAAATTAGTCTGGAAGTCTGTAATGAGTCACAGGGAGACAGGGGGGAGTTGCATGAGCTGGTGAGTCCCTGAGCAGAGACAAAGACAGAGAAAGGGAGGCCTGCCCAAGCCAGCTAGGTGGCTCGGGCAGCCCCAGAGCGAACACAGGCAGGGAAACCGGGGGATGCTGTGAGTCAGACATGGGTCCCGGCCCCTTGCGGTGCCATTCTGGCCTCCCCTGGCACTGGTCCAGCCTGACTCCCATGGTGGCTGGTGCTGCATGAGTTAGGCTTAGCTTCTGGACCCAGGGGGTGCCTCCTTGCATGGTGGGAGGCGGGGCACCTCCCTCATGTGATTCAATCCCATGCTGGGCCTCTAGTATAAAGATAAGCAAGAAAATAGACGTTTCACTTTCTGCGCAGGAAACTCAAATGTCTGTTTAATATAGAGAATGTATAGAAGACGCTTTCTAGGTATTGTGTTATCATAAGGAGTGGCATACCAGACATGGTTTAGAAAGAGAGGAACAATGGTTTCTTTTGCTTATAGGTCATTATATTAAAAGCTGATGTTTGGCCCTGACCAGTGTGGCTCAGCGTGGTTCCGTGTCTTCCTGTGCACTAAAAGCTTGCCAGTTCCGTTCCTGGTTAAGGCACAAGCCCATTTGCACTCTCAATCCTTCCCCAGTAGGGGGCTCGTAGGAGGCAGCTGATCAATGTTATACTCTCACATCAATGTTTCTCTCTCTCTTTCTCTACTTCTCCCTTTCTCTAAAAATTAACATCCTATATAATAAAAGAGTAATGTGCAAATTAACCAACACTCCACTATACCCATAAGCCATGCCCACAAGCCACACCCACCAGCCACTCAGAGGCGAATATGCAAATAAAACCAACCAAGATGGCTACAGCCACAGACAGCAGGAGGGAGACTTGGGTTTCCCTGGCATTGGAGGAAGCCAAGCTTTCTGCCTATGCTTGCCAGCCTAGGCCTCCACTCAAGGCTACAAAGTTTCAATGATAGAAGATACATAAATCCAAACAGAAATGGCAGCAGCCACAGAGCTGGAAAGAACAGAAGGCTAGAGTTGCCTTTGGAGATGGAGGAAGCCAAGCTTTCCACACACCCTGTGTGGCCCAGGCCTCCTCTTAAGGCTATAAAGTTTCAATTTTGGAAAATAAACAAACCCGATACCGGGGCCTCTGCTTAGCTCACCAGGAGATGTGGCCAGACTGCAAACCACTACAGGCCCCTTGCACAGGCCACCTCTTGCCACAAGGGAACCCCCACCCTGATCTGGGACACCCTTCATGGCAAACCAGATGGACCTCACCCATGCACCAGGCCTCTATCCTATCTAAAAAAAGAGTAATATGCCCCAAAACCAGTTTGGCTCAGTGGATAGAGTGTCAGTCTGTGGACTGAAGGGTCCCAGGTTCGATTCAGGTCAAGGGCATGTACCTTGGTTGCGGGCACAACCCCAGTGGGGGGTGTGCAAGAGGCAGCTGATCGGTTTCTCTCTCACCGATGTTTCTAACTCTCTATCCCTCGCTCTTCCTCTCTGTAAAAAATCAATAAAAATATATTTTTTAAAAAGAGTAATATGCAGATTGACCATCACTCTGACACACAAGATGGCTAGCCCCATGTAGTCAAATATCCTGCCCCCATGTGGACACAAGATGGCCACCACAAGCTGGCCAGCAGGGGAGGGCAGTTGGGAGGGATCAGGCCTGCAAGAAAGGGCAGTTGGGGGCGATCAAGCCTGCAGGGGACAGCAGTTAGGGGTGACCAAGCCAGCAGAGGAGGAAAGTTGGGGGCAATCAGGCCTGCAGGAAAGGGTTGTTGGGAGGGACTCAGGCCTGCAGGGGAGAGTAGTTAGGGGTCATCAGGCCTGCAGGAGAGGGCAGTTAGGGGTGACCAGACCTGCATGGCAGGGCAGTTAGGGAAAACAGGCTGGCAGGGGAGCACTTAGGCATCAATCAGGCTGTCAAGGGAGTGGTTAGGGGGTGATCATGCTGGAAGGCAGAAGCAGTTAGGCAGGAAGGCAGGCAGGCGAGCAGTTTGGAGCCAGGAGTCAAGGGGTCCCATATTGGAGAGGGTGCAGACTGGGCTGAGAGACCCCCCACCCCACCCCCTGATGCAAAAATTTTATGCACCGGGCCTCTAGTTTAAAAAAAAAACACACTGATATTTATATTTGTGAATAAGTGTTAGGTATCAAAGTAGGATCACCTTGTGAAATCTTATTAGAGTTTTCATTTCAGCCTCCCTCCCATTTTTTTTCTCCCCAGAATCATACAAAGTCATTGCTTTCTCAGCTTAATGGCTTTTCTATTCTCTGTCCTTCCCAGCAAAACCTGTGTGGTGGCCTGCTCTTTGCCAGCGGTTAGCTCTTACCATTCATATTATTAACAGTTATTTTAGTCATTCTCTGATTGCACTGTTTTTTCTCTGCATGCTCCTTCCACCTAATTACCCATTTATTTACCCTTCAAATGCTTCTTTATGCACTCTGAAGGCCTATACTTGATTGTCCAGTGTGGAATAATTTATTTTCCTTATCTGGTTATCATGATCATAACTTAGAGTGCAAGACAGAATGTAACATTGAGGCTTTTCCCATAAAGCTCTTGGAAACATGCAAATGGGTTAAAAAGTGAACAATTAACCTAAAAATGTGTTGGCCTCTAATATTTTTAATTTTGAGCAGCCAAGTCTCATCCTGCAACTCTTGGTATTAGAAAATTTTGAATACTGAGAATGGTTTCTAAGCATATTGATTTTCTACTCCTTCTAACTTCCCAATTCTACGAAATTTGACTATTTTCATTGACCAAACACTTTGCTCCCTATCATGCTCTTTTTAATATCTATAGAAGAAAGCAGATGGATTTAGCCTGAATGAATATTGATTTGAAGTTTGACTCAACACAAGCTTTACACTTAGTTTTCCAAGAATACTATTATATACTAAAATACTAAGTTATCACTAGGATATGGCTTTTTGACTCATTTATTCACTCGTCTATCTTGGTAACCAGAATCCTGCCTGCCACATAGTAGTTGCTCAGTAGTAATTTGTTCAACTAATTAATCATTCTTGGTCTGCCTGACTGAAACCGTATGAATTGCCCACACACACTTCAGTTTAGCATGCCCTTCAAAGTAGCATTAAGGAGCTATCTACACAAAGCTCTGTTCTGGAAATAATAAAAACTATACCTAGTTATTTTCTGTGTATTATCTGTTTGCCATGTAAAACATAAAGTCATGTTAAGAAAGAATAGAAAGTAAAAAAAAGCACTGGAGAAATAGAGTATTTTATAGGAATTTGGGAAAAAATAGAATTTACAAATGTAAAGCTAAATTTTGTAATGTACCATAGACCTATACACACACATGTGCCTATATACACACAGGTATATAGGTGAATGTGTTCACTCATTCTCTGCACTGCCTGAGACCCAGTGAGCACGGATGACAGGCCTTTGAGTAAGATAAGGAAATCTGATGGGGAACTCAACCCTCCTTTACCATTCACAGTTTATTTCAGAGCTTAAAATAAGCCATACTTGTCTACATGTATTTCTAGTGGTTGAATGGAAGTCAATGGGGGAAAAATAGACTTCAGTACATGCAATTGTTCTTTCTAGGCAAAATTTTCAGAAGCTAGCCTAATATATGTATCTGGTAGGGAAGGAGAAAGAACAGAAGATCTCTGGATAGCAGAATGACAACAGTGGTGTTGGGGGATAGGAGTAGATGGAAGCAATTGTGAGAGCACTCCAGTAGCCACCTCATTTATGACAGTGAGAGGATTTGAGGAGACCACAGTACTTTTCTGAATTGCCTTAATATTACTAATGTAGATTATAATATTAACTCTGTCTTATGAAAGGCTGACTCTTATAATTAGCTCTTCAATTTGAATTTTGAGGAGCCTGTGTGCTTAATAAATCTTATTTCTTCAACCAAGGTCTCTGCTTGAGCAGAAAAACCTTGCTCAGAGGACCTTCAGAGAACAGATCATGACTCAGTCTGTTGAAAAAAAATGTGCTAGGATTTTGGTAGAGGGCACTGAGGAGGAGTGATATATTTCAAATACATAGCATTAATCTCTTATTAAATTATCTGTTGCTAGTATGTTAGGGTTTATTCATTCTTTTTAAATAATGTATTATGAGTTTTAAAAGACTCAATAATAACTGTATCGGTAAGAAGGTGTATTTATTTTTACACAACAGGTGGGTGTCTTTTTCTGAAAAGGCATAGCAAAAGAGATTATCTACACTAATAAAAGATAAACATGCAAATTGACCATCACTCTGCTACGCCCACTAGCCCAATTAGGAGGGGATATTCAAATTAGCAGGACAAAGCTGGCAGCCCACCCAGCTACTCCAGGGGTGGAGAGGATGCCTGCTATGAAAGGGAGGGCGGAAGGAAGGGGGAAGCAGTGGAGCAAAGGCTTGGGTTCTGGGTGCCAGAGGAAAACCAGTACTGGGAGCCAAGGGAAGGAAGGCCTATTGCACGAATCTCTTCCTACAACAGGCCTCTAGTTTTAGCATAACAACAATTGAAAAATGAAATTGGAAGTATATCCTATTGTGAAGAAAAGACCCCTTTGTAATGAAAACAAGCTTCCCTGAGGCACTTACTAGAGTACTGATCCAAAAAGCATTTACTAGCCCAGTGGTTTACAACCCAGTTGCAAGGAGCTTTTTAAAAATACTTATTTCTAGACCTCACTCCAGGACAATTAACCTATACTCTCCTGACCCAAAATTGTATTTTTAGAAGCTCCTTGGTAGTTCTCATGTGCAGCCTGTGTGGAAAATTGATTAGACACTTTTCTGATATATAACTTCCAAAGGAAGACTATTCCCAAAGTTTGTAGAGCAGTTGTTTGCATTTGGGAATACACTTTCTCAAATGAATGATGTTGTATACTATGGTTAATTCCCCAGGCTTTTTCATAAAAGCCTAATTACTAGTAAGCCTGGTGTGTCTGAGGCTTTGTACTCTGCTAATGGAATTATAGAACATAATCAACATGTATACTAATGTTCCTGCAAAAATAGGCTTTGAATTCTAAGAGGTTGGGAAAGAATAGAAAAACAGATCACTGCCTTCAGACCAGGCAAAGCATCCTACTCTCATTCCCTCTGCTAACCCCTCCCCCAACCTGTCTGCCCTTATATCCTCCAGTTGTGAGGTGATTTGAGGACCCCAACAGTCTGTCTCTCTTGTCCCTGGTTTCCTCTGCCAGGTAAAAATTAACCTGCAAGCTGCAAGCTTCCCTCCCAAGGCCACAGCAGTGTTTCTTCTGGCCAGGACTTCTTTCTTTCTTGGCAAATATATATAGGTCCAAATACCTGTGTGTGTGTGTGTGTGTGTGTGTGTGTGTGTTTGTTTTTTTCCTCCTCTACACTTTCTCATGGCCCTTTTTTAAAGTGATAGAGTTTTTTTCTGCTAACAATGGGAAACAAAGGACAAAAATGATTTCTTTCCTTTATTCATTCTTCCCCATAACATTTTTACACAAAGCTCATAAGTAAAACACCCATACATATAATTGCCACACTATCCCAGCAGTCCTGGTGTGGGGTGACATTCAACAATGAGATGGGATGGGTGGTTGGGTAAGTATGGGAGGAAGAAGACCCTACTCAACAGTAGTCGGAGTAAATAAAAATGAAAAATAAAACGTCCAGAGGAGTTATGAGAGACAAAAAAGTGAATTTCCATAGTCATTGAGTCACCTAGAATCATTAGTTATGTTAAAGGAGGGGGCTTTATTTTGCAAAGGATAAAATGGATTCGAAAAATCAAAGTGAATACTGTTCATAGAACCTGGATGTTAAAAAGGAAATGCAGCCGAGGTCGGTTTGGCTCAGTGGTAGAGCGTTGGTCTGCGGACTGAAAGGTCCCGGGTTCGATTCCAGCCAAGGGCATGTGCATTGGTTGCGGGCACATCCCCAGTAGGGGGTGTGCAAGAGGCACCTGGTCGATGTTTCTCTCTCATCGACATTTCTGGCTCTCTATCTATCTCCCTTCCTCTCTGTAAAATATCAATAAAATATATTTTTTTAAAAAAGTAAATGCATACCACTAATCTTTATTCAAAAATACTACATATTATTCAGATGATTTGTTTTTGCTTTCTGTTATTCAGATGTCTCCTTATACTCATTTTCAATGTGCTATTGGTTGACATCTACGTAGGTAGTCAAACCACGATGGAAGTATCTGGTGACCCCAACTCAACTGGGAGACAGTCCATCTCCACTTATGTGAACACCTATCCTTGGACAATTCTACCCCTTTCTACATATCAAAGATGAAAAAATAAGAGTTAGGAAAATCAGTACAATTTTATCTCTTGGCTTATTGATTTTATGGGTTTACATATTTGTCCCTCTGGGAATTTTATTCATATGCCAATTGGCACAATTACTTATCCAACCATCTGTACCAGGATTTGGAATGCTTTTATTTTTTGAACGGATTGGCAATATGTCCAATCTGATTGATATTGTCATTATATTCTTTCAGTTGGAATTTATGATCTAATGATCAATTTGATCCCTAGAGAATATTAAAAATTGAACTGATTTACCTTTTTTTGGTCCAATTTTGTCACAATAATCCAACTATTTCCAAGATATCTGACAACCAAATCAAGAGTTTTGGCCAACATAAAAATTAATTATTATTAGTCTGACTAGATACTATGATTTAATATGATGATAAATAACCTGTCTTGAAAAGCAAGAGTTTTTTATACTGTTCTATTGATTTATTAGATTTAAAAAATGTGTTAAATGAATACAAATAATACAAATATCCAAGTAGAAAAGATGTATAATATTTATTTAAAAATAGTTATTAAGTCCATCCTAGTTGCTAGGCACTTTAAACTGTATAGATATTTTTATTTTACCTGTATGGTAAATCATTGAAATTTAATTTTTTTTAAAATCACTAAACAAATAGTAATTCAGGAAGGGCTGGTATTTTTATATATACACACATGAGTCTGAGGTAACACAGTGAATATAGGGAGTCCATTTGGGAAGACTATGGCATTAGTTACCTACACTAGGGCAAGGACAAGGAAAATGCTGAAGAGTAATAACTGATTTAAGAGGATTTTAGAAGGGAAAATGGACAGGACTTATACTATATTTATTATTGTGGGAAGGGAAATGTTTAAACTAGCATTATTTATTGTGTCTTTTATTCAAAGGTTGATGGCAGTTTCATTCAGATATAGGGATTTCTGAAAGAGAACCAGATTGTGACCAGTTTTAAATGGGTGATTCAGAAAGTGAAAATGTGCCTCATTTTTAGATATGCTGAGTTTGAAGTCCTTTTTAAAAAACCAAGAGCACCACAACTGCATTATGGGGCATATGGTCTAAGTTTAAATGAGAATTTGTGATGGAGATTATAAATATTCAAGGTATCTGGGTGCTGATAGTAATTGAAGCCAAGGGTGTGAAAAATAACCTCTACAGATGAAAAGTGAAATGAGAAGATAAGAGGGCCAATTACATGGCTGGGAGGATGCAGCCATTTGATGTTAGGTGGTAAAGATAATACTGAACAAAGGCATAGAGAATGAGTGGTCATCATGGTAGGAGGTGCCAAGAGTGAACTGTAATGTAAACTGTGGATTTCAGATGATTGCGGTATATTAATGTAGTTTCTTCAATTTTAAGACGTGCTATTCTGGTGGGGAATGATAATACAGAAGGAGAAGAGTAGGGAAGACTGGGGAGTAGTCAATATGTGAGAAATCTGTATCTTCCCCTCAATTTTTCTGTGAACCTTAAACTGTTCTAAAACTGAAAGTTTTAATAATAACTTTTTAAAAATTGGAGGAAAACAGCCGAAACTGGTTTGGCTCAGTGGATAGAGCATCGGTCTCCAAACTGAAAGGTCCCAGGTTCAATTCCGGTCAAGGGCATGTACATTGGTTGCAGGAACATCCCCGGTGGGGGTTGTGCAGGAGGCAGCTGGTCGACATTTGTCTCTCATCGATGTTTCTAGCTCTCTATCCCTCTCCTTTCCTCTCTGTAAAAGATAATATATATATATATATATATATATATATATATATATATATATATACTGTATTTGCTGGCATATAAGACGACTGGGCGTATAAGAAGACCCCCTAACATTTCCACTAAAAATACAGAGTTTGTTATATACTCGCCGTATAAAAATACAGAGTTTGTTATATACTCGCCGTATAAGACTACCCCCCACTTGGAGGCATATTTTTCAGGGCCAAAAAATCGTCTTATACGCCGGCAAATACGGTATATATAAATTGGAGGAAAACAAACATATATTGCATTAAATACACAACATAACAGAGTGGTTTTCAAGAAAGAGGTCATAGTGTCTGCACCTAGTGAGAAGTCAGGTAAACTGAGGGCTAAAAATTGCCTGTTGAATGGAATGATAGGTCAGGTGGAAAAAATTGAAAATGATGAAGAATATAGGATGAAATACATATGTACTCGTGACATGCATTCCTAAAGTGTTTTACAATACACTTGTGAAGATATTTCCATGTTGTTAAACACTTTCTGGCGCAGTGCTACCATAGATTATTAAATGCATTTCATGCTGTTGGACAGTTCTATAGGGACCACCCTTATAACTCTTTCTTTATGAATATAATTATGTCCCTGGGCTATATTTCTAGAAGTGTAATTGCTAGTTTAAAAGTTGTTCTATTTTTTAAATATAGTCATAATCACTCGAATGTTATTACCAAACCATCTGTAGCTAAGGCTCCGTAGTCTCCCAATGTCTCTCCTTTGAGGAATGAAGTAGGTCTAAGTTATTTTTGTCCCTTTGATTACCCACATAGAGGTTGATCCATACATGCATCTGAGACTATTTTAAGTTGAATCCCAGTAAAAATTTCTTACTTCCAGAAAACAATAACATGTTAATATTTAGTTGGCACTTACTATGTTTCAGGAAATCTTTTATGGAGGTAGGTATAGATTGATAAATAGATACAAATAAATAATAAATGATAGATTGATACTCATTGAATTCCTTTTTTTCATTTTATTGTTTCTCTGGATATTAAACATAGTAGAGTTATACTATTTTTGCACAGTAGGTTGAGTGAATTCTCATGTTCAATTCCAAGAAAAAAATTTAGAGGATATAGAGCCAAGTAATGGTGACATTCTATAAGGTGGAACATAGGGTTAAGTTAGGGTTGGAGAAAGGCAGTAGATCAGCCCATGTTCTCTATGGACATCCTAAGGTCATAGAATTATTTGTATAAAATTTTATATTTTACTATATGTTTCCAGAGTAACATTCTTTTTAATCTTTAAAAAATAAACTACTTGAAAACATGTTATGTTTTCTACTAAGAAGAAGGAGAAGAAATCAGAGAAGAGGGAGACGGTGGGGAAGAGGAAATGAAGTTGAAGGGAAAGCAGAATTGCTTTACTTAAAGTATAGTAATTATAAAGTTACAAAATTGAAATGGTGTAAGGGATTGATCAGCATTCTCCAACAAAGAGAAATGGCTTTAGAGCAGTGGTCGGCAAACTTATTAGTCAACAAAGCCAAATATCAACAGTATGATTGAAATTTCTTTTGAGAGCCAAAATTTTTAAACTTAAACTTTTTCTAATGCCACTTCTTCAAAATAGACTTTCACAGACCATAGTAGTTTGTGGAAGAGCCACACTCAAGGGACCAAAGAACCTCCTGTGGCTTGCGAGCTGTGGTTTGCCGACCACTGGCTTAGGGTATGAGAGTTTCTTCTGAAAGATTATATTTCTTTTCCTTGGTGGAGACCAAAGTTGAAAAGCAAACAGATAGATGGCTTTCACTTTTATATCTGCACACACATCTTTGCATATGGTAAGTAGTAAGGAGCCATTAGAAGAACAAAGCAAATAGATCTTTTGGATGGAATGGAGATAGGTACAAGCAGCTTTTTGCCAACCACTTAAAAAAATAGAAGATATTTGTAATACCGTTTGTCTAAAATAAAAATTGAGAAACTTATTTTAAATATTACCATAATAAATTAGATTTTGAGGTCTTTATGATAATTACTAGAGGCCCGGTGCACGCCCGATCCTGGTAGGATTGGGCCTAAACGGGCAGTCAGACATCCCTCTCACAATCCAGGACTGCTGGCTTCCAACTACTTGCCTGCTTGCCTTCCTGATTGCCCCCACCTACTTCTGCCTGCCAGCAATATCACCCCTAACCACTCCCCTGCCAGGCTGATCACCCCTAACTGCCCTACCCTGCAGGTTTGGTCACCCCTAATTGCCCTCCCCTGCAGTCTTGATTGCCCACAACTGCCCTCCCTTGAAGGCCTGGTCCCTCCCAATTTCCCTCCTCTGCTGGCCATCTGTGGTGGCCATCTTGTCTCCACATGGGGGCAGTCATCTTTGACCACATGGGGGCAGCCATTTTATATTTTGGAGTAATGGTCAATTTGCATATTATCCTTTTATTAGAGAGGCTGGTGCATGGGTGGGGCCAGGCTGGTTTGCCCTGAAGGGTGTCCCAAATCAGGGTGGGGGTTCCCTTCAGGCATGGGGCAGCCTGGGCAAGGGACCTGTGGTGGTTTGCAGGCCAGTCACACCATCTGGTGACATAAGTGGAGGTCTTGGTATCTGAGATTTATTTATCTTCTATAATTGAAACTTTGTAGCCTTGAGCAGAGGCCTGTGCCCGCCAGATCTGGCTGAAAGCTTGGCTTCCTCCATTGCCAGGGGCAACCCAAGCCTCCTGCTCTCTCCATGGTCTTAGCCATATTAAATGGGTTAATTTGCATATTCACTCCTGATTGGCTGGTGGGCATGGCTTTTGGGTGTAGCAGTAGTGTCAATTTGCATATTACTATTTTATTATATAGAATAGCCAAAAATTCTGAGATTAACTTCTGAGAGTTATATGTAGTTGTTTCATGATAAAAGGCAGTATTTCTCAGTTAGCATCTGATTTTTCTATTATCAAAACTATCTAAGACACATATTCATATCTCTTGTCTTTACTTCTTAGGTTTCAAAGTCTGAAATGAAGTAAATGATCATTCTGGACTTTGTGAAACTCCTTTATTTACTTTTATATAAACCTAGAGAATTCTATTTTATTTGTTCCAGGTTCTGTGTTATTACTTGTTTTGAATCAGTGTGCTTCCCATAGTTGTTTTCCTCTATTGGAAATTATATGCAACTGGAGGCCTGGTGCACAAAATTCGTGCATGAAGGTGGGGGGGAGTGGCCCTCAGCCCAGCCTGCACCCTCTCCAATCTGGGACACGTTGAGGAATTGTCCAACTTCCCATTCAGGCCTGATCCCACTAGGATCCCACCGGGATTGGATCTAAACAGGCAGTCAGATGTCCCTCTCACAATTCAGGACTGCTGGCTCCCAACTGCTCACCTGCCTGCCTTCCTGATTGCCCCTAACTGCTTTTGCCTGCCAGTCTGATCACCCCATAACCACTCCTATGCCAGACTTATTGATGTCTAACTGCTCCCCTGCCAGCCTGTTTTCCTCCAACTTCTCTCCTCTGCCAGCCTGGTGACCCCTAACTGCCCTCCCCTATAGGCTTCATTTCCCCCAACTACCCTCCCTTGCAAGCCTGGTGCCTCCCAACTGCCTGTCCCTACTTGCTATTTTTGTGGTGCCATCTTATGTCCACATAGGAGCAGGATATTTGACCACATGGGGGCAGCCATTTTGTGTGTTGGAGTGATGATCGATCTGCATATTACTCTTTTATTAGATAGGATAGTTAGGAATCATAGAAAATATAGGGAACCACTAATTGAGATAAATTTTACTTGTATGTTAAATGAAGGATTTTGATTATATATTTTAATATCCCTTCTAGTTTGAAAATTATATGATTCTTATTTTTATCTCTTTGCACTATTTATTTTTTTAAGCATTGCTTTAACGCTTTTATGATAAAAGTGCTTTTCATATCATTCCCAGTGTAGTATTTTTGCTTGTTCACACCCCTTTTATTCCTCTTAAGGCTTGACTGACCTGCAATGGAATAATATTTCAGGAATGAATCACTCAGTAACAGAAATTGGAATGTGATTTTTGAATCTTACATGTATACTAGAGGCCCAGTGAACAAAAATTTTAAATGAAGGGGCAGGTACTTCTGAATGGCCTGCACCCTCTCCAATCCAGGACCCCTTGTGGGATGTCCAACCACCTCTCACAATCTGGGACTGCTGGCTACTAACTGCTCACCTGACTGCCTGCCTGATTGCTCCTAACCCCTCTGCCTGCCTACCTGCCTGATCACCCTTAACTACCTCTGCCTACCTTGTCACCCCTAACTCTTCCCTTACTGGCCTGGTCACTCATAACTGCTCCCCAGCTAGTCTGATTACCCCTAACTACCTCTGCCTTGCCCTGTACCCAGGACCCAGGATTCCCTCCTCAGGCTAGACACAGGCACCCAGGACTGAGACTTCCCTTCCTCTGGCTGGCCACAGGCACCCAGAATCCAGGCCAGCTTTGCCTGGGCCAGCCGCAGCCACAGGGTACCATGGGTAGGTGGCTTCGCCTAGGCCACAGCCACAGGTGCCTGGGACCACGGGAAAGGTGGCTTATCCCTCTCCTGGGCTACAGCTTGGCTGGTCTCCATTCCCCTCTTGAGAGCTCATTTGTGCCTGGCTGGCCTCCCCAGGCTGCCATGTTTGAGCAGTTACTGCATGGTTATGTGAGGGCATGCCAATGTGAGGGCGTGATGACCATTTGCATATTAGCTCTTTATTATATAAAGTATCCTATATATAAGTTATCCTATATAATAAAGAGGTAATATGCAAATCAACCGAACAGGGAATGACTAGTCATTATGACATGCACTGACCACCAGGGAGCAGATGTTCAAGCAGAAACTGCCCCCTGGTGGTCAGTGTGCTCCCACAGGGGGAATACTGCTTATCCAGAAGCCCTGAGCCAGGCTCCTGACTTGGAAGAGCAGCGATGGTGGTGAGAGCCTCTCCTGCTTCTGTGGCATCTCTAAGGTTGTCCCACCCATATCTTAGGCCTGCTCCCCATAGAAAGTGGTCCTAAGCCATCGGTGGGACATCCCCCAAGGGCTATTGGACTGTGAGAGAACACAGGCAGGGCTGAGGGATCCCCCTACACCGAGTGCACATATTTTATGCACCAGGCCTCTAATCTCTATATGTTAATGTTAACATTATGAAGAAATGTGTAATTACTGCATTTAACTCCTAGCTCAACATCAGCCCTATCATAATTCATAATACTTATTTGTGTGTTGATAATATTATAAAGACATTTGACTTACATTTTTCATTTCATTACAAGGACAAATTTACTGTAGTTTAAATCTCCATTTTTGGTTTGAAATAAAAATAAATTGCTTGCCTTTCATCTCTACATTCATCCTGTGAACATTTGCTGTCAGGGAGTGACTTTCTTACACAGTGACTGTGTTGGTTTGCTTCCAAATTGTGCTTGTGTGAAACTGAATTTGATTTCATAATTTCAAACAGAATAGAAATAAGATGAATCTTATCTTCTCTATCCTGAGAAAACTAAACTTGTTAATCTTCTGTGCCACAGAGTTAAATCAAAAGATTCAGACTTTGTGAAACTATATTTCTAGTGTCTGGAAAAATATTGTTTCTGATTTCATTTTTCCTTCTTCACTGTGTTACTGACATTATAAATGACCTGAAGTAAGTAATGTAAATTCACCACTTCCCTTTAATAAGTATTACAATAGAGTTTCACTGGATTTGTATGAATTGTTAATTTTTGAGTGGCTGTGCATGAAGGGTGCTTTAAAGTTATATTTTATTATATATCAAATCTTTAAAAAATTAAGAATTTATACATAGATATCTTACTGTATTATTACATAAACCGTGATTTTTTTCTCTCACTTCCTTCTCATCATTTTGCCTTCATGAACCATCTTAAAGGAAAATATAAGCCCTGTGGAAGTACTGTGAAAATGTAAATTATGCCACCAGCATAAAACTTTCTTAGTATGATTCATTCCTGACTATAGCATTATTATTAAGAAAAGCTAATAATTTTAGAAATTAAACTAGTGATCCTGGGAGAGGTTCACCATTAAAGAAGCTTCTTACCATGATACTTCCTTTGGAAAATCATACCTATAGAGAGGATGGTAGTATCACTTTTAACAAACTAGAGGCCTGGTGCACAAAATTCATGCATGGGAGTGGAGTATCCCTCAGCCCAGCCTGCACTCTCTCAAATCTGGGACCCCTCGAGGGATGTCCAATTGCCCATTTAGGCACCAGGATCAGGCCTAAATGAGCAGTCAGACATCCCTCTCACAATCCAGAACTGCTGGCTCCCAATTACTCACCTGCCTGCCAGCCTGGTCACCCCCTAACCACTCCTATGCCAGCTTTATTGATGTCTAACTGCTCCCCTGCCAGCCCCTTTGCCCCAACTTCCGGCCTCTGCTAGCCTGATCACCCTTAACTGCCCTCCTCTGCAAACCTGGTCACCCCTAACTGCCCTCTTCTGCAGGATTGATCACCTCCAACTGTCCTCCATTGCAGGCCTGGTCCCTCTCAACTGCCCTCCTTTACAGGCCTGGTCCCTCCTGCTGGCCATCTTGTGGTGGCCATCTTGTGTCCACATGGGGACAGAATCTTTGACCACATGGGGGAAGCCACATTGTGTGTTGGAGTGATGGTCAATCTGCATATTATTCTTTTATTAGATAAGATAGAGGCCTGGTGCATGGTGGGGAGCAACTGGTTTTCCCTGAAGGATGTCGCGGATCAGGGTGGGGGTTCCCTTGGGGCTTATGTTGGCCTGCGCAAGGGGCCTGTGGTGGTTAGCAGGCTCGCTACGCCCCCCCCCCCCCCCCCCAGTGACCCAAGCAGAGGCCCTGGTATCTGGGATATATTTACCTTCTACAATTGAAACTTCATAGCCTGGAGTGAGCCAAAGTAAATTCTGTTTGGATTTATTTACCTTCTATAATTGAAACTTTGTAGCCTTGAGTGGAGGCTGAGAGCTGCTAGGGCAGGCAGAAAGCTTGGCTTCTTCCGTTGCCAGAGAAACCCAAGCTTCCCTCCTGTTCTCTGTGGCTGCAGCCATCTTGGTTGGGGTTAATTTGAATACTCGCTGTGATAGGTTGATGGGCATGGCTTGTGGGTATGGTTTGTGGGGCGGAGTGATGGTTAATTTGAATATTGCTCTTTTATTAGATAGTATACCTGGCCTTAGTGGTCAACTTTGGAAATCATAAGGGACTTAGTATATATGGCTTTATTAATGATATAAGCCAAAGTTGAATGGCACTGGAATCTGTGTCCTTGTATGTCGAGTGGCAGCTAGGAGTGAGGAGAACATCAAAGGTAATAGGAAGAATCAAACAGCCCAGTAGCAGCTCCCTGGTCTGCATCCTGTAATATGTAGAATTGTGTAATCATCATCTGAGGAAGAATAGTTCAGGCCTGCCTGTGATCACTACCCTGTGGACCTGTCTTGTCCTACACCTTTAGGAAAAATTCCTCTTGCCACATAATCAGACAACTTTTTTTTTCTTTCCATATTTTATTACTCTGCAGGCACCTCAAACTCAAGGTGCTCACTAATCTAATCCTATCCGCCCTCTTACCCTTCACCAAACATGAATCTCCTCTTGCATTCAGTATCCACGTGAGCTACCTCCCTTCCCGCCTGACTACACAGGCAATCGACTTGGTGACCTCCTTCTCCCTCTCCACTCGCTACCTAGTCACTGAGCACTGTCAGCCCTTCCTCTAAATTCCTCTGGAAGGCAGATCAAAGACAGAGTGAGCTCTGGAGCAAGGCTTACTGGCTTCGAACCTCAGCTTTGGCCTTTTGGGAAGGCCTGCTTTTGAGCCAATTTTCTCTTTAAATTCGAATCTTCTAAACTATAGAGAAATAATACATGTAATATGGGAATTTTGTGTGACAATTTGATGAGACAATACAGGGAAAATGCTGGGTCTAGCCTGTGATAACACTCCACACATGTGAATTGCTTATATTATTAGCCCCACTCTCCATCTTACCCCAGGCCTGCCCTGTCGCCACAGGTGTTTCACAGGAGGGCCACTTCAGTGGCTTCCTCATTGACCTTCTGCCTCAAGTCTCCACCAGAAGCCACTCTATTACCACCCTGCCGTCAGAGTGGTCTTTCTAAAACACAAGGGTGCACTTCCCTGCTTAATGCCCTCTTCATTGCCTGACACTCCAGCTTTTGATTTCGTCTCCTAGAATTTACCAGTCTGTTTGCTTCTGCCCAGGCTTTCATGTGCATTTCTCAGTGTCAGGAACGTTTTTTTCACTTTCTTCCTCAACCAGGACCAATCCTAAGCATCCTTCCTCTTATCCTCTTTCCCCAGTTTTAATTAGGTGCCTCTGCCGAGTGTTTTCCAGCACCAGCATGTATCAGAGCACTTGCCTTGTGGTTTGGGGATTTTTGTAAAAACAACCTCCCTCCTGAGACTGTTGTGTTTCGCTTCCATGCCCTGTGCACAGCCACTGTCTTATACAATGCAGTATTTGTCTTATGCGGAATAAATGACCTGCAGGGATAACACAATATGTTTGCAGTCTTCCTTCGACATTCAAAATAGAATTTCCAAAGACGAGTCTTACTGGTATTCCCAGGAACATATATAGACTTGTTCCCAGGAACATGTATGCCCTGTGTCCCTGATATTTAAATATTTTTTTATACTTGTCACGTCAGTTGTTTTTGACATTTTTCTCTTTTTCCGAATGAGAAAGCAAAGAAACAGAAAGTAGTTATGTGAATTTGAATCATTTATCTAACTGTAAGGCAGTTCTCTTGCCACTAGTTTGCATCATTAGCAAGGAGAGGAGAAGAAAGGAGCTCCAATTAATACAGCAGGCTGCATAGTCTGAGGAACTAAGAATACCCCTGCTTTGATGAGCAGATTCAAATCTCAGTGACTTATTTTTGGGTTTAGGAGTCTGGAAAATGAGAGAGGCAGAAACACAACCAATGTAGTCCTGCACTGCAAATTGAAAAAAATAAAAAAATGGTGTCAAATGCAACAGCCTTTGCACGCATCAGGGGAGGGGAAAAAAAAACAGATCAGTCTTTTCAGCAATAATGACATAGATATACAACAGCATTGCATTGACGCAAATATATCAATTACACTAGTGTTTCCAAGGTGTTCTCTTCCAAAGAGTACTTTTATGTGCTTTAAACAATTGTAAAGTGTAAAATAAAAGTTATGCTTGAACTGCACAATGTGTATTTTTTCCCTTAAAAACCCTCAAATTTGATTTGAGGACAAGCTACATTTTTTAATTACCCAAATAGAAGAGAATATTTTAGATATCTTTTTAGCTCCATTAAATATCAGCTCTGACTAAAAAAAAGTGTTTGCCTAGGTGGGTGTTGATTAATGGTGCTAAGAACACTTTGTGTAGGATTTTATGCTAATTACCCTTTATACCCTAACTCGTGTCAATTTTAACAATCTAAATTAACATTTTCTCCAAGGACTAAGGAATGTGAGAATTGTGAAACTGGCTCAGTAAGCTGAGTTAGCAGTGAGAAAATTGAGTTGTTCTGTATTTTTATATTAACATCTGCTGCTTGTTGAAAGCGTGGTCCTTTCAAAGTGATGAAGATATAAAAAAAAATAATAAGGAGAGATGGGAGAGGTACCTCATACTTTATATTTTGTAAATTGTAATATTCGGCATTGTCATCAACAGTTTCATGTAATCGTGGCTAGAATAATGGATTTTTGCTATACAATGTCTGAAAAATAAGTTGCATAAATGCAGATGCAAACATTTTAGCTTTTGTTATTCTGGCACCTGGGTGATAGAATACACTGTAAAAGATATTTGGTTAAGAAAAAACATCAGCTTAAATTTCAGTAAAATTGAACTTTTATTTTATTTATTTTTCAAGTAATTCAAATAGGAAACATTTGGTATTTTTATGATAAAATGAGAGGCCTGGTGCACGAAATTTGTGCACTTGGGGGGTGGGGTTCCTCAGCCCAGCTTGCACCCTCTCTCAGTCCTGGAAACCTCAGGAGATGCCCCACTGATGGCTGAGGCCTGGACCCTGCATGAAGTGGGCCTCAGCCAACAGTTGGACATCCTAGTGCTGCCACAGAGGCGGAAGTGGTTCCTGCCACTGCCGCTGTGCTTGCCAGCCATGAGCCCAGCTTCTGGCTGAGTGGTGCTCCCCCTCTAGGAACACACTGACTACCAAGGGACAGTTCCTGCATTGAGCATTTACCCCCTGGTGGTCAGCATGCATCATAGTGAACGGTCATTCTGCTGTCAGGTCGAAACCAGCTCTCCAACATTCCCCAAGGGTCCCAGATTGTGAGAGGGCACAGGTCAGGCCCAGGGACCTCATTGGTACATGATCAGGTCTGGAGAAGGATGCAGGCGGTTGGTCAGCTGGGGAGGGGCTGAAGGAGGGCTCCAGGATGTAACTGGCCCATCTCACTCTGTCCCAATTGTCTGGACACCAAGAACAAACTAACTTACTATTCAGAGCATCTTCCCCCTAGTGGTCAGTGCATGTCATAGAGACTGGTTAACCCCTAACTGCCCTCCCTTGCCAGCCAGGCTTAAATGGGCAGTAGGACATCCCTCTCACATTCCAGGTCTGCTGGTTTCCAATCACTTACTGGCCTGCCTGTCTGATTGCCCATAACTTCTGCCTGCCAGCCTGATCACCCTCTAGCCACTCCCCTGCCAATCTGATCGACACCTAACTGTTCCCTACTGGTCCAAATGCCCCTAACAGCCCTCCCCTGCCAACCTGGTCACTCCTAATTACCCTCCCATTCAAGCTTGGTTGCCCCCAACTGCCCCTTCCTGCTGGCCCAGTAACTCCTAACTGCCCTCCCTTTCCAGCCTAGTCCCTGTAACCTGCTCTTGCCCAACTTTTCTCCCCTGCTGGCGGGGTCTCCACCAACTGCCCTCCTCTGTGAGCCTGGTCACCCCCAACTGCTCTCCTCTGCTGGCCTGGTCTTCCCCAACTGTTCCCCCTCTACAGGCCTGGTACCCCCTCCCAAACTATCCATAACTACCCTCTCCTGTCAGCCATCTTGTGGTGGCCATCTTTGACCACATGGAGGCAGCCATCTTGTGTCTTGGAGGGATGGTCAATTTGCATATTACTCTTTTATTAGATAGGATTTTACTTTCCCAGAGTCTATGCAGAGTAGAGATTTTTTTAATGAGTGAAAGACAGAATGAATGAATGAATGAATGTACGAATGATTTCCTTCTATAATAATCTTGGCAAGCTAAAATGCATATGGTATTTTTCTATTTTTACTTATGTGCTTGGGGACTGCTAGGTATTCCAATAGTAATGAGTTTGGCCCCTATTCATTCTTTCATTAAAATAAAGCAGGATTCCTGCCAAACCTGATTTTAATCTTAAAAATCTCTGTCTTCAGAATAAACTTTTGCCCTCTCTCTTAGCCAGAAAAACTTCAATCATTTTGCTTTTATTTTAAGGAAGAACCATGAAATCATGTTTCATATATAAAGATTTCAATACCTCCAAGATCTTATTAAAAACTGGATCATAGACTGTGTAGGGGATTTTATAACAAAATCGTCCACAAATAAATACCAAAATACTACTTAATGCAGTTATCCTAGTTAGGCATCAGAAATTAAACTTTTATTACATACACAAGAGATTGATACCTGTAGGTTTCTAATGGCCTGAAAAAAATGCAGCAAAATAACTGAATTACTTAGTATTGCACATATATCTAATGAGGAAAAGTTGCACATCTCCAAAGTACATTTTTCATCATTTTTTATTTATATAAACTATATTCAGAACTGTATAAAGTATTGCCTCGATTTCTTTCATTGTAGCTTTTACACGTCTGAAGTCTAAGCTATTTCTTGCAAACTTGATCTTTATCAAATATATGTGATTTATGTTCTGTAGGATTGAGAAGGGTCAAATTAATTTCATCATAGTTTCACTTTCCACTGGCATCTGTTATGCAGCATGATAACACTGTTATAAATAAGGCTTCCTCCTCAGTAACAACATGGTGTCTTACATTATATTTGGCACCATAAAAAGATCCAGCTTCCATTCTAATCAGACTCTTTATCTCTGGCATGTCACTTATGACCCTTTTTGAAATTTGTTCTAATATGGCTTTATATTTCTAGGTATTATACATGAAAAGTTGATTTACAAGAAAGAAACTCAAAGAACAGCTCAGGAAACCACACATTCACTAATAAGATACAAGAAATTGCAAAGATGAACTGGATTAGAATACTCTATGCCCCTATGTACAAAACTTGTGGTTTTATAGAAATCTACTTTTTTCAGTTACATATGCCTAACCACTGTAATCCATTTGCTTTGCATAAAATCATTAAAAGCCTTTGAAACTAAGTAAAATGTCAAAATACTTGGTGGGCTGGCTATGAATGATACAAATGCAAGCATTCCGTACTTGGAGTTTAATCAACAAAATCTCAAAGTGGGTATCAAACTTTAAAAAGTTATTTACAAGTAAATAGTAAGAAAGAGGAAATTGCCTCTTGCTGGATTTTTTTTTTAAACTCCAAATTAGTTTTTCTTTTATAATTATGTTATTTTTGCATCATATTTTTTGTGTGGTTGTATTAATATAAACTAGAGTCCCAGTACATGAAAATTCATGCACTAGAAGGGGGTGTCCCTCAGCTTGGCTACCCTCTCTCAGTGACCGGGAGCCCTCAGAGGTGGGAGGTGGCCTAGCGATCAGGGGAAGGCGATGCCCCAACACACCTCTGCTGCTGCCACCACCAGCAGTGTAAGCCTCGGCCAGCCCTGGTTACCTGAGCCTCGGGCAGCCCTGGGTGGCTGGCAAACTGCCATCCATGGCTTACCTGTGTCTTGGGCCAGCCCTGTGTTACTGGGGGGCTGAGGGGACTGGATACAGCCATCTTGTGGCTGTGGGTACAGCCATATTTGAGGGTATGGCAGATAATTAGCATATTACCTTCTTATTGGCTGTGGGCACTGCCATCTTTGAGGGAGGGGCAGTCAATTAGCATATTACCTTCTTAGTAGCTGTGGGCTCTGGCCCTGTGTGGCTGGGGAGCTGAGGGCGGGTCCAGCCGCACTGAACGCCTGCCACACCTCTGTTGGGGTTGAAAGGACTGGGGGACTCCAGCAGAGCTGAGGGGACTAGGAGCCGCCATCTTGTGGCTATGGGCACTGTCGTCTTTTTGGTGACATGATGGTCAATTTGCATATTCCCTTTATTAGATAGGATTATGAAATTTTTTCTCTTGTAACAATTTCATTATTTTACAAAATGTTTGCATTTTTCTAAATACTTTTCAAGAGACTGTGGTCCATGTTTTAGTATCAAAACACATTATTTGAAAACAATATCAATTTTATCTATTTCCTCTTATTTTGTTAAATCCAGTGCCTAAAACAACCAGAAAAATAAAGGCTACTATTAAGTCAGGTTATTGCTCCTGACTGTGAATTAAATGATTATATCAGTAAATATATATTATGCTTGTTACTTTTTAAAAAATATACTTTATTAATTTTTTACAGAGAGGAAGAGAGAGGGATAGAGAGTTAGAAACATCGATGAGAGAGAATCATAGATCAGCTGCCTCTTGCACACCCACTACTGGGGATGTGCCCACAACCAAGGTACATGCCCTTGACCAGAATCGAACCTGGGACCTTTCAGTTCACAGGCCGATGCTCTATGCACTGAGCCAAACTGGTTTCGGCACGCTTGTTACTTTTGATAACTTTTTAAGGAATGCTTTCAAAATCACTTCCTTCTATTTCTGTATGCTGTATTTCTATTCCTATTCTATTCTAAATTCCTCTATTCCTATATGCTAAATTAATTTTTCAAGTGCCTTTGAAAAATTATTTTAACAGTATATAATTTTCCCTATGACCAAAGACAACAGTAAAGTATAGAAGCAATAATATAGGAGAGACAGAAACATGTATAGGGTAGAGAGATCTACCTGGGTAGGAATGGTGGTTGTGAGGAAAACCTTCATTTCCATGATTATTTAGATACTTGTTTGTTTTTTTAAAACTAAATTTATTGGGGTAACATTTGTTAATGAGGTTAACCTTACAATTTGAAATTAATAGAAATAATAACTATTTTTTCTGGACATGCTCCCTTTTACATGGATTGGTCCTCAAATGGACTAGAGGGAGACAAAATTAAAAGGGAAAAAATCAGGAAAGCCTTGCATAATAAAATTATTTTGATGTATGGAACTCAGAGTCCAGAAACGAGGATGTCTCAATAACACTGAAAAGTATACAAAATATCTGTATATGCCATATATCTAACATCATAGCTATGCTATAAGCAGGACTAATGCTAAATGGAATGGATTTCTGGAGCACTATGACCATTTTTGAGAATAAGAATTTAACTGCAACTAGAAGAAGAAGAGGAAGAAGGAAGAGGAGGAGGAGGAGGAGGAGAAAGAGGAGGAGGAGGAGAGGAAGAAAAAGAAGAAAAGGATCTTTGAGAATATGATGTGGCTTGAGAGTTGAATTAGTTTCCTAGAAAGACACTTTGTCATGCTTTTTGGTACTTTTAGCCATTTCCAATTATTGTCACACCCAACAGACATTATAAACCAAAGAAGGTAATTTTTACTGCCACTTGGCCAAAGCCTCATATAATTTGCTGAAACTGCCTGTCTTCATTCCTCAAAACAAGTGGCCTTAATCCTGCTCTTCTCAGGAACAGTGGAAGTTATTTAAGATTCCTAGAGTACCACTTCAAGGAAAATTTTAGAGGAGGGGGTGGAGAACCAAAAAAGCATTTGCAAACCATTTACCAGACTCTATGTAGGACTTCTTTACTAAACTTTACAAGATTCTACAGTTTTGGGCTTAGAATATTTTTTCAATCAGTTTTTCTGGTCAATTTTGTTAGCACACACTTAGACTGTCTAATCTCATGTGTCTATTTATTTATAATACACACTTAGGCTGTCTAATCTCATGTGTATAAAATTCATAAATGTGGGTACACATTTGGGAAGTACATGAAGAATAATAGCATAGGTGTAATTTTGGAATCCCAAAGTTAATAATGTGTAAGAATATAGCCAAAAATTCAATATAAAAGTATTTGACTCTGTCCAGAAACAAGTCTTTTAAAAAAAGTAAATCACTTCTGCTATTTACTAAATGAACATTAATTGGACTCTAACACCTCCATCCTACCAGTTTTGAAGGACATTCTATTTTAGTAATTATTGTGGCTTTCTCTTCCTACCTAAGGTCAGACTCTAAGCCCAATAAGGGACACAAAAAAATGGGAAGTGAATAAAATTTCCAGTTCATTATGCTTTCTGCTAAATACTTTTTTCCCCCCAACAAATGTGTTAGGACACATGAGTAGACAGCATAAAACTTGGCTAATTCTTCTAGACTTTGAGTCTAAAGGATAGCACAAAATAACTGGCAAGCCTTGGGAGAGTTACTGAATTTCTCTAGTCTCAGTTTTAGGTAAGAGAGCCCAAAGGCACATTGTGAAAGTTAAGAAAAGTCTCTCTTATGGTCAGATGCCTTGTCAAGTGAAGTGGTGGCTTGTTTTCCTGGAAAAGCTAGGAAAAATATCTCTGACTATGTGAAATTAGAGAGGGAAACTAAATAAAAGAGTGTCTTTTTGAGAGAGATCTAAAGATATTGTGTCAGACAGAAGAGGATATGGCAAAACTTGATGTGAAAATATTATAAATAGAATTAGAATAAAATGTCCTGGGATGAGTGTGAAGAAATAGGTAGGAGCTAGATCGTGTATGGACTTTAGGTAATGGTTGTAATTTTACTTTCTTTACATGTATTTATTTTTTCAATTGATATTGGCATTCAATGTTATTTTATATTAGTTTCATAAGTACAGCATAGTAGTTAGACAATTATATAATTTACACATAATCTCCCTGATAAGTACTTACCTGACATCATTAATAGTTATTATAACATTAACTATATTCCCTATACTGCACTTTACTTACTAGTATATCCCCTTGACTATTTGATAGCTACCAATTTGCACTTCAATTAGACCCTTCAAAGTCTTTACCCAGCCCTCCAACAACCCTTCCCTATTGCAACCATCAGGTTCTTCTCTGCCTCTATGAGTTTGACTTTTATTTTTTATTTTGTTCTTTAAATTTTCCATACAAGTGAAATCCTATGGCATTTGTCTTTCTCCCTCTGACTTATTTCACTTAGCACAATACCCTCTAGGTCCACCCCGGTTGTAATAATTAGATTTCATTATTTTTATGGCCACATAATATCCCATTTTTATATGATATGTACCTTTTACCCACTCATCTTTTAATGGGCACTTGGGCTACCTCCATATCTTGGATGTTGTAAATAACACTGCGATGAACATAGGAGTGAGCATTTTAATTTTCTGAGAAATGCAAATTAAAAACACAATGAGTTATCACCTTAACACCTGTCAGAGTGGCTAGCATCAATAAATCAACAAACACTTGTTGATGAGGATGTAGAGAAAAAGGATCCTTGGTGCACTGCTGTTAGAAAATGCAAATTGGTGCAGCACTATGGAAAACAGGATGAAGGCCCTTACAAAAATTAAAAATGAAACTGCTTTATCATTGTGATTTCAAGTGAGAAGAGGACTTAAGAAATTTTGAAAGGAAACTGATATAACCTAATTTACATTAAAGAATAAAATTTATTTTGTAGAGTAGGTTGAAGGAAAGCCAGCTTGGAGGACATTAGGAAGCTATAGAAGAATATAGAGAGTGGCTCGTCTAGGATAGAAGCAGTGAAGATGACAAAAATAGAGATAATGTATTTGAGAGGCAGAAATGACAGGATTTGCTAAAAGGTTGATTGAGGAGAGGACTGGTGGGATGAAGGAAGGGAGGAATCATGGATGAGTCCTAGATATTCATAATTGTTACTAAACAGACCACAGGACTGAAAATCCTTTTGTGAAGAGGGGATTTTGAAAAATCAAGTGTTCCACTAGCAAAGCATCTTTACTGTTGAAAGCTAGAATGAACATTTGAAGCTGGAAGTATCATTTCACGGACCTTTATTCCAGACAACAAAGTAGATAGCTGCAACCTAGCATCCGTATGGAAATCAGCTTAATTCCTGACTCTGAGGTGTATAGATGCATTGAATCACTTAGTGTGTCCTCTGTGGCATCTCTCCTTTCCTCCCCCCTGAGCCCAAGGCAATCTCTTAAATTATCCCTTCAGAGCATTTTGCATATAATTTGCTATCAGTTTTAGACCTATAGCATTTTACTTTCCCTCTGAGCCAGTCCCTTAAAATGTTCATTCATTCAGTAATTATGTAGCTCATCATTCAGTAATTATGTAAATCATTCTAGTTCATCATATAGTGCCCACTCTGGGCTCTGCAGTGTACTTAGTAAGTAAAACTAGGCATGTTTCCTGAACCACTTCCCATGCTTATCCTCTAGAAAAAAAGGTGGAAATCATTCCAATAGTAGTGGTATAAAGGAAAGGCATTTGGCATTAGGAGAGCATATAATCAACTGATTTAAGTAGCATGAGATGCCGGGGAAGGCTTCTCTGAGGAAGTGGTATTTGAATTTTACCATATTTTAAATCTAAAGAGGTGCCCAAATATAAAATATGCACAGTTGAAACAAGGTGATTCAAAGCTATGTGTTTCTGGCATCACGTTTTGTAGTCACCACTAAATAATCAAAGATGGCGGTCTAATTGAGTAGTTTACTTAGCAGCTATGGATTGTGGCTTTACTTTTAATCTGTGTGCTTTTGAGAAGTTGGCTTAAGTTGTCTCGGGGCCCTTTATTCATCTCTAAGAAGAGACAAGGGTGGACTTCAGAACTAAATGAGATAATATGAAAAAGGCTTAGCACAGAGCTCAGGAATTGTGGATACAGTATAAATTGTAGATTTTTTTCTCCCTTTCTGCCTCTGTAGAACTGATGTCCATTCACTAATTTACTCAACAACTCCTTATGAACTCCTACAAGATGCTCATCTCCATGGCGGCAGGGATCTGCGTGTCCATTTTATAATTCTCAGCAGAGAACAGCGGTTGGATTCTCCGCATATCTGTCCAATAAATACGGTTACCTCTTTATTTGCTTTAATGGAACAGAGTCAGGCACTCATACTGAGCATGACATTTTCAACTGCACAGAAGCAAATACAAAACACTTATTGCACACACAAAAAAATCATAACAACAAATGGAAAGTTGATATTTTAAACAGGCCTGGTATATGTGAAAATCAAGTAGAGGTATTGCTACACACAGCTTAATTGCTCCACTTTTGTTAGCTATGTATACTTGATTTTGAGCTTCATTTGAAATACTTCTTAATATTATTTCTGGTTCTCAATCAGCTAGTGGGATACCTCTGGGCCTGCCATGCTACTGTGTCCTCTATACTTACTGATTTTTAAACATTCTCAGAAAATGAGACTTTTTTCTTAATATTTCTATACATACTGGCAATGATGTTTTATTGGGTCCACTTTATTCTTTAGCTGAACTATTTTCTATTCTTTTAAGTGAGATTAAGTAAGAACATTGGAGAAGAGGGACAGGGAAATTAAATCAATGTTTGTCATAGTGACCATTTTCTAAGAACAAGTCATATTAAGTACAAATAAGAAAAAAGGTTATGCAGCATCATTTCTTAAAATAAAAGGAAACAAACTTTTAAGGGAGTAAAGGTGGCATCTGAGAGGATGGCCTTCACCCAGTTTGTAGTTTTACATCTAGTTTTTATGTTTGGTTACTTTCATAGTTACGTGATGACAATGAGATTTATATTTTTATAGAACAGTCAAGTGTTCCTAAAATCTAACAAAAGTTTCCACTGCAGTGATCTGAGGCTCTTTGATTTGATTTTACCCCTCAAGAAAATGGAGATGAAATTGAGAGCACTTTCCTTAAAATGCTCTTCAAAATGAATGTAAAATCTCTATTTCTTTGGTTGAAAACACTTTGGGACTTCCTCATTTAGTCTTTTCTTCAAAACATGGATGTAAAAGCAGGTACAGTATTTGAATACCATCCAGCCAATATATAGTCATGCAAACATGGGAGCTAAGCCCTTGATATCTATGTTCCAAAGTTCTTACATATATTACTGACTACTGCAGGGAGATCCAAATGGAGCGTGGGCTTCCCAGGATGTACGCTGAATGATTCATCTGGATTAAAAAAAAGTTAAGTTCTTTTTAAAGGACATATTAAAATTAAAGCATAATTTGCATCCATAGAAATGCACTCGTGTAGTTTGATTAGCTTTGACAAATGCATATACTTGTGAAACCCACACACCTACCAAGGTGTTAATATCTCCATCACTCAACACAGCTCCCTTATGCCCGTTTTCACTTAGATATGTCTCATCTCAAGCAACCACTTTTCCAAAGTGTATGAGGATAGATTAGTTTGATCTGGTCTCAAAACTCAATCTAAAAGAAACATAGACTCTATATTCTTTGTGTTTTGCTTTTTTATCAAAGCATAATTTTTATAGTCATCACTGCTGTTGTATGTCTCTATAAGTTTTCCTTATATTGCTGAATAGCATTCCATAACATGCCTCGACTTGGTCATGAATACAAGGTGTCCCAAAAACATGTATATATACTGTAACAGTGGATAGCTCAATTGATGTTTCTTTCTTTTCACCCAGATTAAGCTTTGAACAAAGGAAATTCAACCAAAAATGCTACCAGAAGTTTGAAAATGCAGTTGAAATAAAAATACTGCCTTTATAATTATTCAAAGTATATATACATTTGGAGAGGCACATCTATAAATAAAGATGCTCTGAAAATTAAGTGAGCTGATAACTCAATTTTCACTCTTTTTCAGGTTTAACTTATTTAAAATAATGGGTGAAGCCAGACTAAGGTTTGAACAAAGGAAACTTATTCACACTTATTCACTAGACTTTTTTATGGGGATACATGAAGATAAAGTTGACAATGCAAAACTGGCAACAATTGATGAATTGAGGTTTCCCACATACTGTATGAAATGATTTTTTATGTTTGTGATTCCATTGATTCATGTTATTAGTAATGCCTGGACCAGAATGGTCATCAGTTTGAAAACAGGGATTGACAAAAAATAAAAAATAAAATAATATATATTAATTTCTGTAGATTCTTTTAAATTTTGAAAATGAACAGTATCTTAATAAACACTGACTTTATAATCATTCAAAGTCTATATATTAATGTTTGAGCCTGCCATTTTGTTGTTTGATTTTGGTTTGGCACATCTGCTAGTCCATGCCTTATATTGCTGAGTAACATTTCATTTTATGAATGTGCCACTGTTTAACCATTAATCCTTTGAAGGACATTCAAATAGTTTCCAGGTTTTGGCTGTTATAAATAAAGATGCTCTGAACATTAATGTATAAGATTTTGTGTAGACATAAATTCTCATTTCCTGGGATAAATGTCCAGAAGCATAATTGCTGGGGTCTATGGAAAGTGAAAAACTGCCAAACTGTTGTCTAGAGTGGCTGTGCTATCATATATTTCTAGCAGCAATATGAGAAATAAGTTTTTTCACATTCTCACTAATGTACTACTACTGTGCTACTAATATAACTTTTAAAATAGCTATTCTAATATGCGCTTTTTGATACCCCATTGTCTTAATTTGTATGTATCTAATGGCTAATGATGCTGAACATTTTTGGTGCTTATCTGCCATCTGAATATCCTTCTTGGTAATATGGCTAATCATGTATTTTGCCCATTTTCTAATTCTATTTACTTGTTTCTACTGTTTTATTCTGAGATTTCATTGTATATTCTATATATGAGTCTTTTCTCAGATATTTGGTTAGCAAATGTTTTATTCAAGTCTATAGTTTGTCTCTTAATTATCATAGCACAGGATGTCTCAGAGCTAAAGTTTTACATATTTATAATGTTCAATTTTTTTTTTTCTTTTATGGCTCATGGTTTTGATGTCAGGTCTTTGAACTCTACTAAATCATAGGTCCTGAAGATTTTTTAGTTTTTCTTCTAATAATTTTATAATTTTACGTTTGACTTTTAAATCTAACATCCATTTGGAATTAGTTTTTGTAATAAGATGATGAGGCTTAGGTCAAGACTTATTTATCTATTTTTGAACCATTTGTTAGAAAGACCATCCTTCCTCCCCTGAATTGCTTTTGCCCTTTTGGCAAAAGTCAGTTGACCATGTATGTGCAGGTCTATTTATAGTTTTTCTATTCTGTCTCATTGATCCATCACTCTGCCAGTATTACACTATTTTGATTAACATAGAGTAGTTTCCATTTACTGTGGTTTCACTTTTATTAATTTCAGGTACCTGCAGTCAATTAGAGTCTAAAAGTATTGAATGGAAAATTCCAGAAATAGTTAATAAGTTTTCATTCGCATGCTATTTTGAGTAGTGTGATGAACTCTAATGCCATTCCACTGGGAATTGAATTATCCCTTTGCACAGACTATCTGTGCTATGGGTGCTATTTTCCTGTTTGTCACTTACGGGGCCTGCAAGGTCATCAGATTTACTGTTGCAGTATTGTAATGACTCCAAAGCATAAGAGTAGTAATGCTGGCAATTTGGATGGCCTAAAAAACCCCATAATGTGTTGTTTGTTTTTATTTAGTGAAAAGTTATATACAGTACAATAAGATATTTTGAGAGAGACTAGATTTATATATCTTGTATTATAGTATACTAGTGGCCTGGTGCACAAAAATTCTGCACTGGGGAAGGGGGAATCATTCACTCCAGCCTGCCCCCTTTCACAGTCCAGGATTCCTCATGGGATGTCCTACTGATGGCTTAGGCCCGCTCCCTGGGAGGTGACCAGCTGATCAGATATATAGATACTTTCTGGAGGTAGCATGGACTCCTTCCTTATTTCTTTCCTCTGTGGTTAGAAAATAGGGAAATAAAAGGTAGAGACAGAACTGTTGCCTGGCTTGGGGCTTTTGTAGGGAGCAGAAAGAGAAAGAGGGCTGGGGAAGATCTAGGCATGGTTTTCTTCAATTGTCCTACCTTCCTCTGGGCTCTTCCCTTTGTTTTTTCCTTCTGGTGATGGACACTAGGGCCTTGGACCAACAGGAGCCCAGCAATGGTGGGGTTCAGCCCCTTCATTTCTCAGCTGAACATGCAGCCACCTCACATTCCAAGAGGGGCTGTTTTCAAGTGACTAAAAGTGCTGGAATTTATGCCTCCTGGCCTTTCCCCTCTCGGTTTCCTCCTTGGGTCTAATTGCAAACTTCATCGAGACACCAAAGCAGCTCTGGCCTGGTAGTTCTGCACTGGCCTCACCCAGGCCCTGCTTGGCACTCTTCCTCAAGGTTTCCAGATCCACAGTCTGTGCTTGGTGAAGTCGCCCAGAGCTCATTCCCCTGGGCAGGTAGGGCAGGGGGGCTAGCTTGAAGACCTGGAGGAATATAGCAGAGTAAGAGTTGGTATGAATAAGCACCTGCTCATCCAGACTTCCTCAGCTCCCCACCAGGCCCAGGCTGGGCCCGTTCCCCATGCAGGGAGGATCCTGGCTGAGATCCCTTCCCTGAACCCAGCACCCTCCTCTCTGTTCCACCACAGGGGATGGGATCAGCTCACCTACTCTGGACCCTGCTAATCCAGCAGGCAGCAGTGTAGGTGATGCAGCTTAGGGTACAGTGGCCATGAGCCCCTACCCCTCCCTGAAGCGTGGGGCAGGGTCGTAGCAGCTTGTGGCCACCCCTGGGCACCATGCATGGAGACACTGCACCATGCAGCCTGAGACTTGTGGGGGCAGGGATGGCTTCAGGCTCCCACTGGCCCCACCAAAGCCAGACTCGGCTTGGCCAGCTGCCCCCCACTGTCTGAGAGCTGTGTGCGTCCCACGGGCCTCGATGTCCTTGTGAATCACTGTGCCCCAGCTGTCCTGTCCCAGGAAGTGGCTGTCCTGGATGCCATGGCTCACTCCCCAGTGCAGTTGGGCCTGCCTGGCAGGCACATAGGCAGGAGTTGGGCCTCCGAGGAGATGTAGAAGGTATGTGCTGGGCAGGGTAGAAGTGAAGAACTTGGCAGTGTAAACACAGCCGCCCCGCCCCCCCATGCTGTGCCAGCTCCTCGCACTGCATTCCTGGAATCCCAGGTGCCCGTGCCCTGAACCATACTCTTGGGTCTGTGGTGGAGGCAAGGGACCTGGGCTGTGGCCTGGAGGTGGCCCTCAATGACTTGGTGTCGCAATGATGGGTCAAGGAGGAAGTTAGGGTGCCATGAGCCAGTCTCACACAAGTCCCTGCTGCAAGTCCCACCTCTCTCTTTCTTCAACAGGTCAGCAAAAGTTTAGCTCACTCGGCATGCTTCATGGTCGAGTCTTTGGTCGTTTTGGATGATATAGACACTGGCATATATATAATTGGTCTATTTAATTTAATTTATGTTTATATGTTTTTATGGATTTCAGGGAGAAGAAGGAAGAGGGAAAGAGAAATAGAACATCAATACTGAGAGAGAATCATTGATTGGCTACCTTCTGCATACCCCCTATTGGGGATTGAGCCACTAAACCAGGCATATGCCTTGATGGGGAATTTAACCATGACCTCTTGGTTCAGGGATCCACATTCAACCACTGAGCAACACAGGCTGGTCTGGTCTATTTTATGATTGGTTACTAGGGGCCCAGTGCATGAATTTGTGCACCTTGAAAGGAACTGTGGGCTTTGAGGCTGTGGTGAGCATGGTGTGTCTTGGCCCATCCTCCATGCCCCTGCCCAGCTCCTTCTGCCATGGCCTCCAGTCACCTGATTGCTGGCAGCCCCGGTCCCACTGCCACAGCTCCCATGTGCTGACGTGCTGGCCCCACTCACACCTGCTGATGGTGCAGAGCAAATGGGGCAAGTGCCAACTGTGGGAGCAAGTAGCAGCTGCTGTTCCAGTTGCCCCTCAGAAGCAGAAGAATGTGAAGAAGCCCTCAAAGGTGATCAGGGTTGGCAGCTGCTGCTCATACCTGCTGATGGCACTGAGCAGTCGGGACCAGCGCCAGTCACTGGCAGCAGGTGTGAGCGGCAGCTCCGGTGTCAGCTACAGGTGCAAGTGGAGCTGGTGCCAGCAGTGGGTGCAAGTAGGGCAGTTTCCAACAACAGATGTGAGAGGCAACTACTTGCCCTGACCACCCCTCAGGAGCAGGGGGATGTGAAGCCCTGAAGGGTGATCAGGCCCAACATCTGGTGCTCACACCCACCGATGGTGCCGAGCAATTGGAACTGAGGCCAGTGCTGGGTACCAGAAGTGGAAGCAAGCGGCAGCTCCAGTGCCAGGAGTGGGTGCAAGCACAGGGTGGGACCGCAGTGCATGGGAGCAAAGAATTTTCAGTAACCAACAGAGGCTCACCCCGATGACAGCAACTAGTGTCCTGCCTTGGTCTGGCACCCTAGCTCACCTCCACCATCCCTCCATGGCTGACGCTCACCATGTTCTACTCACACCACGTGGTGGTTAGCACATGTCATAGCAACTGATTGTTTGGTTGTTCTGCAATTTGATCTATTTGCATATTAGGGTTTTTATATATAGATTGTTAATCTCATACTATAGCTAATTAATAAGTTAAACATTATTGTAAGTATGTATGTCCTTGGTTTCAGGCATCTACTGGGGTTTTGGATTTTATCCCCTGCCAATAAGAGAGGACTACTGTATTTATACTTTGATATTAGGCTGTCTGATTCCTATTACTTTCTTATATTTTCATGAGTTTTATTTATTTTAGTTGTATTGTCTTTCCATGAGAAATTTCAAACGAATTTGCCTATATCTACAAAACTATTGTGATAGGAATAAATACATCAGTTTGGAAGATAATTGAGATACTATATTTACTTTTCAATCATGGACATGTTATGTCTCACCATTTATTTACATGTTCTATAATTTCTTCCTCAGCATTGTATAGTTTTCAGTATACCAGCTTTGTACATGGTTTGCTAGATTTATACCTAATATTCCTTTATTCATCTTTTCAGAGAATAGCTTTTATTTTTTTTATATATTTGGTTTTATTCTTATTCTCCTGATTCCACAGACCCCACTGCTGGCCTGCTTGCCCCCAACTGCCCACCCCCCCGCCAGCCTGATTGCCCCCAACTGGACCCCGTGCCGGCCTGTTCACCCCCAATTCCCTCACTGCTGGCCAGATCACCCCCAACTGCCCTCTCCTCATGGCCTGATCACCCCTAACTGCCTCTGCCTTGGCCCTACCACTATGGCTTTGTCTGGGCAGTGGCCATGGAGCTGACTGGAGTGACCAAGGAAGCCAAGCCTTCCACCCAGTCAATTGTTATTATTTCTTTTTGTGTGTGTACTTTGAGTTTATTTTTATTTTATTTTTTAGTCACTTAAGATGAAAGCATAGATTATTATTTTTAAACTAGTGGCCCAGTGCATGTAATTCATGCATAGGGGTGGTCCCTCAGCCTGGCCTGTACCTGCTCCAATCTGGGACCCGTTGGGGGGATCATCCCTCTCATAACCCTGGACCACTGCATCCTAACCATTCACCTTACTACCTGCCTGATCATTCCTAACCACTCGGCCTGCCAGCCTGCTTGCCCACAACTGCCCCCCCCCCTGTTGGCCCAAACTGCTATCCCGAACAGTCTGCTTGCCCCCAACTTCCCCCCTGCCACTATGCTTATCCCCAACTGCCACCTCTGCTGGCATGCTTGTCCCTGACTGCTACCCCTGCTGGAATGCTTGCTCCCAACTGCCCCCCACTGCTGGCCTCCTTGACCCCAACTGCCCCCCACCAGCCTGATTGCCCCCAACTGGACCCCCTGTTGGCCTGTTCACCCCCAACTTCCCTCACTGCTGGCCGGATCACCCCCAACTGCCCACCCCTCCTGGCCTGATCACCCCTAAGTGCCTCTACCTTGGCCCTACCACTATGGCTTTGTCTGGGCAGCGGCCACGGAGCCAGCTGGAGTGACCAAGAAAGCCAAGCCTCCCACCAGCTCCAACTGGCTTTGTGGCTCCAGCCAGCACTTTCATCTTTGTCACATAGATTTGCATATTCCCTTCTTATTGGCTTTGGGAGCCATCATCCTTATTATGAAATGACAGTTAATTTGCTTATTACTCTTTTATTAGATTGGATTTTTTTCCTCTTACAAATATTTAGTATAATACATTTTCCTCTCAATATTCCATCAACTACATCCCACAAGTTTTATTCAGCTCAATGCATGTTTTATTTCCTCTGACACTTCCTCCTTGACTTATGAATTAATTAGCTTACCATTTGGGGCTATTATGAATAAAGATGCAATGAACATTAATGGACATCTGCATGTAAAAAAATGAATCTAGACACATACCTTATATCTTTTGCAGAAATTAGCTTAAGATGGCTTATAGGCTTAAATGAAAACAAAATTATAATACTTCTAGAGAATAACATACTGGGAGATTTTGATGGGTATGGGTTTCACAATGACTTTTTAGATACAAGACCAAAAGCATGGTCCATGAAGAAAAAAAATTAAGCTGGACTTCATTAAAATTAAGATCTTCTGCTCTGCAAGAGACAATGTTAAGGAAATAAAGACAAGCCATATAATGGGAGAAAATATTATCAAAGCACATATCTAATAAATTATCAGCATCCAAAATATACAAAGAAATCTTAAAATTCAACAAGAAAACAATTCAGTTTTTAAAATGAGCAAAAGAACTGAATCCCTCCTCACTGAGGAAGACATAGAAATGTCAAATAAGTATTGAAAAGATGTAATAGGGAATTTAAAATAACAGTGAGATAGCATTATACATCAATTAGAATAGCCCAAATACTGAAGGCTGACAATACAGAATGCTGGTGAGGATGTGAAGCAAAATAAACTCTCAGTAATTGTTGTTGGGAATGCAAAACAGCCATTTTGGAAGACAGGTAGGCAGTTTCTTACAAAACTAAATATAGTTTTACCAAATAATACAACAATCATGTTCTTAGGCATTTGTCCAAATGAGTTGAAAACTTAGGGGTCTGCATGAAAATTTACACACAAATATTAAAAGCAGCTTTACTTATAATTTCTAAAACTTGAAAGCAACTAAGGTGTCCTTTAGTTGGTGAGTGGCTAAATAAACTGTGGTAGAGCCATATAATAAGGTCGATTATTCAGTGCTAAAAACAAAAACAATCAATTCATGAAAAGATATGTAGGAACCTTATATGCATATTGCTAAAATGAGAGAAGCCAGTCTGAAAAGTTTTCTACAGTACCCCATCTGGGCTATGTATATTGCATAATTCTTGAAATCTTGAGGTCCCTAGCCATTCTGCTTTCTTCTTTCCACATTTGAAAGCTTTCTGTTTGTTTCTTATTCATGGTCAAGGAGTTTTAGTTGTAAGAGAGAAATATTGTGAAAGGGACTATTCCAACTTAGCCAGAACTGTAAATTTCTCTTTTAACTTTTTAGTTGTGCCTTTTTTGATAAATTTTAGTGGCTGTTCTGGTGATTATAATATGCATCTTTAACTTATGGTCTATCTTCAAAGACTATTCTGCAGCTTAGTTAAAAGATATATAAATCTTATAAAAGTATGCTTGCAATTAGCAATCTCCCAATATTTATACTTTTTTATATACTTCTCTTTTAAATATATTATACATTGAAAAATACATTTTAAAACATTTTATTGACTATACTTTAAAAAAGATATAAAGATATCTGTAGAGAGAGAACCAAGAACAACAATTTCAAAAACAACTAAAATCAGAACAGACTTCATCCAAAAACACAGGAAAGCTGGTGGAGTGGGAAATCTACAACTAGAAAGAAGGAGAGAGGCTCATGGATCAGATTGGGAGCCTCAAAGCGCTAAGGTAGGGAGATGCTCATGCACAGAGTGGAAGTGCGGCTGAACACCTAGCTGGCAGGAGGGGAAAGGCATTCCGATTGCACTGAACCCTTTCCGATTGTACTGAACCCCAACCCCGGCCGAAACCCTGTGGACCCAGGCTCATATGGGTGGAGTCTGGACTGTAAAGAAAGGCACCCAGAGACTCAGAGACTGGGAGACCAGGGAAGCCAGGAACCACAGTAGGCAGGGTCTCCAGTTGCTTGCAAGTGAGTATGTGCAGAGGTCTGACCACAGAGCTTGCCACAGCCTCTCCATACTGGAAGGACTCCGAAGCTTCAGACTACAGAGACTCAACTCAATTCCGGGAGAGCCCCTGGGGCACCCATGCTCTTGCATGGAGAATCTGGGACAGTTAGGTGGAAACTCAGGGGAGTGCACAAGAGCAGGGCTGTCGGGAAGCCAAGATTGTCAGCTCAGCCCTGAGACTCCGCCCCATCCAAGCTGAGCACAGAGGCTTCTGCAATTTTGTAAGTCTGATCCTATAAATTGTCTCCAATACAGAAGATATCCTAGAGTAGACATAACTGATACTTACATCCAATTGGCCTGAAGGTCAATTCCTCCTAGGGATACCAACAACAATCAAGACTTAACTACAACAAGGCTGTACACGCAGTCCACAAAGAGGAGCACTGAGGAGGCTGACCCACTAGGCCATATAGGACACCAAACACAAAAAGCCATCCTACCAACTCTGGGAAGCAGCGAAAATGCCAACACAAGGAAATAGATATCAAACAAAAGTGATGGAGGATATAGAGTTCAGAACCATGGTTATAAGGTTATGCAAGAATTTCTTAGAAAAGGCCAATAAATTTCATGAGACTCTACTAAAAATTAAACATAAACTGACTAAATTGGAAAATATTATGCAGAGATCCAACAGCAGAAGGGAGGAATACAAAGAGCCAAAAGACACTCCTCTGGAGAAGCAAGAAGAAAAGAAAATCTAGAAAGTTGAAGATAGTGTAAGGAGCCTTTGGGACAACTTCAAGTGTACCAACATCAGAATTATGGGGGTGTCAGAAGAAGAGAGAGTGCAAGATACTGAAAACATATTCAAAGAAATAATACCAGAAAACTTGCCCCACCTGGTGAAAGAAATAGACTTACAAGTATAGGAAGCATACAGAACCCCAAACAAGAGGAATCCAAAGAGGAACACACCAAGACACATGATGAAAAGTGAAAACCTACAACCAAGATTACTGTATCCAGCAAAGTTATCATTCAGAATTGAAGGGCAGATAAAGAGCTTCACAGATAAGAAAAAGTTAAAGGAGTTCATCACCACCAAACCAGTATTATATGAAATGCTGAAAGGTATTATTTAAGAAGAGGAAGAAGATCAAGTGAATTAAAAATCTGAGAAACAGAATAAACTGGTGAATATAATAAAATCAGGGGCAAAGAAAGGGAGTGGATTGATAATTATAAGGGTGAAAGGGGTGTGGAGGGTACAGAAAGAGACTGGATTAAAATGGTACACCCATGCATGAGGACAATGGAAGTGGTCGGGGGGGGGGGGTAGGACAGAGTGTGGGATGGGAACAGGTGGAAGAGAGCTATGGGGGGGGAAAACAATTATAATAATCTGAGCAATAAAGATTTATTTAAAATAAATAAATAAATAAAATACTCAGCAAAAATAAAATAAAATAGGCTTGCTGAAAAAAAATAAAAATAAAGATATCTGTATAATTTTATGTTCTTTATATTTTTAGATTTTATGTTCTTTATATTTTTCAATATATTTACACTTTCCCACATTTCCATTCTTTCCTACAAAACCAAGAGTATCTGTTATTGCTTCTCAGCAGCTTAAATAACTTTTTTTTTGTTTTGTTTTTTGTAAATGATATATGCAGGAGATAAATTATTTCAGTTTTCATCTTTTTCAAAATGTCTATATTATGTCTTCACTTTTGAAGAATATTTTTGAGGGTGTAGAATTTTAGGCTGACAACTTCTTTTAATGTGACTTATTTATCTTCTGGCCGCTGTTGTTTTGAGTGAGAAAATGGCCATCACTTTTTCTTTTTCTTTTTCTTTTTCTGTAGGATTAATTGCCCTTTATTTCTGGTTTTTAGCAGTTTGAATGCAAGATATGATGCCTTTGTATTTCCTCAGTTTGGTTTTGCTGAAATTTCTGGGCATTTAATTTACATATTAATCATATATATTTGAGAGAGAGAGAGATGAAGAGAAAGATAGAGAGAACATAAATGTGAGAGATAAACATTGCCTTCTGCACACACTCTGGCTGGGAATAAAACCTGCCACAATTTGGTGTATGGGATGATGCTCTGCCAACTGAGCCACATTGGTCAGGATTGGTTAATATATTTTATCAATTAAAGTGTATATTGGTCATGGCTCTTCAATATTTTTGGTCCCACTTTGTACCTTTTTTCTTGCTGGCCCAATAACAAATACACTAGACTTTTTAAATATTATTCCACATATCTTGGATGGTCTTTTCCATTTTTAACACATTTTTATCTTTGTATCTAAATTTGGATGACCACTCTGTTGCACTCAATTTAAGAATCAGAATTCCTAATTTTATCTGTCCACCCTCAGAATTCAGCTGGCCTATAAACCTGAACTTCAGGTGAGGTTGCGTCTCTCATCCTTTCTGACCTCTTGTAATCATGATTGTGAAGGCTCATGGAGAATATTTGTCAGTTTTGTTCAAATTCACTAAGTCTAGCTGAAACCGGTTTGGCTCAATGGATAGAGCATCAGTCTGTGGACTGAAAGGTTCCAGGTTTGATTCTGGTATAGGGCATGCACATTGATTACGCGCACATCCCTGGTTGGGTGTGTGCAGGAGGAAGCCGGTTGATATTTCTCTTTCATTGATGTTTCTAGCTCTCTGTCCCTCTCCCTTCCTCTCTGTAAAGCATCAATAACATATATATTTTTAAAATTTACATAGTCTATAGTAGTCAAAAAAATCATAACCTGTAACAGTATAGAGTTTCCTCAAAAAAATTAAAAATAGAACTCCCATTTGACCCAGTCATCCCACTTCTAGGAATATATCTTAAAACACCCATCAGAAAGAATATTTGTACCCCTAATTTCATAGCAACCCAATTTACAATACCTAAGACTTGGAAATGGTCTAAGTTCCCATTATCAGATGAGTGGCTAAAAATGCCCCATGGTTCATTTACGTAATGGAATACTATGCTGCAATAAAAAAGAAAGAACTCTTACCATTTGCAACAGCCTGGATGAACCTGGAGAGTATTATGCTGAGAGAAATAAGCCAGTCGGTGAAAGATAAGTATCACATAAGCTCACTCATATGTGGAATCTAATGAATCAAATAAACTGATGATCTAAAGTAGACCCTGGGTCATAGAAGCATGAACAGACTGTTGAGGGAAGGCAGAGGAGGGTGGGTGGGAGAGATCAACTAATAAACTTGTATGAATATATGCGTAACCTGTGGACACAGACTGAGGTGGTGAGGGCCTGGGGATGATGGGAGTGGGCTGGAAGAGGTTTGGTGGGGGGAGGACCTATTTAATACTTTAAGCAATAAAGATTTAAAAAAAAACCTCATAACCTGTAATCCAACTCTTCCTTGGTCTTTAAATTTTATTAAAGTTTTGCTGGTTTATTCTTTTCTATATCCATAATAGCTCCCAATGTTCCAACTAATATCACAGTGGCCATGCATGTTTTCTCCTCCAGTGGGCCCTTTCATTTTCTAGATACTAGTTCATTGATATCTGAGCCTTGTTAGCCTTTTGATGTGCTATAAAATTTTGGTTTTGTTGATTATCTTGCCTGATTATCCTGGTTATATTGGTGATTTATTTTCCTGAGATTTCCTGTATTTTATACTTTAGTACAGAAGGAAAAGTATGTTTTTTAACTCTTCATTTTTCTTTTACATTTTGAAAATTTTATACTTCACATACATTAGCACATTACAAACAAAAATATTTATTTGGTGCCTACTCCTTTATTTGACTGTAGAGTATATGATATCAATATTTGATACATTATTTGTCAGAATAGACTAAACCATGCATAGGTTACCAATAAACTCTGAAATATCAGTGATTTTAATAAATAGAAGATCATTTCTTTTTCACAAAGGTTGTTTAGAAGTAGGGGGTGTTTTACTCAATGACTCATAATTCTGAGCTCCTTCTGTCATGAAATATAGAAAATCAAAATTGTATTAAACTCTATTATTAAAGAAACAAGTCTCAAAGTCATTACATTACTTCCACCTATATTGCTTTGATCAGTGCTTGATTGCAGGGTCCTGAATCTGACTAGGCAAATAGAAGCTTTTTGTTAGTACAAGAAAAGCAAATCATGTGGTAAAAACAGTCTTTTCTCTGCCAAAATTAGTAATGATAAATTGGGAAGCTATTCTTAACAATGGAACTACATGGCCAATGTTATCTTTTCACTAATGATGTTTTTGTCAACTACTCTATTCTTAGCATATTTCTTTATCTTGTGTATGTATGATTATATTTTATAAAATAAGTATAGTTTCTTGCCTTGCTGGCATGGCTCAGTGGTTGAGTGACTACCTATGAACCAAGAGGTCACTGGTATGATTCCCAGTCAGGGCGCATACTCAGGTTGTGGGCTTGATCCCCAGTAGAGGGCATGCAGGAAGTAGCTGATCAATGATTCTCTCTCATCATTAATGTTTCTCTTTCTCCCTCTCCCTTCCTCCCTGAAATCAATAAAAATATATTTAAAAATGATTGTAGTTTCTTGTTCTTATGTCTATTTATTTTTAATATATAAGAAAATAAATCAGTTCACTAATTTATTCATGTATTAATGGGTCTTATTCTGAGCTGCTATTAGTAAAATCTTAGAATACATTCCAATTAGAACAATCTATTTAATATTATTTTAACTACTGGATGGAAAAACATTCACTTATATTTATTTAATACACTAAGAAATGCTAAGTGTTTTATTAGATCTTTTTGGGTCCATAGGTGCCTTCTGATTAGCACTTAAAGTGTTTTCAGAATCTATCAGCTTATCTACTTTTGTGAAGGTCAAGAAATTTCAACCACACCCTGACCATTCTTTAGCACATTTATAAATCAAGTAAAACATATTTTGTAAAAAAAAAACAAAACCCTCATCTAAGGACATCCTTAGGGAGAAAAATAGGCAGGGAGAAAAAGATGGGGCGAGGGGGAGATAAAAATTGATTGGTTGCCTTCTATGTACCTTGACCAGGCATCAAATCTGAAACTCCAGTATGTGTCCTGACCAGGAATGGAACTGGCAACCTTTCAGTATACAGGATGGTGCTCAGCTAACTGAGCTACTCTGGCCAGGCATGTGGAGCACATCCTAGATAGATTCCTGGGGCAATGTCTGACTGACAGCTTAGGCCTGCTTCCTGGGGCCTAAGTCAGACATGATGAGCACTGCTGAGGAGGCAGGAGAGGCTCTTGCCACCTCCACTGTGCTCACAGCCTTCAGTCCAGCTTGTGGCTGAGCAGAGCTCCCCCTGTGAGAGCACACTGACTACCAGGGGGCTGCTCCTGTGTTAAGCGTCTGCCCCCTGGTGGTCAGTATGGTGGTCAGTGTGCACCATAGCAACCAATCATTCTTAGTAGTTCCACTATTAGGCTCAATTTGCACATTACCCTTTTATTATTATAAGCTATCCTCTGCAGGGAATCAGTAGGGAGGAGAGGACACAGAGTAGAGGAGGAGAGGAAATCAGGCAAGGGTATGAGTTTAGGCAAAATTCCAGTCTCAACCTGATTCTGGTAGGAGAGTCCTTAACATAAATCATAGTTCAGGTTATCTTCCGGACTAGATGGAACGGTACTGGGCTTTCCTGCTCTAACTAGTATAATAGTAACCTTCAGTGAGTCCAGGATGCAGACTCCAGTGTCGGCCAGCTCTTGGAATGCTATGTGTTTCCAGTAGCTGAAGGCAAGTACTCCTACAAGAGTCCCAGGCGTGGGCTAATAGAAAGTTAGGCATATAGGCTCCAGAACAAAGTCTACAGAATAAGAATTCCAAAGAGTCTTAGCATAGCATGAATTGTATGTGCTACAAGTGACAATAACTACTTGATAACCAAGAACTAAACAGGTTGTAGGCACCCATATGGACAAGAGTTTTGACAGAGGTGAAAGGCATGGAAATAAAGGACTGCAATTGAGGTTCTACTGACATTATCCATTATAATTTATGACTCATCAATAGATAGCAAATGTGTACTTTGTTTTCTTACAAAATATTTTATGTTCTTATAAATATTATTAGAGGCCTGGTGCACGAATTCATGCACAGATGGGGTCCGGCCACATGCCCCAATGGGGGCCCATCAGGGCTGGGCCAGCAGGAGGGAGGGGCTTCGGGTGGTGGGGGGATGATTGGGGCCCCGAACAGGCCTGCTGGCTGCTGCAGCGCATGTCATAGTGAAAAGTTGTTCCAGTGTTCCATCATTCTGGTCACTTGGATTTTATATATATAGATTAGTAAAAGTTACCAAAGCATATAAATTTACCTCATTGAATGAAAAAGAAAATAAACTTGCCTTTGACCAACCTAGTAAATAGGCTTTTCTCTTTAAACATGCAAGGCTTTTAGGAGGGGGAAAAATATCCTGGAGTTGGTTCAATTTCCCTTAATCCCCAGTCAGAGTAGTTTTACTTCTTGCTTTCATACTGGTGATGAGCTAATGCAATTAGGTGCCTGAAGCTTGTCGTTTCCTTCCTAATAGGCTTTTGGGTTTAGCTTGAGAAGACTGTAATTCACTTGACATCAGTGGGATATTTATAGAAACTTGGCTCAAGCACTGCAACCTATCTAAAACTGAGCTCTTTTAGATCCTGTATGAAGACATGTTTGCTGAAAATCTCTATGAGTTTGAATTGTAAAGTGCAGGTTGATGTGCTTCTTCCCTTTAGATCACGTTAATATTTCATGTTCACAAAATTGTAAGACACATTTTAAATCTCAAAGTTAGTTCTCTCAGAAGAGGTTACAATTAATTTTTTACTTTGCCCTTGTCACCTTTATCCTGACTCTATATTCACGTAGTGTTTTTCATTTCTCTTCTCTCTCTCTCTCTCTCTCTCTCTCTCTCTCTCTCTCTCTCTCTCTCTTTCTCTCTCTTCTTTTTTTCTTTCTTTTTTGGTTAATCTTCACCAGAGGATATTTTTCCATGATTTTTTTAAGGGAGAGTGGAAGAGAAAGAGAAAAAGAGAGAGAGACATCAATGTGAGAGAAACATCGATTGGATGCCTTCTGCAGGAGCCCTGACCAGGGACCCTTTGGTCCTGGGACCCTTTGGTCCACAGGCCAATGCTTTATCCACTGAGCCAAACTGGGTAGGGCATAGTTTTTTTTTTTTTCTTTTGAAGGTTTGCTTTTAGTTCACCTTTTTCTTAAATACAGAATTAGGTTTGGAACTTACTTGAACGATTTTCTAAGCATGGCTGATGCATGCTTGGCAAATTTACTTTTCAATGCTATAAATCATAAAGTTAAGAATTAGTATCATTGTGCATTATCTTCATTATGCTTTTGTATTGTTTGAAGATATATTTAGCATTTTAGATCTCAGGACTTAAAAAACTTAACAAGTATTACAAAATTAAGAGAGTCTTTGAAGTCATAGGTTGAAATTTTTATTAAACTTTAAAATTTTATTTTAAGGTTGATCATAATCATTAAGATGAAGCATTTTTGGTCTTACTTTAAAAACATTTCTTATTTTAAATTCAGATGATTTTTTTACCTCCCTTTCCTAAATGTACCTAACTGTACATAAAATATAACTAACATCCATAGAAGTGACTTCCATTTTTATTCAGTTTTACTAGCGTAGTTCTGATATTGAGGCCCCACACATATTTTGAACTGTTTAATGGGGTTGGAATCATTCTAATCTCAATTATAAATCTTAAAAGTATGCAAATATAAACATCCTCTCTCAACCTAATATCCTCCTTTCTAATTTAGGATAATAAAAGCACCTACCCATGGGATGGTGGAGACTGAAATAATGCCTATAAAAATGTTTGCCTCATGGATAGTAACTACTCATAATGATAACTATTATTATTTTAGTCAAACAAATCTTTAAATGAAAAAAAATTAAATGTTACTCTTGATCTATAAAAATATACATTACTAGATATTAATGGTGAATATATATATTTTTAAAAATATATTTTGTTGATATTTCACTGAGAGGAAGGGAGAGAGATAGAGAGCTAGAAACATCGATGAGAGAGAAACATCGACCAGCTGCCTCTTGCACACCCCCTACCGGGGATGTGCCCACAACCAATGTACATGCCCTTGACCGGAATCAAACCCAGGACCTTTCAGTCCACAGACCGACGCTCTACCACTGAGCCAAACCGGTTTCGGCAATGGTAAATATATTTTACTATATTTTCTCAAATTCCAATGACCTATTGGCACCCTTTATTCAGGAGCAATCCATTGTGTGTTTTGGCTCTTTGTCAAAAATTAGTTGTCCATATATGTGTGCCTGGGCTCTCAATTCTGTTCCATTGTTCTGTGTGTATATTTTTCTGCCAACACTATAGTACTGTTTTAATTACTGAAGCTTTTTAGTATTATTTGAAATCAGGGAGTGTGATGCCTCTGGCTTTGTTCTTTTTTCTCAGGATTGTTTGAACTATTGGGGTATTTTGTGGTTTCATAGAAATTTGAGGATTTTTTCTTCTATTTCTGTGAAAAGTTGGAATTTTTATAGGAATTATATCTATGTATTTCTTTGGGTAATACAGCCATTTTTAATAATGTTAATTCCTTTAATTCATGAACACAGAATACTTTCCCATTTCTTTACGTCTGCTTCAAATTTTTTCAGTAGTGTCTTATAGTTTTCAATGTATAGGTCTTCACCTCCTTTGTTAAGTTTTTTTTTTTTTTTTTTTATTTTATTTTTTTTTAAAATAAATCTTTATTGCTCAGATTATTACAATTGTTTCTCCTTTTTCTCCCCCATAGCTCCCTTCCACCCGATTCCCACCCCACCCTCTGCCCTTACCCCCTCCCCCATCATTGTCCTCATCCATAGGTTATACAATTTTAATCCAGTCTCTTTCTGCACCCCACACCCCTTCACCCTGATAATTATCTATCCACTCCCTTTCTTTGCCCCTAATTCTATCATATTCACCAGTTTATTCTATTCCTGAGATTTTTAATTCACTTGACCTTCTTCCTCTTCTTAAGTAATACCTTTCAGCATTTCATATAATACTGGTTTGGTGGTGATGAACTCCTTTAGCTTTTTCTTATCTGTGAAGCTCTTTATCTGCCCTTCAATTCTGAATGATAACTTTGCTGGATACAGTAATCTTGGTTGTAGGTTCTCCCTATTCATCACTTTGAATATTTCTTGCCACTCCCTTCTGGCCTGCATGGTTTCTGTTGAGAAATCAGCTGATAGTCGTATGGGTGCTCCCTTATAGGTAACCAACTGCTTTTCTCTTGCTGCTTGTAAGATCCTCTTTTTGTCTTTTACCCTTGGCATATTGATGATGATGTGTCGAGAAGAATTTTTCTTTGGATTCCTCTTGTTTGGGGTTCTGTAGGCTTCCTGTACTTGTAAGTCTATTTCTTTCACCAGGTGAGGGAAGTTTTCTGATATTATTTCTTCAAATATGTTTTCAGTATTTTGCACTCCCTCTTCTTCTGGCACCCCCATAATTCTGATGTTGGTGCGCTTGCAGTTGTCCCAGAGGCTCCTTACACTATCTTCAACTTTCTGGATCCTCTTTTCTTCTTCCTTCTCCAGCGGAGTGTCTTTTGGCTCTTTGATCTGATTCTTGTGTTCTTCCATTCTGCTGTTGGATCTCTGCATAATATTTTCCAATTTAGTCAGTTTATCTATACTTTTTAGTTGGGTCTCATGGAGTTTATCGAGCTTTTCTAGGATATTGTTGCATAACCTTAGAACCGTAGTTCTGAACTCTATATCCTCCATCTCTTTTGTTTGAGATCTGTTTCCTTGTCTCGGCATTATCACTATTTTTCAGAGTTGGTAGGATGGCTTTGTGTGTTTGGTGTCCTATATAGCACAGTGGATCAACCTCCTCAGTTACCTGAGGTAGACACTCTTGGTGATCCCCTTTGTGGACTGCGTGCACAGCCTTGTTGTAGCTAAGTCTCTATTGTTGTGAATTGACCTTCAGGCCAATTGGATGTGGGTATCAGCTGTGTCTACTCTGGGATAACTTCTGTATTGGAGACAGTCTTATAGGATCAGACTTGAAAAACTGCAGAAGCCTCTGCTCAGCTTGGATGGGGCGGAGTCTCAGGGCTGAACTGACAGTCTTGGCTTCTGCCCTGCCCTTGTGCACTCGCCTGAGTTTCCGCCTGACCGGCCCAGGTTCCCCAAGCAAGAGCGTGGGTGCCCCAGGGGCTCACCCGGACTTGGGCTGGTCTCTGTAGTCTGGAGCTTCTGACTCCTTCTGCTACAGAGAGGCCGCCATCTTGTACATAGAGGCAGCGGCAGCCTCCGTGGTCAGACTGGAGCTTCTGACTCCTTCCGCTCCGGAGGGGCGGCGGTCAGACCTCAGCGCGTACTTGCTCACGCGCGCGAGTCTGTAGACCCTGCCGGCTGCGACTGCGACTCCCGGTCCCCGGTCTCTGAGTCTCTGAGTCTCTGGGTGCCTTTCTCTACAGTCCAGACCACCCGTATGAACCTGGGACCACGGAATTTCAGCCGGGGCTGGGTTCAGTGCAGTCGGAAAGGGTTCCGTGCAATCGGGGATTCCTCCCCTCCCACCGCCAGGCAGGTATTCGGCGGCCGCGTGCGCGAGCGTCTCCCTACCTCAGTGCTTTTCGGCTCCCAGTCCGATCCGTGAGCCTCTCTCTTTCTTTCTAGTTGTAGCTATTCCACTCCGCCAGCTTTCCTGAGGTTTTGGTGAAGTCCTTTTTGATTTTAGTTGTTTTTTTAATTAAATTGTTGATGAGGCGGCAGCTTAGGAGACTGCCTAGGCCGCCATCTTGGATGTTCTGTCTCCTTTGTTAAGTTTATTTCTAGTTTTATTTTTCTTTTTGTTGCAATTAAAAATGGGACTTTTCCTTCCATTTATCTTTCTGAAACTTTGTTGTTAGTACATAGGAATGCAGATTTTTAGCTATTGATTTTTGTATCCTCCAACTTGACTGCATTTGTTTATAAATTTTTTGTATACCCAGTGGAATACTAGTCAGCCATAAAAAAGATTAACTATTGCTATTTGTAACCACTAGGAAGAATCTTGAGAGTATTACACAAAGTGAAATAAAGTAGATAAAGGACAAGAAGCATACAAATTTACTCATATGTGAAATAAAAGACAAAAAGCAACAAATGAACAAAAGGAACAAACAAATAAGCTAATAGATACTAAAAATAGAATAGGAATTACCAGAGGGGAAGAGTAATGGGGGAGGTGGGCACAAAAAGGGTAAAAAGGGTCATGTATAAGATGAATAAAGGAGACTAGACTTTGGGTGGTAAGCACAAAATAGATTATGCAGATGTCATATTATAAAGTTATACACCTGAAAGTTATATAATGTTATCCCAATAAATGTAATAAAAAAAGAACAGCCCACAATTTGCACTTCTCAAATTTGAGACTGGAGCTTCTCTGTTTACATTTCATTGTCTGTCGCACCACTATCTGTAGGATCTGATTCTCTTTCCTGAGGAAGTGGAATGAATAATAGCTACACAGTTTGGGTGGTTTCTTGACTGATACACATGCAGTTTTTTAATTGGTGGGTAGAGATGGATATGAGGATTGAAAAATCTGAGAAGCAGTGAGAGATGAGTAAGATGGAAGTGGAGGCAAAAGCAAAGTCAGGATATGGAAAAAGTACCATCTGCGTTGCTCATGGCTTTGCTGACTTCTAGTTTTAGACCTCTCAGTGCCTCCTGGATGCCCAGAAATGAGGCACTCTGCTTCCTACAAATGCTCTCCCCTCTACCCTGAGCCTTTGGGTCTTCTTCTTCTTCTTCTTCTTCTTCTTCTTCTTCTTCTTCTTCTTCTTCTTCTTCTTCTTCTTCTTCTTGTTCTTCTTCTTCTTTTTCCTCTTCCTCCTCCTCCTTGTCCTCCTCCTCCTCCTCTTCTTCTTCTTCCTCTCCTTCTCCTCCTCCTCTTCCTCCTCCTCCTCCTCCTCCTTCTCCTCCTCCTCTTTCTCCTCCTCCTTCTCCTTCTCCTCTCCCTCCTCTTTCTTCTCCTTGTCCTATTTTTCTTCCTTTACTTGTGTCCCTTCCCCTTCCTTCCTTCTCTCCTTCCTCTTCTTCTTCCTTTTATTTTTATCTTCTTTTTTCTTCCTCTTCTTTCACTTCTGCATTCTCCACTTTTCCCTTCTTATTCCCTTCTTATTTACCACTTATAACATTACTCCTACTTTTATATCTTTGTATTACTTGCAACTTTGCAACACACAAAAATTTTAAGATAGGTATTTCTTGTTTAACCAAGAGATAAATTAAAATTTTGCAAGTGAATCTTTAAAGTAAGGGGAATTAGATTCATACTCCGAACTTACCACACTAATTCAATGGGTTGTGTGGACCAGGTATTTTCCTACATTTTAGTTGGCACTATTAGAAACCTTAAAAGGTTACTATTCCTATTTTACAATGAGGAAACAAAACCTCAGAAAATTAAGTTATTTTTCCAAGGTCACATGCACATTCAAATTATTGTGTCTAGACTTCTTTCCACCTATTTACCTTGTTACTCCCCTTAAGGGCTCAATGATCCCAACCAAGGATTTTATAAACATATATCTTAATTTCATATGTATAACAATTAGAAATGTTTATCATTCAAGGCAAGTGGTAAGCACACCATTTTTTTAAATTCCTGAATTACAGAAAATATAACTTCGGTTATTAATTTTAAGTCAGAGTTAGACATGGGCATAAAGCTGCCAAGCCTCCCCTTCATTCTCACTTGCTATCAAATCCACCAGGATTAAAACTGCCTTACTTGATTGACCTTATAATGGTGCTTCTTTTACTTGGCTTGTGACGGCCAGAGTTTCATGATACCAATGACAGAGTAGATCCACTCTGAGACATTTATTTTTTTTGTTTATTCCTATTTTATAGTATAATCAGGATAATAAATCTGTTCTTTTTCATTAGCATTGACCATCTATTTGTTTTCTAAGCATTGACAATTAATAGATAAGCTATATATAGATATTTTTTATAAAATTTAAACTTCATTATGTTTTTTGGAAATGAAAATATGTCCAGTAACCAAGCTGCAATATTCTTAATGATATGTCCCACAAGACTGATAGGAAATAGATCAGGCTGAAGCATAACCTCCAAATGGCTAACATAACCTGATTTAAAATATCGCCACTTTTTTAAAAATCACTTACAACACTACCCTTACCCCCTCTTTTCTTTTGTGCCTCAAAAACAAAGACTATTGCAATTTCACATATTGTTTCAGCTTCTAGACAGCATCTTAATCTGAATAGGAACCCACATCCCATTCTTCTTCAGAATCATCTAGCCCAAGTCCAGACCTTCTATACCCTATTTATTTCACAAGTCATTCAGTCCAGGGTGATGGTTAGGTTTTGCTATTTTTTACACAACTAAGAAATTTTTTTCTTGCTATCAAACTATGGAACAAATATTTCTTACCACTTAGAATTTTTATTTTATTTTATGCTTGATCAAAGAGCTATTTAATATAGACATAGTTTGATGATAGTTTATATATATATATATATATATATATATATATATATATATATATATAGTGGGAAGTATTGAAAAATGCATTAACTAGAGGGTTTCTAAACTTCACATTCAAAATTCAAGTTTTCTAAATCAACTTGGGGCTCAGCAGCATAAATATTAGTTGATTTTCTTTATCCCCATATAATATTATCTCTGTTAGAGTCACCAAAGGAGGAATGTATGAGGCCAACGTGCTAAGTAAATTGATTAGGTCATGTGGATACCAGATGGGCTGAGTCACAAAAATGGTCAAAGAGTCAGAGGTTTTTAAAGAATTATAGATGGGCTTTTGGGGGACTGGTCTGTATGCTGGGAAAGTCTAGAGGAGAGAGATAATGGTCTTAGCAAGTGGAATGTGGCCTAAGCAAGTGGAATGTCCATTATGAAGTGGCCTAAAGGTCAGTTCCCAGGGGAGGGAGTATCAATTCAATAATTTGATCAGACCTAACAACCCTCTTTGTTATTAACATTATTGGTGCAGTGTTTCTTTATTGGTTTGCACTATATAATCTCTAATATTCTACATGTGGAAATACTGGCATTTTTAAAAAATCTTATCAGAATGCATTGATAATAACAAGTATATCCTGACTACCATATAGCCACCACAGATTACGAAATATGTCCCAATTTCTGAAATGTTATACTATTTTTAAAGGTGTAATTTAGAATCAGTGAAATATGGCGTTAGTTTTCATCCCTGACATGCTTGCTATAAGGAGTTGTGGCTCAAAGAAAGAAGTTTCAGACAAGTGCATAACATAGAGGCAAAGGAAAAGCCAGCAAAATTAAGCCCTTTTAGGTAACCAGAAAGTCAGCTAATCTTCTGGAAGAAGTTGTGAGACAAAATCTTCTAGTAAGTAGCCACACAGAGACCACAGATCAGAATTCTAACCTGGGCCTCCATTTCAAAATTAGAAAATATGAAATACATACATTCTAGACACTATTTAGACCAGCATGTCAGTGCCTCTACAAAAATTTTATCTAAAATACACTTGTATGCATGCATATAAACATAAACAATGGACACAAAACTGGGGGGGGTGAGCATGTATGGGAGAAGGATGGGGGAGCAATAGTAAGATATGTACACATATAGTACCTTAATTAACAAATGAGAAAAAAATAAAATAAAATGCATATCTGTACATACTGAATTTTCACAACAAAAAATAATTTCTAAATTCTGACATGCTAATGAAAGTATCATTGCTACCTTGGCTTGTATAAATCCACTGAGAGTACAAATGTTAAATTATAAATTCTACAATGTTATGATTTAAAAACAAATTGCATACTAACAACGTGGAGGAATTATAAGGAAAATTATAGACAGTGCAAAAGATGTATAATTTGGTCATTTCTTTAGTGAAATTTCTTTGTAGCCTTACTTCTCTAGTTTCTTAAATACTATAAAAAATTAAACTGAATGTTTAGAAATCTTCCTCTTTGACTCTTTCTTAAACTGCAGTCAGTATTTTAGGAGAATAAATTGGCCTTCTTTTCCTTGTATTTTATATAAGTACCTAAATTTAAAATTAATATATATATATATATATATATATATATATATATATATAGCCTAAGTGACCAAAATGACCAGAACAACAAAAGGATTCCAAAGAGGACCTTAGCACTGCTGTGGAGGTGGGAGAGGCTCCACTCCACCACTGCCGCTACACTGGCCAGCCGTGAGCCCTGCTTCTGGTTGAGCAGCATTCCCACTGTGGAGGTATACTGACCACCAGGGGGAAGCTCCTTCATTGAGCGTCTGTCCCCCAGTGGTCAGTACGTGTCATAATGACCAGTTGTTCCACCATTCGGTCTATTTGCATATTGACATTTTATTATATAGGATTCTTGTATTTTTTGTTACCAGAAAGCCAAGGATTTTTTTATACATATTCAAAGTCAGTATATCCACTTCATAACCATTTCTTCGTAAACCATTCTAGTTATGGTTCGCCTCTAACTGGGCTACTCTCCATGATTTACAGTACTTTTATCTAATAATGTTTTACTGTTTACATCCATGTTCTGTTATTTTTTCTCAAAATATTTATTAAAATCAGTATTTCTGGACACCTTCTTATACCAAATATAACAGAATTGCTCTAAGTTAAACTTCATAAGGTCTAAAACTACTTTATAATCCATTTTAACCCATCAAGTGGATTATATATGAAATCTATATATTCTACCACCAAAATATACCTTTATCTTATTCCCTCCTCTGCTCATTTATTTTCTTTTCCCATTTGGATGATTAAAGTATCCATTAAGCTAATTTCAATTTTTTCGGGCGTTTATTTTGACCTAGCTCATTTTAATCCATTCATTACACTCTGATTCTGACCTAAGGATGATTATATCTCTAGATGACATTTGATCATGCCTGAATAGATTTTTTTAGTTGTCACAGTTGGCAGTAAAGGGCCACTACTTGCATTTAGTGTGTAAAAACCATGGAGTCTACTAAACATTCTACAATGCACAGGACCACACAACAAAGAATTCTCAGACCAAGATAATAATAGTGCTGAGGTGCTTGGGTAAAAGAGCTTTCTCCACACTGCCCCACTTCCACCTATCCCCTGTCCACATGTGCTGTGTCATTTTTTTTTCAAATGGGTCTATGATAGAGCCCTGATTACTTTTGTTGTATAACTTTCTGCATAATATTGTTTTTAAAATATGTTTCATGATTTGCCTTTGCTCCCTAAATACAAGCATTTGATGGCTAACACCTAACATAATAATTTGTAGATTATAGCTGCTCATTAAACTTTAATTGTACTAAGTGGGACAGGCTCAATTGTATGTTGTATGTGGTTGTTAAAGGTAATTCTAAAGAAGAAATATATGGGAAAGTGACTTTAACATTAAATTAATAGCTATGCAAATGTTAATTCTGTTCCACTCTAGAGGGCCTCACAAAATGCTGAGAAATTTTCTTAAAGATACATTTTGTGTTTCATTGAATTTCATTGAATACATTTTATAATAGCTCAGGATGCACCAATACATATCATAAGGATGTGATATGGTTATTACTCTTTATGTATGAGCACACTTCATCTTTATTATAGACTGAAAACAGTATTTCACACTATTTTAGATCATTTCCAGTTAAGTGAGTCAGACCTGCCACAGGTCTGACCTGAGAATCAGAATTACAGAAAAAAAAGATAATTCAGTTAGAAAAAGCCCACACTCTTGAGTGTCCTTGAGTGTAGGGAAGTCAGGTATTATTATTTTCATTTTGTTCATAAACATTTGGATGCTGGTAGAAATTTACAATGATGATACATTTATAAGATAGGGTCTAAATCCAAAACCATCACTCATTTAATTTTCATAGATCATTGATACAAACAGTTGTTTTTTAAGAGTTAGTTCATTGTTTCCTCCCCCATTAACCATTTTTTCCCTTTGGCATGTAACAAGATAATCTTACTGGGTGACCTACAGCAGGGATCATAAAACTTTATTCTGTAAAGGGCCAAATAGTAAAATGTTTTGTCTTGCAGTGCCTATAGTCTCTATTGCAAAAATCTTCAGTTCTTCTTCTCCACAAAGAAGCCATAGACAATATGTAAATGACTGGGCATTGCTGCATTCCTATACAAAAGCAGCTGATGCGCAAAATGTGGACCATAGGCCAGTTTGCCAATTTCTCATGAAGAGCAAATTACTGTGCATTCTCATCTATCAAGCAGAGGCATTAGAGCTTAGGTATGAAGAAATTCCAAGTAACTGAGAATGTAAGCAACATACATATGAAAGGATATAGTCCATTATAGACACTAAATGTAGCTATCGTTATGATGGAGACAAACAAATTAATGTTTAAGCTCATTCATACAATATTCTATCTGCAAGTCCATGAGAAAGAGAGTTTATTATTTAAGTAACAAAAGACTGAGATTATAAGGTAACCTCAGTATTAATGACATTCATATCAAAAGTTTTCTATTCAAAGGTCTGTATCTTAAAGCATTAGTATAAATTTTTTCCTTCAAAAGAATAGAAAATTTTAAATTATTCTTTTAAGAAAATACTACAGAAAGCAATTGGATTCTCTAAATCTAAGGAAGTTTCATTATTACAAAACAGAAAAACAGTTGTTTATTTTATTAATTGTTTTGCCACTGGTAGTTATGGAATGCTTCTTTAATGGCTCATAATGAATCCCATGCCTTTTCTAAGAATTATGTTGCTCCCAGAGTTATGTGGATTAATTTATGTATATTTAACTTAAAAATTAGCATCACTTTAGGGAATCTATATCTGTCCCATCAACATTTCATGAATAAACCAGCTAGATTTTTGAAAAAATGAATAATTATATAAAACACTATTGCACATTTATTTTCATAAATAAACAGCATTCACAGATAGTTGAACTTTTTAGTTCAAATAGTTTGCAAAATTTTAAAAGAAAATGAAATACAACTGTGATCAGATACATGTCTGATACTTTGCTCTATACTTTGTTTATATATTGTGCTATATGAATACACATCTATCTCAATTTAAAATTTAAATATTTTCTATTACCTCTCTAACATCAAACTAATGGATACTTTTTTAGATAGATACTTTCTGAAATTGCACAAAAGGATATAGCCATTTTAAAGGATTCTACTTTGTGGATTCAGTGGTAACCCCTACCCATAAATTCTAAACACTTTATTAATTATATACAAACTAGTGGCCCTGCACACGAATCCCTGCACTACTAGCTCTCTTTGGGGCCTGGCCATTTTGTGCCCACTACTCAGAGTCCACAGCCCAGTGAGCCATCAGCGTCCAGCCCTGGAAAGCTTGCCTCATTGCCATGGAGACTAAGCAAGCATTCTGCCAGGTTGCTCACTCTGCTCGCTCTCAGTGCCTGCCACCCTCCCCTTTAGGACTGGGGGACTCTGGCAGAGCTGCTCCCCCGCCCCCCTAAGGCTGTTTCTTTTTCTTTTATTTCTTTTTAAAAAATATATTTTATTGATATTTTACAGAGAAGAAGGGAGAGAGTTAGAGAGCTAGAAACATCGATGAGAGAGAAACATTGACCAGCTGCCTCTTTGCACACTCCCTACCGGGGATGTGCCTGCAACCAAGGTACATGCCCTTGACTGGAATCGAACCTGGGACCTTTCAGTCCACAGACCAACGCTCTATCACTGAGCCAAACCAGTTTCGGCAAAGGCTGTTTCTTTATTATTTCCTACCTAGCCATGATTGTTAGATCCCCCCCACCCCCCGCCAGATATGTATTGCTGCATAACAAACTGTCCTGAAATTGAATGGTTTAAAATAACAACAATTACTTATTTTGCTCACACATTTTCAATTTGACAAGTTTGGTGGTAAAGACTTAGCTCTGCTCAAGGCAGCTTCAGGTGAGGGCCCAGAGATCTGTTTCCACTTAGGCTCATGAAGCCACACCTTGCTAATTATTGGCCGTTGTCTGGAAGTTTAGATAAGACTGAGGACTGGGGACCTGTCTTCTACTTGATGCGGGACTCCATATGGTCTGAGCTTCTGATAGCATGGGGTCCAAAGGTGAGCATCCCAAGACAGAGCCACGTAGAAAGCTGTGTTGCCTTTTATGTAAGTCACATAACAATACTTTCCCTGCATCTGTAGGTGGAGGCAGTCACAAACATCTATCCAGTTTCAAAGGTCAAAAACTTAGACTTCACCTCTTGATGGAGGAATGGCAAGGTTCTGGAAGAGCATGTAGGATAGTAGATATTATTATGACCTTTTTATTTTTATTTATTTAGTGTGTGTGTGTGTGTGTGTGTGTGTGTGTGTGTGTGTGTGAAATCTACCACACAATCACTATTATTATTAAGGCAATTGTTGCCCATTGGGACAATTCAGATGTTTTGTAAAAGTGCTTTCCAACTCCTATACTCTAAGCAGCCCTGAGCTTTCCTCTCACTAAATTCTGGCTACCTAAAATATCTTTAAAATATATTTTATCCTTGTAATCAGAGATATATAGAGTACATTTGTATGATCTTATTGGATATTCTATAGAAATGTTGGGTATATATCTGATGAAGCTTCTACTGATAATGGTAGTGGGAAAGTTATATGCAGACAAACTCTCTTTGAAGAGAAGAAAAAATATTTTGTTCCTGCATCTATCTTCTCTTATAGTGGTAAAATGCAAACAGCTTGAATATTATGCTTACTAAGTGAATTAAATATCCTTTTAACTATTTTCAGTCTATTGCAATAGCTTAAGAATCATGAATTTCGGACCCTGTGTGGTGTTTTACCCCTTGGTTTTCAACACTTGGGAAAGGTAGCGAGGGGGGCTTATCAGAATATAAACATTCTGTTATCAGAATACAAATTCACCATGGCATTAGACAAAGCAGTTTTCAATTTTTTAATCCATTCAAGCAAACTGACTAATACCAAGAAAATAGCAAAGCATATTTACAAAATGAACACACAATGCCCAGCTGTGCAAGCAATGGACTATCTGTCTAAACTGATGAGCTCAGTTTTGTCTCTTAAATTGGAGTGAATTTGATTTCTCCTCTGGCTTAGATTGTCTTTTTAGACCAATACAACTTTATAATTCAGTGCATGAATTTCTAAAGTGATGGCTAAGTACTTCAGAGTACCACTATGTTTGAAGCAGGGGTCTTTCTAAAATAAAAATATTGTCAGAATAATTAAATAATAAATACATAGAATTGTGTAAGGATATTATAATTATAAAGATTGGTAGATTCTTGAAGTAGAATCAGGACAGAAACCTCTTGAGGTCATCATAAAATCCACTAATTTCTCAAGATACTATTCAGATTTTCAGTACATTTTTCTTATAGTATTTTCAACAAAGTTTCCAAAAATAATTTATTACAAGCAAAAAAAAAAAGAATATTATTTACACTTTGAGAATATGTTTTCTTTATCAAGAAAAGGCATACTTCATTTACAAATTATAATTGTTTTATTCTACAGGTATGTCATTTATGTGCAATATAAGGAATACTAATCAACAAATACAACTTTATGCATTGTATCTCCTAAATGAATAGAACATTGTCAATATTGTTGCAAATCCCCTATAGGCATCTTTTGGACTGTATTCCAGTCTTTCTTCTCTGGAAGCAATTACCATCTTGATTTTTTGTTAATAATTATCTATACAAATTAATTTGATGAATTTTTGTTTAGTTATGATATTTTGTCAGCTAGATAAAAATGAACCATATATATCTTATTTATATATGTATTTTCACACACACACACACACACACACACACACTCAGGGGAGGCCTGCTTGGCAGTCTTGCAAACTCAGAGACTTAAAGTAACCACAAAGGATGGTTTGAAATTAAACTTTTACTTAAAGCTCTTATGGTGGCCAGTTATGTCCTAGGCCAGTATTTTCACTAACAAGGTCAACCTTTACCTTAACTGAGCCAATCTGTCTTTTTGCATCTATGATAACATACCCTTGAAATGTCTGGGTAACGTGTAACTTCCCTTTTTCTGGACCCCCTGGGGCACAACCAAATGTGCTGGATGCCAGGACAGATACCACAAATTCTGTCATTATCATGTATATTGTTCCTGCAACCACCTAAGTATGTGTCCATCATTTTACTTTCCATCCTATTCCAGGTGTTTCCTTGCTTTTCTTTCTCCTGCCCATCTATCACCAATGGATTTCATGTAACCCACCTATGTCTCTTCCTTTGATTGCAATGTATAAATATAGATGAAACCTGCCATTCTCTGGAGCATTATCTCAATTCCTTAGCAGTGTTTCCCAAAGTGTGGTACGCGCACCCCCAGGGGTATGGGAAGAGTTTGGTGGGGGTACGTGTTGCACCAGAGTTTGGTGGGGATATGCACTGCACCATGCTTAGCTGTGCCTAATTCTAAAGTTCTCATGAGTCAAGTCAAGACAGTTTTATGAGGCGTGAGATGGTCCGGTGTGCGAATAATGTTATTTATAATATAACTTTTATTTATATTTTATTATGAATAATTTTATTTTCATTTATGATTATTTTGTGTATGTACCAAAAAAAGAAAAAAATAAATATATTTTGATTGTTATTAAAATACATCCTTTTTTTGATGAGGGGTATTCAGCGTTATGAAAATTATAGAAGGGGTACACATATGTCAAAAGTTTGGGAAACACTGCCTTAAGGTTCTGCTTCCCGGCATATGTCGACAGTTTGGCTTAAATAAACTCACAAAGATTCTTTACAGGTTTCAATGTTCTTTTACATTAACTATATATATAAAATTAAAACTCACTGTGTCTTAAATTTTTGAGATAAGAATTGAGCAAGGCCTTTTTGGTTGTTTTTTTTATTTTTTTGTCCAGTGGAAACACTGCAAATTTTATTAATTTGTTTTTCTTGTGGATGTTAGTGATAGAATTATTCTCATTAAAGTTGTAACTTCTTATGTTGCTTTAAAACTGGCTTACTCTCAGCCTCCTTTCTTAGGGTGAATTTTAATTGGCTTCCATAGAGCAGATAATGAGCCAATATAAGATATCTGCCAAGTTGTTCCTAAGGTTAAAAGTCCATGAAATACGTATTAGAAGCTACCATGCCTCTGGGACAGACTTTTTGAGGTAGGATGCTAGACGAGGATATATGGATGGTAAATGCAAGGTGCAATGGTCTTTTTTAGTGAAGTTCAAGTGTGAATATAAGTTTCTTTAGGGTATTCACCTAATAGTTAAATTACTGGCCATAGAATGTGTATTTTTTCAGCTTTATTTAGTAATACTCAATTGCTTTCTGAAAAATGCATAATATACACTCTTACCATTTGGTCATGGTGTATGATCTGCTTAATGTATTGTTGGATATGATTTGCTACTATTTTATTGAGGATTTTAACATCTATGTTCATCAGAAATATTCACCTGTAGTTATCTGATTTGGGGATTAGAGTAATGCTGGCCTCATAGTAAGAGTTTGGAAGTGTTCCTTCTTGAATTTTTTGGAATAGTCTGAGGAGGATAAGTGTTAGTTCTTCTTTGAATGTTTGGTATAAAACCCTCTGTGAGGCTGTCCAGGGATTAGTTTGCTGGCAGTTTTTTGATTACTGATTCAATTTCATTGGTAGTTATTGATCAATCAGATTATTTTATTCTTCTTGATAGAGTTTTGGGAGATTGTATTTTTCTAGGAATATGTCCATTTGGTCAAGGTTATCCAGTTTGTTGGAATAGAGTTGCTCATAGTATTTTTTTTTTTATAATCTTTATATTTTTGTGGGCTCAGTTGTTACTTCACCTCTTTCATTTCTGATTTTGTTGATTTGGGTTCTCTCTCTTTGTTTCTTAGTGAACCTGGCTAGAGGTTCATCAATCTTGTTTATGCTTTCAAAGAACCAGCTCTTAGTTCTATTGATCTTTTGTATTCTTGTTTTTGGTATCTATGTCACTTATTTCTGCTCTGATCTTTTTTTTTTTTTTTTTTTTCCTTCCTTCTACTACTCTGGGGTTTTCTTGTTGCTACTTTTCTAATTCTTTAAGTTGTGGGATTAGATAACTTATTACCAGTGTTTATTATTTTTTGAGGTAAACCTGTGTAGCACTATGAACTTCCCTCTCAGAATTGCTTTCACTGTATCCAATAGATTTTGGATTTTTCTGATTTAATTGTAATTTGATTCCAGGATGTTTTTTGTTTTTCTTTAATCTCTTTGGTAACTCAATCATTAATCATTGTTTAATAGCATGCTATTTAGTCTGCAATTGTCTCATTGTTTTTTTTATTGTTTTTATTGTAGTTGATTTCTAATTTTATGCCATTGTGATCTGAGAAGATGCTTGATATCATTTCTATCTTCTTGAATTTGAAGAGACTTAGCTTGTGTCCTAATATGTGGTCTATCTTTGAAAACATCCCATGTGCATTTGAGAAGAATGTATATTCTGAAGTTTTGGGATGAAATGTTCTGAAGATGTCAATTAAGTTCATCTGATCTACTGAGTCATTTAGATTTTGTTGTTTTGTTGTTCATTTTTTATATAGATTTATCCAGTGATATCAATGGGATATTAAAGTACCCTACTATGATTGTTTTGCTGTCAATCTCTCCTTTATTATATTCCAGAATGTTGTTTGTTTGTTTTTTTAATGTATTTGGGTGCTCCTGTATTGGGTGCATATATGTTTACCAGAATTATATCCTCTTGTTGTATCAGTCCCTCTAGTAATGTGGCCTTCCTTATCACTTGTGTGATCTTCACTTTGAGGTCTATTTTGCCAGATATAAGTATTGCTACTCCAGCTTTTTTTTTTCATTTCCAATTGCCTGAAAATTATTTTTTAACCCTTCAGTTTCAGTCTTTTGTTCTGAGATGGGTCTCTTATAGACAGAATATATATATATATATATATATATATATATATATATATATATAAAATCATGTTTTATTAACCATTCAGGCACCCTCTGTCTTTTGATTGGGGCATTTAATCCATTTACATTTAAGGTTATTATTGACTAGTGACCCAGGGCACATTGAAAGGAAATTAATTAGAAGGTGGCCTGCAGGATGGGATTGGATAAGACAGGCCGGACTAGCCCTAGAGCCAACCTCCAACCTCCGGTGGTCCCTCCCCAGCCAGCTGCACCTGGGACAGCACTGCAGCTCAAAGGGCATCTGTGAAGTGAATGAGATTCCTCTGGCAGATGGGGTTCCTTGGTCTGGCATGTAGGAATTGGGCCGAAACCAGCAGTCTGACATCCCTCAAGGGGTCCCAGAGTACAAGAGTGTGCTCTGCAAAGTTGCTGGCATTCAGAGTGTGGAACACAAATGTAAGTGTGCAGTAAACTGGATTCAGGGCCGACAGTGCTCCAGCAACAACATAACCTACAGCTGAAGGTGGAATCACATAGCCCAGCAACAACATAAACCACAGCCAAAGGTGGAATTGCATGGCCCTGCAAGGAATTGGGCTCCCTCCTCTCATGTTATGGAGTGCATCAACTGAAAACCATCACTGCCAAATCACTGCAGCTGGGCAGCTTCTGCATTGAGTGTCTGCCTTGATGGTCAGTGAGTGTCATACCTATTAGCCAGTCGGATGGTTGCTTAGCCATATATATATATATATATATATATATATATATATATATATATATACTTGTTTATTGCCATTTTTATCCTTTATGTCTGTGTTTCTCCTCTTTCTATTCCTACTTCTTACATCAGTTCCTTTAGGATTTCTTGCATAGCTGATTTGGGGGTAACAAGGTCCCTTAGATAGACTGTTTTGTCTGTGAAGCTTCTGATTTCCCCTTCAATTTTAAATGATAACCTTGCTGGATAGAGTATTCTTGGATTCAGTCCCTTTGTTTTCATTACTTTGTATACTGCATTACATTTCTTCCTGACCTGATGTATTTCTGTTGAGAAATCAGTTGATAGTCTAATGGTAAATCCCTTATAGACTACTTTCTGTCTCTTGCAGCCCTTAAGATTCTTTCTTTGATGTTAATGTTTGCCATTGTAATTATCATGTGCCTTGATGTGGGTCTTTTGGATTTCATCTTATTTGGGACTCTCTGTGCTTGTGTGAAAACCTCCTCTGGTCTCCCCCATCCCCCAGTCAGGGATGTTTTCTGTAATTTCTTCATATAAGTTTTCTATTCCTTTCTCAACTTCTATTGGGGGGTGGTGAATCTGTAGAGCCAGAACTTAAAAATATATATATAGGGTTAATGAATTGAATGAATAGGGGAAGGACCACGGTCTAGTACAGAGGTGTGAGAAAAAGAATTAGTGGATAAGAGGAAAAAGTAGAATAATTTTTTAAAATTATTTATTTATTTATTCATTTATTTATTTAATAGGAGAATAGAAGAGGGGATATAGGCCTGAATTTATGAGGTGGAACTAATTAAATAATTAGGAGAAAAAAAGAGGGGATGAAAAGGAAAAAAAATAAGTAGTGTAAAAGTGAACAGAGATGGGAAAATGGAGTACAAACAGGGAAGAGGAAATTGTATATATTAATAAGCCAACAGGGACTACAATAATAATAACACATCAATAAAGCAGATAAAGAAAATCAAATTTTAACAAGGGGTAAAAAGAAAAGACAGAGAAAAGGTAAAACAGGGAAAGGAGAAGAAAAAACGTGATAACAAATGGAGACACCAGGAAGAAAAAGGTGAAAAAAATAAAAAAAATAATGAAATAAAATAACAATAAAAATAAGATAATAATAGTAATTTTTTTTTTCAAATTACAAAAATAAAAAAGTGAAGGGTCATTTGCTTCATCCACGTTTTAATGCCTCATAGGTGCTGGTTGAGGACCCCACTCTCCTGTTCTGTCTGCTAATTCTGGACTTCCTGTTAAGTAGTTAGATGCTAACCACTGTCAGGCACTGTCTTTGGCATTTAGCTCTGTGTTGAAGCTCCAAGAGATCCACTGCTCTTCTGCTGTGTCTACCTCCATAGGCCTTAGCCTGCCTGTTTTCTTGTCTGCCAGCTGTCAGTCTTAAACATTCAGGTATCTGTTTCTGGCAGGCCTTTAGATAGGGGTGGTGCTATTTCACTTTCTGGGGATCAGATGAATGTTTTTCACCTGATCCAGAGCTACTGCTCCATGAGTGACCCAAAACATTACTCTGGACTTGATTGGTCAGAGATCCTTGTGTAAGGTCCCAAGACCCCCGGTGAGTCCGACGGAGGGGGCAACGACCCCAAGTCAAATGCCGAGACCGAAACTTGATGCAAAAAGCATGAGGTTTTAATACAAGCGCAGCGCAGGGGCGTCTCAGGCAGACAGCAACAGTGCTGGCTGCCTGGAGCGCCGAGTAACTGCAGAACATGAGTTTATAAAGGCAAACACCACACGCAGGTGGGGTTACACATGGAGGGGGAAGAAGGGAACAAGGAAATCCCAAGAAGGGGAGCTGGGCTCGTAATCTTGCAAGCCCCTTTGTCTCTCCCCTTCCCATTCCTCTGGGTAAGTCCTCAGGGTAGGGAGTTTCTGGGGACTGATTTCATTCTTGCCTAATCTTCAACCTTAAAGAACTGACCTCATCCCTGTCTAATCTTTAACCGTAAAGGTCACATCCTAGAACAGGCAGTGGGGAAGGTCAATTCCTCAATCTTGGGGCCCTACACTTGTATGAAGATCAGTAGGGTTGGCTGGAAACCTGGGGTTTTTAACAGCCTGGTTCCCAGAATAGTGGGATGGATGGATCCCTCTTCCAACCCAGTCACTGAGGACTCTTTGGGGCTATTCAGAGTCTTTGTTTCATTTGTATTTTCTTTCTTTTTGTTCCTCAAAATGCAGGCAGACTGTCAAAGGGTGTGTTACCTGCCTTGAGGCTACTGGGAGGGGCTCACTTCACCAGAGATAAAGGGCTGCTTAGGTTTGGAAGGTTAGGAATGTTCCAATGCCAGAGTCCTGTCCAGTCTCTCTTCCCTGCTTTCCTCCCCAGGCTCTCCTCTGGCTCCACAAATCTGTCCCTCTCACTGCTCTGCAGCTTCAGGTGAGTTCTTGCAACTGAAAAACCATGGCACCACACTGCTCTGGCCGCCTTTCAGGGCTGTGGTCTCAGGTCCAGATTCCGTGGGCACCAGCAGCCCTGGGGCTTTCCTTTCCTCAGTTGGGCCTTATGCCTATTGCCAAGGGATACGCTTCTAACTCTCCTTCCAGGCCTGCTGGCCAGTGGCCCTCTTTATCCCAGATCCCACTTCCTGCCATTCTCCAGGCATCCTTTGCCCTTCTTGTTGAAAATTTTCTCCTCAGCTATGTCGAATTTGTTAATTCAAGGTAGATGTTCTCCGATTTAGTTACTTTTCCAGTCTGGCCCTAGGAAAAGGTGCATGACATTGTGCCTATTCAGCCACCATTTTCTTCTCCCCTAATAAGGATTTATTAAAAAAAAAAAATCCCCAAGGGGGCCAGTGTCCCGGGAAAGCCATGTTACCCAGGGGGCCGTGTGCCCCGGGTGAGCCATGTGTCCCAGGGAAGCAGTGGGACCAGGTGGGGGGGGGGGAGGCGGTGTGAACCAGACGAGGAGCGGATTCTATTCATGTGGTCCTGAGATAGTGACCATAAAACAAGCAGATTGTCAAATGACAGCAGGGAGGGAAAGGAGACCTGGGGGGAGATAAGAGAACAACTGAAGGACTGGTATGCATGCATATAAGTACAGCTGGTGGACACAGAACTCTGGGGATGGAAGGCATGAATGGGAGGTGGGGGTTGGGGGCAATGGTAAGCTATGTACACATATAATACCTTAATAAATTTTAAAAAAAATAATAAAAAATGAAAAAAATGAAAGAAAGAAAGAAAGAAAGAAAGAAAGAAAGAAAGAAAGAAAGAAAGAAAGAAAGAAAGGAAGGAAGGAAGGAAGGAAGGAAGGAAGGAAGGAAGGAAGGAAGAAAGAAAGAAAGAAAGAAAAAGAAAGAAAGAAAGAAAGAAAAGTGCCAGCCAGAACCGGTTTGGCTCAGTGGATAGAACGTCGGTCTGTGGACTGAAAGGTCCCAGGTTCGATTCTGGTCAAGGGCATGTACATTGGTTGTGGGCGCATCCCCAGTAGGGGGTGTGCAGGAGGCAGCTGGTTGATGTTTCTCTCTCATTGATGTTTCTAGCTCTCTATCCCTCCCCCTTCTTCTCTGTGGAAAATCAATAAAATATATTTTTTTAAAAAAGAAAAAAAATGCCTATTAGGAGTAAAATTAGAATAGTTATATTAATAAATAAGTGTATGTGCAAAACATTGATATGTTGATCAAGCGATTATAAATTGTAATGTAATCATTTAAAAAAAATAGCCATGCCTAAATGGAAGGCAGATCAACAATGAAAAATGACTATACATAGCAATAATCCTTTAAAAGAAAAAGAAATGTGTTATTTACTAGCAATGGACTTTTGTTTTCAGTAATACCATATAAACCTTTAGTCAATGCTGATGGTATAATTTTAAAAACAGATAATGCATATCTACAATACAAAGATGCCAATATAAATTACATGGCATTTATCAAAGCAGACCAGTACAAGAAAAGACACACCTTTCAACTTAAATGCATTAAGATTTGCCTCTCTTAACATTTTCTTGGAAATAAAAGGGAACAAATTACATTATCTTTTTTTTCTATTAGAGAGAGAGAGAGATAGTGTGTGTGTGTGTGTGTGTGTGTGTGTGTGTGTGTGTGTGAATATTGCATATCATAGAAGCAATTCACTACTCATGGAAAAAAGACTCAAGCCAATTTCAGAATATTTTCAGATATTAAATACTGCAACTTGAATCTAAGTTCCATAAAATGGTCAGTGAAGAATAGGTAGTACATAAAATTGTAGCCTGTATTGTACAAAAAGTGAGTCTTTTTAGTAACTAAATTCTGTATTGGCAACAAAAGCTGTCATCCTTCTTACTTTATTTTATTTTTGTTATTCTCACCAAAGAATATTTTTCCCATTGATTTTTAGAGAGAGTGGAAGGGAAGGGAAGAGACACAGAGAGAGAAACATCGATGTGAGAGACAATTCAGTTAGTTGCCTCCTGCAACTGGGGTACTTGCCCTTGACCGGAATCAAACCCACAACCCTTCAGTCCTTGGGCTGACACAATCACCACTGAGCCAAACCTGACAGGGTGCAATATGCCCTTTTAAAAGATATCATGGAAAATTAGTCAAAATATTGGTAATTTATTTTTTCCAGTATGGTTGTCTATGGAAATGTTTTGCAGATATAATAGTTTGTACAGTTCTACCTTAAAATCCTTACACAGCTATGCACAGACTTGCCAATATGCATCAAAATGGTATTTCACTTCCAATTTCTTAAGATATCTTTCTGCAATCAAACATAAGTATCTTCTTCATCTGTCTGTAATAAAGCATTTAGCTATAAAGGTGCAGACTCACAATGGAATTTCTTCACTGACTGGTAAAAATATCAAAAGGTAAGAATCCACTTTTTTTTTCATAATACCCTCAGAAATATTTTATTCAACTACAAAATACCATCTCATAAAGAAAGTGAACTCAAGGCTCAAGGAATAGGTTATGCTTTTGTATTGCTCTCAAAATATGAGGAGCCAGCAGACAAATGTAGTAACAGTAATTTATTTTTTCAGCGTGGATAATATGTGATTTTCTTAATTTTTTTTTCTCCAAAAGGAAAAGAAAAAGTCAGCTGAGATTTCAGGGCACAGAATTTAAAGCTTTTTTCTTATGTTCAAAATATAAAATGAAAATTGAGGCAGACCTGTACCAACTCGCCTCTAGGGAAACTGCTTTCTTCCTTTTATAATGCCAGATGGTAACATGTAAGCCATATATATATAGTATTTTTTTTCCATTTATGGTTATTATGGTATTTCACAAATGTGCCTGATTTGTCCTCCTTCTGAAGGGTGAGTGATCTTTTATGGTTGGCTGATGGCAATGTGTGTTGACTTATTCAGCAGGAGAGTTAAATAAAATAAAATTTTACCCACACCAGTGCTTTTGACTTCAAAATCCATTTTCTAACCCCTGAAATTTCAGTAAAAACTGTCCTTTCTCTCGTGTGCTGTCAGGGAAACCTCGCTGCAGTTAGATTTCTAATTCATGGTGCCGCCTCGGTGGCAGGAATATCGCTGATGGAACCTTCTAACGGGACCGGAAGGCGCAGCCTCTGAGCCTCTGTGCTCATCTGCTTGGTGACCCCTTCAGTGAAGGGTGATGAATTGCTTGTTACTTTTCAAGTTTCTCAGAGACAGAGAGACTACCACAAGCTCTCCGGAGATGGTGTTAAGTGAAGTTATTTTAAAACCACCGTCACTTGTCTATGGAAGATGAGTTTTACATAATTGTGTCCACTGATGGTGCACCAGCCCCTGTCGTTTTTTCTAGCTGGAGAGTTTATGTATGTGCCCGAATGTATCTTTGCTTTAATAAGCTTGGTAGTGTTACTTCAAATGGAAACAAACGTAACAGAGGGGATGATTTCGTGACAAAGAATCATTTCCAATTGGCAACACAGGTAATTTATGTTAGAAACAGTGAACCGTGTCTGCTATATTGTACAACCCCACTGGAATGCACGGCCTAAGTGAGAATGTAAATTACAGGAAATCAGAGATTGTCCTGTCCTGTTTTCTATTGTACCAGAAGTAGGTAGACTAGCAACTTGCCTATATAGGTGCTCAGTATGTTGCATCAATGATATCACAATTCATTTAAGGAATTTCAAAATTCTTTACTTGTTCTATTCTAGCATACTATTAGTGTTATTTTATTTATTTTTCTTTCTATGACTTTAGAACCTGCAAAGTAAATTTCTTATGGTAAATTATGGCCTTAATTTATTTGTCTCTCTCAGTTATTTGTTTTACTATTGTTAAAATTATTAATAATATGCACACTAATTTCTAACAAAAAATGTCTGAAGAATAAAATACAGTCCTTTATTTTTAAAATATTCTTCAGATTGATATTGTCTTTTATTTTAAACCAAGCATGTCAAACTCAGAGTCAATATTTTTCCAGCCCTGCCAAAATAACTGTATGTAAGAAACATTTTATTATTTATTTATTTATTTATTAATATATTTTTTTTATTGATTTAAGAGAGGAAGGAAGAAGGAGAGATAGAAACATGAATGATGAGAGAATTATTGATCAGCTGCTTCCTTCAGGCCGCCCACTGGGGACTGAGCCCACAACCCAGGCATGTGCCCTTGACCTATAATTGTGGTGCACTCACTTCCCTTACCAGGATTACGTGCAGGCACACCACTTGCACTGTTTCTCTCCACTAATACCAGCTGCGAACATGTTAGCAACCCATTGCCACTCATTAGTCTTGGTCTGACTTGTTGTATGGTGTGCGCAACAGGAAATATTTTGCTTTTGGAAAACAAGAAAAAATAGGTTTATTTGCTTTACGCTTATTAATTTGTGCAATTATTCAGTGTCTGGTAGGTTAATGTTCAAGAAAGAATATTAATTTTTATTAAAATGTTCGAGCATTTTATGTTAATGGTTATGCATTTATTTCAGTCCTTGGTATTCAGCATGTCTCTATGGAAATAAACCTGCGTTTCTATGAAAATTGAAGCTTTTGTTGTTGTTTTTTTTTTTTTTTCAGGCCCATAAACTTAAACCTTGTTAATTTGGCCAGTGTTAGCCTTTGATTTTGATATGCTCATTTTAGACCTGTAGCTGATAGCCCAATTTTTAAATTATTCTTACGCATGAAATCCATAGGAGACCAGGCACAATGATTTGAAAGACAAACATGTCCATGTATTGATGTATTTACCCATAAAATAATTATTGCTTACTTACCTGTTACCATACTGTATTATTTAAAGTATCAGGAACAGAATTAAGCATGAGGGAGCGAAATAAGATGGCGGCCTAGGTAGTCTCCTAAGCTGCCGCCTCATCAACAATTTGGAAAAAAACAACAGCTAAAATCAAAAGGGATCACATCAGATCCACAGGAGAGCTGGCGGAATGGGATGGCTACAACTAGAGGGAAGGCAAAGCACCACTGCCGCCATGTGGAGTTTAAAGCCGAAATGGAACCAGAGCCGCAGCGGCCTCTGCTGCAGCCACCGCCAGTGAGGGAGGCCCACCAGGAGCAGAGCTTGCCCCGCCCTGGGCCCAGGGAGTGGGCTGCCTCGGAGCCTGGCCTCCACACCCACAGCCTTCCCGGCCTGCCCGCTGTACTAGCGAGGGAGCCAGCGCCTTCCGCTCTCGGCCCCAGCGAGCCCTTCGCTCATCCGTCCCCCTGCCGCCGGGCTGGGCCAGAGCCTCTGTTGAGCCCCCAAGGGCCAGAGCCAAGGCGGAGCAGACTTGCTCGTGGAGCATGACGGAGGACCGAGAGGTTGTGCCCAGGGCACTCTTTGCGGCTTGGGACTCTGGACACCTGAACCCGGGGGACTCTGAAAGCCAGAACATGTGAAGTGTGGGTGGTAGAGGATACTGTGGCGGAGGCGGCCTGAGCCTCCACATTCTTCCCCTCGTCATCCTACTCCTCCTCGCCTGGCAGCAGCGGGCCAGGGTCCCGGGGGAGAATCAAAAAGGATCCTATCTAAACGACAGGAAAGCTGGTGGATGGGGGAAATCTACAACTGAAAGGAGAAGGGCTGCTCCCGCCATGTGGAGTTAAAAGCTGTGGCCAGTGAGGAAGGCCCACTGAGAGCAGAGCCCTCCCCGCCCTGGGCCCAGGGAGCAGGCCACCTCGGAGCCCGGCCTCTGGGCCGCAGACTTCCCGACCCTCCCACCTTGCTGGCGAGGGAGCCAGTGCAGGGCCTCGGCCGCACCTTCCACTTGTGGCCTCAGCGAGGCCTTTGCCCATCTGTCCCCCTGCAGCCGGGCCTGGCCAGAGTCTCGGTGGAGCCCCCGAGAGCCAGCGCCAAGGTGGAGCATTTTCATGGAGCGTGATGGAGGACCAAGAGGTAGTACCCAAAACATTCTTTGCGGCCTGGGACTCTAAACACCTAATCCCGGGGGACTGAAAGCCTGAACATGTGAAATCAGAGCTGCTAAGGTTGCTAGGGTGGAGCCGGCTGGAGCCTCCCCCGTTCTTCCCCCTGGTCATCCTCCTGCTCGCCTGAAGCTTGGGCTACGGGGGATCCAGGATAGGAGGGCATCAATCAACAGTCCCAGAGGGGCCGTGTGGCCCAGAGGGGTCCTTGTGACCCCAAGGAGTGGTGCAACCTGTGACCCAGGGGAGCCGTGTGCCCCAGAGGAGCGGTGGGACCCAGGGGAGCTGTGTGCCCCAGGGGAGCAGTAGGACCAGGGGGAGCCATGTGACCTGGGGGGGCAGTGGCACCCGGGGGAGCCCCTGTGTTCATTGCAGCACAATTTACAATAGCTAGGATTTAGAAACAGGCTAGGTGCCCGTCAGCAGATGAATGGATCAGAAAACTATAGTACATCTATACAATGAAATACTATGCTGCCATAATAAAGAAGGAATTCTCATCATTAGCAGCAACCTGGATGGAATTGGAGAACATCATGCTGAGTGAAATAAGGCAGTCAATGAAAGAGAAACACCACATGTCCTCACTCATTTATGGATAATAAGGAACATTATAAACTAAAGAACAGAAAGATAGATATAGCAACAGTAAAGCAACAAGCAGACTGTCAAATGACAGCGGGGAGGGTAGGGTGCTCTGGGGGAGATAAGAGATCAACCAAAGGACTAGTATGCATGCATATAAGTACAACCAATGGACACAAAACTCTGGGGAGGGAGGGCATGTATGGGAGGTGGGGGGTGGACAATGGTAAGCAATGTACACATATAATATCTTAATTTAAAAAATGGTGGGGGAAAAAGTACCAGGAGCAGAGCAATGAACAAATTGGAAACATTCATTGCCTGCATGGAACTTCATTTTAATGAAGGGAGACAAGCAGTTAAAAATAGATTTAAAAAATCATATCACATATTAAAGTGTGATTATTTTCAGGGAGAAAAATAAATCAGAAATATGCAGATGATAAGGCACCCTGGGAGGCTTGTGATTTTAAGTAAAGTAGCCAAGATAAGTGACTTTTGAGCAGAGACTTGAATAAATTTGAGATAAATGAAAGTAAGCCATATACCTGGAGGAGAATGTTCCAGGTAGAGGGAAGAGCAATCATGAGGACCCAAAACAAGTTCTTGATAGGTAAGGAGCTCAGGGTACTCAGAGATAATGAACGATGGGACAACATGAGGAAATTAACTCTGGGAGGTAATGGCCGCCTTAGAGATGCGTCCAAAATATATTGGCTCGATATATTTTGAGACTTGAGTTGATATGTTTAATAGAAAAAGAAAAGTTTAAGATTTTGGCCTGTGTACTAGAAATATGGAGACAACTACATGTAGACCAGGTTTGAAGGGAGGACTTTCTGGTAGATTGAATGGGTAGGTGGGGGTGAACGAGCAAAATGTTTAAAACTCACTGCAAGCAGGTAAAATAAAGAGACTCTAAATCTATACTGAAGTGCATTATCTTCACTCCACTGGCTATAATGAATAATGCAAAAAAACCCTAAAAAGAGGCTTTTCAAATTTTATTTATTTATTTATTTGTTTGTTTATTTATTTATTGTTTAAAGTATTACATGTCTTCTTTTCAAATTATTTGTATTTAGTATTGAACATTCAACAGAGCAGATGATTGCACAATATGAAATTATCTAATCTGTATAAATAAATCTTTATTATTAACACACTTCAGAAAACACCCATATATTTCTTTGCAGTCAGTGGAAAAGGCCATTCTCCTTAATACCAAATTGGCTGTCTGTGGTAATTCATTAGTCACTTGATGTATAAGTGTTATATCTATGTTTCTAGAATTCATAGGTGGGAAAAAAGAATGATTTGAAAGAAAGCTTCAAAATATGATGAGGCTTTCCTCTTAGAGACAGACTTCAGTGTGTATTTCCTAAAAATAAAGACTGTCTTCCACATAACCACAGTGCCATTTTCACAACTGTAATATTTATAATAATCAAAGCATAATATGCTAATTAGACCAGATGACCTTCCAGACGAAGTCAGAGCAGGGAAGCCCCAGTCCCGGGTGCCAGAGGGAAGCTGCTGCTAGCAGCTGGGGTAAAGGAAGGCCTACTCTTGCAGGAATTTTGTGCATCGGACTTCTAGTGTAACAATAATAACAAAATATTACCTAATATGTAGTCTATATTCAAATGTTCTTAGTTGTTCAAAACTATTTGTTCATTCTTTCAATCTATGGTAAGTCAAGGATCCTGCTTTACTCTTAGGCTTCTCTCTTCATGGCACTAAAATTTTTATAAAGTCCAGAGAAGTTGTCATATAGACTGTCTGATTCTTTCTTCATAATTTTTCCCAGGTTTATATTCTGGCAAGATGACTATGCAAGTAACATCTTGATGAGAGTTTGCTGTGTCATGGGCAAATGCCAATAATAAGCGATAAAGGTGGAAACTATCAGAATTGATAAAAGTATATTTCTCCTTTCTAGTTAAGACATTATTTATGGGTTGATACTTCATGGCCGTGTGAATACATTTTTACCCAACAAAATTTTATCCAGTGCTCTCAGCAAACATTTGATTATCTGAATAGTATTTTAGATTGGTATTTGCACAACCATGATTTTCTAATGCTTTTTTCAGTCACCATACATTTATTAACTGGCATTTCTCTTTTGTTGTTGTTGTTGTTTTGGTTTTATCACTGTGGACTTCTATATTATCCTATATAATAAAGAGGTAATGTGCAAATTGACCCTCATGCCATCGCAAGATGGCTGTGCCCACAGCAGAGGTCGGATTCCCATAAGACAAGATGGCTGCCCCATAGCAGAGGCAGGGTTCCATAAGGAGCCATAACAAGTAACCAGAAGGGACCTGAGGCTGCATTATGCTGGGCTGGGGTAGTGGACCTCAGACTGCACCCCCTGACCCAGTGCTGGGCTGGGGGACCTCAGGCCATGTCCCCCCATCCCCACCCAACCCTAGCACCAGGCTGGGGGACTTGAGAGTATGGTGGGGGACCTGAGGGTGCACCCTCAGCCCAGCAGGGCTTGACAGGGGTAGGATTGGGTGGGTCTGGGTCTCACACAATTTTGAGGCTCATGCAGGTGGGTGGGGACTTGACTCTGGGTCCCACAGCCCCATACTTTGACAGGAAGAAGATTTTCATATACATTTTACTAATTTTCTTTCATGTCTGATACTTCTATTATAGAGTAAGGGCAAAAAGCAATATTAAAATACTTCCTATAATTAATTCCCTTTTAATGTGCATGGATTTCGTGCGCTGAACCATGGGTGTGTGTGTGTGTGTGTGTGTGTGTGTGTGTGTGTGTGTATTCATTTCACTAATATCACAATATTATTACTTTTTACGCTAAATTTGTCAAGAAGTTGAGCATTGGGTGCCTCTTATAGCTGGTACATGTTCTCTTGACATCTCCCTAACAAATGCAAATAGGATGTCCAACATCCAGCTTGACATAGAATGAGCTATTTCTCCAAGAGCACGGATTCCTCATAAGACAGAATTTTGCTTAGAAATTAAGATCTATATTTGCTTGTTAGATATTGTAGATTGAGTAGTCAAGATTAAGTTTTGATGTCATGTGATGTTATCCCATAGGGCTCTATAAATAGAGCTACAAAATATATATTTTTTAAATTATAGATTTGTCCCAGGGGGCCATGTGCCCCAGGTGAGCTGTGTGTCCCAGGGGGGCCAGGTGTCCCAGGAGAGCCGTGTGCCCCAAGGGAGACATGTATCCTGGGAGAGCGGTGTGCCCCAGGGAAGCAGTAGGACCTGTGGGGAGGGGCGGATTCTATTCGTGTGGTCCTGAGAAAGACCACAAAACAAGCAGATTGTCAAATGACTGCGGGGAGGGGAAGGAGACCTGGGGGAGATAAGTGAACAGCCGAAGGACTGGTATGCATGAATATAAGTACAACCAACAAATACAGAACTCTGGGGTGGGAGGGCATGAATGGGAGGTGGGGAGGGTGGGCAATGGTAAGCTATGTACACATATAATACCTTAATAAAATTTTTTAAAAATAATAATTAAACAAATTAAAAATATATAATTTATATTAATATCTCAAATTCATATCAAATACCAAAGGATTTATTGTTAGAGTTCAACCTTTGCATCTTCCCTTTCTCACAACAAAATGTCACGATATTAATTTATTCCCTATGTTGTAAAATAAATACAAAATTCTTTCAGAATTATTCATGTGTTATTTAGAAAGGTATTATTTAATTTCTAAATATTTAATGTGTTTTTGAGATATAATTTTGTAAGTGATTTCTTTTTTCTTTCTTTCTTTCTTTTTTTTTTTTTTAATCCTCACCCAAGGGTATTTTCCCATTGATTTTTAGAGACACAGAGAGAAAGAAACACATCTATGTGAGAGAGACACGTTGATTGGTTGACTCTGGCACATGTTTCAACCAGGGCTGAGGTTCAAGCCTGCAAACTAGGTACATTCCCTTGCCAGAAATGGAGCTGGGGAGAGACCCTTCAGTCTCCAGGCCAACCACTCTATCCACTGAGCCAAACTAGCTAATTGAATGGATGAGCACTTCTTTATCCTAAGTTCATTATGAATTTTTTCCTATTGCTATATACTCAAATATATATATTGACCTTGCTTTTGTAATTGCTCCTAATGTTTTAATATTATGCAGTAAAATTTTTATTGCCATTGCAAATTTTCATCTCCTTATGTTCATGTTTTTCTTTAAATTCTTGAGCATGTTTATAGTAGCAATTTAGAAATCCTTGTCCTCTATTTCTACCATATGTCATTTCTGAGTCTTTTACCATTTATTGATTTTTCCATGTTGAGTCACATTTTCCAATATTTAAAAAAATGTTACCTCTTTGAATATCTATATGTTCTTGTCTTCCGGTAATAAAGAGTAAATACATTTTTGATGGACCTCGAGGGCATCATGCTAAAAAGAAATTAGTCAGACAGAGAAAGTCTAATACTGTATAATCTCCCTTATACTGTATGTGAAATCTAATACAATAAAACCCATAGAAGAAAGTGCTGTTCGGCAGAGGCAGGACGTGAGTAGGTGGGATAAATGAGTAAAGGGGATCAAAAGGTAAAAAAGAGAAAAATAATTGTTACTAGACACTTAAATTACTTGCGGATCAAGCTGTCCAAGTTGTGCTTTACAACATACTTAGATCAGGGTTTGGAATAGCCTTTACTCTACTAAATTCTGTCTCTACTACTAAGCCATGACCTTTCTGTGTTGTCTAAAAAGTACCTGGGTTGTTCTAAGAGATTTCTCAATCCTGGCCGTTTCAAAGTCTCAGAGCCTTGTGAGAGCTCTAGAAATTATTCAGTTTACAGATCTTAAGTAGCTATTGGTTTATATTTGTGGAGGTTACACAAGTGCTGCTTAATATTTAGCAACAGACTCAAGAGAACCTTTATGCAGTTGTCCAAATACCTTTATCTATCTGTATCTGCATAGTTCATTTTTTCTCTGGTATTCTGCCCAGCAAATTCCTTTTGCTTCAGCTTTCCAGAATGCCAATCTCTGCTTCCTCAATGCAGTAAAATGATTAGGATCTGCTTGAGATTATTCTCTCTACAAGGAAGTCTGAAACATGCCTCCAGGGAAAAATCCAGTGATCATATGATTTGCTCCTTTCTTTCCTTTATCTCATGGAGCACAACCTTAAGCTGCCTATTGTACAATTCCTAAAAACAGTTATTTAATACAAGAGGCCCAGTGCATGAAATTTGGGTCTCTAGTATTAAATAGAGGATACAGCCCAGCCTGTACCCTCTCCAATCTGGAACCCCTCAAGGGATGTTAAACTGCAGTCAGACATTCCTATCACAATCCAGGACTGCTGGCTCCCAATTGCTCACCTGCCTGCCTTCCTGATTGCCCTTAACCACTTCTGTCTGCAAGCCTGACCACCCTCTAACCACTCCTATACCAGCCTGATTGATGTATAACTGCTCCCCTGCCAGCCTCTTTGCCTCCAACTTCCCTCCTCTGCCAATCTGGTCCCTCCCAACTGCCCTCCCTTGCAGGATTGATTGCCTCCAACTGCCCTCCCTTGCAAACCTGGTCCTTCTCAACTTCCCTCCCTTGCAGGCCTGGTGCCTCCCAACTGCCTTTCCTTGCTGGCCATCTTGTGGTGGCCATCTTGTGTCCACATGGGGGCAGCCATCTTGTGTGTTGGAGTGATGGCCAATCTGCATATTACTCTTTTATTAGATAGGATTTTTCCATAAACAGTTGTTTTAGGATAAGGCAGCTGTGGGCAACCTACAGCCTGCAGGCCAGATCCGGCCCATTTGGCTGTTCTATCTGGCCCATGGAGCCAAAAGAACAGAGGGTTCTCTTGCTCTCCCCTCCGCTCCTTCACCAGCAGCCCAAGATGACAGTGCCAGCATGGTCAGGTTGCTTTTGTTCCAGCCCTCCGGTCCAGTTTAAGAACCCATTGTGGCCCTCGAGTCAAAAAGTTTGCCCACCCCTGGGATAAGGTATACCAGTTACTTTAGCATGATCAGAAAGAGTTCTTTTTATACTGTCAGTTATTATTTATTAATTAATTTATTGTTTTCTTATTTATATACTTAATCCTTACCCAAGGATATGTGTGTTTGTTTGTTTTTTAATTGACTATTAGATAGAAGAAGAAAGAGACATCCATATATGGAGAGAGAAACATTGGTTATTTTTCTCCTTATGCTTCCCAACAAATTGAGAGCCAAACCCACAACGTGGATATCTGCCCCGACTGAGACTCTAACCTGCCAGCTTTTGGTTTAAACCACACCAGGCAGTCCTATACTGTTATTTAGTTTTCATGTTTAATATTTTGAATATATAAATATTTATGTTTTCAGAATTCACAACATGTGAACTCATGGAAGTGTTACCTTCATCCCTAGTCTTTCATTTCCTTTCTAACTGCCCTCTATAATTGTTCATTCTTATTAGTGTGTTTCTCATTAGTGTGTGTGTGTGTGTGTGTGTGTGTGTGTGTGTGTGTGTGTGTTTTACCCATTTAAGCAAATATTCATTTAAAAAAGTATAACTCTTCTACAAAACATAGCATGCTTTATATAATCCTTGCACTTGTTCTTTTTCAGTTATAAATTATAGAGATATAAGAGAGATTCATCTTATAATTCTATGTTGCTCTTTATACTTGCATAATATTTCACTGTTGATATATGGCATAGTTCATTCAACCACTCTAATATTTTGCTTGTACTAGTAATGCTCTGTATGTTGCTTTGTATTTGTAGATAAATATCTTCATGTAAATTTCTAGAAATAAGTTTTTTGGGAGAAAAGTTAAATATAAAACTAGTTTTGTTACATTTTACCAAATTTCTTTATAGATGTTATAGTACTTTGTGTGTGTGTGTCTCTGTGTGTGTGTGTGTGTGTGTGTGTGTGTGTGTGTGTGTGTGTGTTTTGCATCTAGATGTTACACCACTTTATAGTCACATCAGAGAAGTATGTCAGTACCTACATATTTGTTATTTAAAGACTTTTCTTAATATATTGTGAAAAAGTGTTTACTGAGTTTTTTATATAGTTCATTTGAAAAAACAAGCAAATAAGAGTAGCTGGAACATCATAAAAAAAACAAAAATGATGAGTTAGAATACAAATAGCTATTAAAACATATACATGCATTAAATTTTAAAACTTTGGTTTTTGTCACAGATCTCTTTGTAAGCAATGAATTTTAAAGATGAATATGTATATATCCTACTCTAACTATTATTTGTTAAATTACTAAATTGTTTTACATGTATGTAAGAATGTATGTAGCACTGTTATATGAAATAGTGAAAATTTAAGAACATCCAAAATACAAATTATAATAAAAATGTTTAAACACTAATATAATTTTACATTGCTGAGAAAGTGAATGAGCATATATTCATCCATGGAATAACATGGATAAACCTTGGAAACAATAGTTTTAACACAATATTAAATGGGGAAAAAAAAGCTAAAGTCAGAAGACTATTATCATATGGTGATTTTATAAATCTGAAAATAAGCAAAATCAAATTTTATATATTTTGATTTAGGTGATATTTAGTAAAGTTGTTTTATAAATTAGCTGATAAGTAGTGAATACAAAATTCAGAAGAGTGGCTGCATTAGGATATGTAAGAAATCAGAACAAAGCACGTAGTACATAAAATACAAAAGTTGCAGACCTCAGAAGTTCTGCAATTAAAAAATACCCCCATTATAAATGTTTAACTATTTTCCCCATTGAATTGACCCTGGAACCCTTTTTACTTTGTGTCTATTAGCATAAGGGGAAAACTAGTGCTCTACCATATATATATATACTCATGTAAATGGGAGCACTGATAAACTAGCCTTGCTGTCAGGAGTTTCACAGAGGCAAGGCAGAATAAACGCCAACGACCCAGCCAGGTGAGAAGCATGACAGGTGATTTCTAGGATTAGGAGGGTGATCCAAATCACCATATGGTATATCTGAAACTAATTTAACCAGTATAAGATTGTACACCACTATATTAAAATTAATTAATTAATAATTAATTAAGACATAAAAATAAGAAAAGTGTAATGCGATGGAGAGTCCAGGGGGCCTTCATTTTGTCCTTTCTCTTTGGCAAGGTTTTAGGTATGAGCTTATGAAGGAGAAAAAGGTTTAATGTAGCATATAATGAAATAGAGGTAAAATGAAAGTGACAGGACCAGTTCTAAAACTTCTGGTGCTTTTAGTGACCAAAAAAAAAAAAAGTCTAAATTTGAAATGAAAGTGCCACACTCCTTTGAGATAGCACTAAGTGCTTCACATCATCTCCTATAGCCCTCGTCTAAAACATGGAGAGCAGATTTTTTTACAGCCATCATAAAACATAGAAAATGAGGACAAAAAGGTAGAGGAGACTCACTAACAATGATCTCCATATCTGAGTATTTGTTGTGTGGCTAAAAAAACATTTGGTGGTATGATAAATGACTCCTATATTTCTCCTATTCTCATAATGTGATTTTCAAATTAATCTCACATTTCACAAGTGTTCCCGATATGTTTTGAAGTATAATGTTGCTTTTTCTGACCTGTGACACTGATTATATTCAAAAGCCATGTCTTCATATAAAATTGAACATTCATTATTATTATTATTATTGTTATTATTATAGATTGTAGAGAGGGGGGGAGAGAAAGAAACATCTATGTGAGAGAGAAATACCAGTTGGTTGCCTTTTGGGTGTGTATATGCCCTGGCTGGAAATCAAACCCTTGTCCCTTTGGTGCATGGGATGATGCTCATTTTTTCTTCTGCCAGTTCACATTTACTGATGGATCCCTATAGTGCTTCCCCCCCCCCATTTCAGTTATTATATATTTCTATTCCAAACTTTCTGATTCATTCTTTTCAAATAATTCCTATATCTTTACTAATACATTTTTATGTTACATAGCCACCTTTCTGTCTTTTACATCTTTAATTATAATTTCTTTTAACATATTTATAATGGCTTCATTGAAGTCATTGTATGTTAAATCTGACATCTTGTTCCTCTCTTTGGCAGGTTTTTGTTTTGTTTTACTTCTTTATCCCCCAATATATACCATATATTTTCTTGTTTCTTTGCAAATATCATTTTTTTGTTGTTGTTGGAAGATGAACATTTTAGATGACATATTGTGCAATTCTTTGTACTCATTCCCTGAACATACCCACTGACCCCACCCCCATTTCCAGGGCTCACAGTCACACTGGTGTGACAATGGTTTTGGCAGGGCTCTCTTTGGTTGTCTTTTTCCATCACACACACACACATAAAACCCCACTAATTGCCAACTAATTGCTCAATTGCCAACTAATTGCTCAATTTGCTTCATAGACTAATGTGTTCAAATTAAGCTCCTTTGAAAAGACAGTTTTTGAGGTCAATGTTTGAGACCTCAAAAACTTAGACTTGAACTTAGACTCTTCCTAGCTGTCTTTCTTTCATTTCTCTTTAGCAAACAAGCTGGCCAACAGTTTTACCTAAAACTTGAAAACAATCAATTAGTTGTTTTCACCACAATTTCCATTGTTTAGAAAATGCCCTTTTGAGGCTCTCTATTGTGTCTTTTCTTTGGTCAGACTCATGCTGTCTTGATATAAACTGTCCTGATTTGCAGCTTATGGTTAGTCTTGTTGTTGAGTAATATCAGTCTTCTTACTTTGCTCTTCTTAAGTATTGTGTTGACTGTTGTGGATATTTTACCCTTGCATATAAACTTTAAAATCAGTTTGTGAATATGTATGAAATAACCTGCTTGTATTTTGTTTGGAATTACATTGAAGTTTGAAAGAAATGATTTGTTAATAACATTGAATTTTCCTATCTGTGAACAAAGAATATCTCTTGAAATATTTATTTATATTCTTTGGTTTGAGTTGTGTTTTTTAAATGGAAACTCTGAGTTTTCTGCACTAAGATCTATATATTTATTAGATTTCTTCCTAATATATGTCTTTTTCTTTTTTAATGTTAATATAAATGATGTTTTATTTATTTCATATTTTAATGTTTTATTGATGATTTATTTGGTAGTTCCCCAAGAACACACTTAGAAATGATGAATTATTAGAAGAACTTGAAAAACTCAGAAAAACCCTTAAAGTCATGGTTATCATTTATTACAGTAAAAGGATACACATTCAATTCGCAAAGGCACGTAGAGTACAACTTGTGAGAGAACAAGCGCAAGCTTAAGGAGTGTGTTCCCCTGGTGGAGTCACACAGGTACACTGAATTTTCTCAGCAACCATATGTGACAATATGTTCAAAGCATTGCCAACAAAGTAAGGTCAGCCAAGCTTGGTGTTCAGTGTTTTACCGGAGGTAAGCCACCTAGGCATCCAGTGTGAATGACCTTATCTACTCAGACTCCAGCTTTCCTGAGCAAAACCTTTGTTCAGCATAGATTACCTCTGTTAGCATAGATTGTCTGATCCATTTGGTACCACTCAATCTAAAGCATCAGGTGTATCAAAAAGTAATATCATAAAACACATTTCAGCATAAACTATCTGATAATAAGTGTAGCATGTCTCCAGACCTTAGTCACAGATAAGCACTCTGATCAGAAAAACATATTTCAAGGTTTTGCAGCTCATCACCAGGATCCAAGCAATTTCCAGTTATAAAGATAGTCCTTTATGAGAAACTCTCAGCTAATATCATACTCAGTGGTAAAAACCTGAAAGTTTTACCTCTAAGATCAGGAATAAGATAAGGACATCCATTCTCACCACTTTTATTCAACATGATGCTGGAAGTACTAGCCAGAGCAATAAGGCAAGAGAAAAAAATTAAAAGGCATCCAAATAGAGAAGGAAAAAGTTAAACTGTCACTCTACAGGTGACATGACTGTATATAGAAAATTCTAAAGACTCTACAAAAAAAACAACTATTAGGAACAATAAACAAATACAGTAAAGTTGCAGGATACAAAATCAAGTGCAAATTTCCATTGCCTACTTGTATACTAACAATAAAATTTGAGAAAAAGAAATGAAGAAAACAATTTCTTTTGAAATTGCAACCAAAGTAATAAAATACCTATAAATAAACTTAACAGACATGAAAGACTTATATGCTGGATATTACAAAGCATTATTAAAAGAGATATAAAAAGACAAAACAAAAAAGGAAAAATATTTCATGTTCCAGGATTAGAAGAATCAACATAGTTAATATGGCCATATTACTCAATATATAGATTTAATGCAATCTCCATAAAAAGCCCAATGTCATTAAAAAATAGAACATGAAATCATCATATTGGTATGGAACCACAAAAGACCCTGAATAGCCAAAGCAATTCTGAGGAACAAGAACAAAATTGGAGGTATCATGCTACCTGACACCAAATTATACTATAGAATTACAATAATAAAATACAGCAGATAAATACAGATTAGAATTCTCAGAATTGCTTTGTCATGACTGGTGTGTCTGCCAATTCCATTCCATGTGACAGGCTTTCTCAATTCTGATACAATTGACATTTTGAGAGGGATGGATAATTCCTTGTTGTGGAGAGCTGAGCCATTCTATGCTTTGTAGAGTGTTTAGTAACAGTCCAGGCCTTTACCCACTGGATGCCACCCAATAGTGAAAACCAAAAGTGTTTCCAGATATTGACAAATGCCCCTGGGAGGGCAAATTTATCTATACATGAAAACTACTGCCATATGAAAGTTAGAATAAAAATTAAAAGGTAGTTCTAGGTCTTAATTCCATTCTGACACCATCTAAAAGGTATGTTATAGCCAGAGAGAGAGAATGCGTATGAGTGAAATAACAAATCTATTTATTAAACTCTGCAACACCTTAGAAACCAAACAATGTTCCCTTCGAACCTTGACAGTGCTCAACACCCAGGGGAGGAATCCATTTTCTTTTCTCTTCTCTAGAGACTGAGAACTGGCACCATGAGTGGTTATAGTGATCGGCAGAGATTTAGGCCTGTGGATTGTCAGAGCAGCAGAAGTGAAATGGGCTCAAGGCAGACTCTGGTCCAGCAGCAGTGGTAGTCATCAGCAGCAGTGAGTCACAGGCTACTGAAGCATTAACAGTGACACTGGGATACAGCAAATAACATATAGCAGAAGGTGCCTAAGGCTAAGTTTCCAAGGCACCTACAAATAACAGTGGCTGGTTCAATCTTAAAATGGCCATAGTGATCTGTGCTTTCAAACTAAGCTTAGATCCGAGGACATGATTTGTAGGAGAAGCACTGCTAAAGGGGGTAAGGAGCCCAAATTCGCATTGACAGGTGACTCCTTTGAAATAGCCCATCTACATTTGAGGGGGTAGGAGAAGCTACCTTAAAGAGGGCTTCAATCCTGAGTAGCTAAGTAGAGGAAATAAAACAGCAAAATCTGGCCATTAAAATTAAAATAGGCTTATTTGAATTCATAAGCAATTAAGAAGTAGGAAAAGTAGGGTTATGTACAAATAAATACATGAATTCAGTAGTTCTCACTAGTAATAAAAAATGAAAGATTCAAACGACTCTTTACTGTATACTTCATGTCTACTGAGAAGAATCTGAAACTGATTGTCATTTTGTTTCTTCATTTTAATAAATTTATGCTTAAATGAACTTATGATTCTATCCTATCAGTGTCTAATTCAAGTCCACTTGATCCTTTGGAGGTACAATACATTTTTTTATCAGTGATTACATTATTTATGAGGCTTGTCATACATAATTTAATACATGATTAAAGTACAATGATTTCAAACATGGAATATTAAGAAAATATATGAAGTGTTGAAATAAGTTAGGAAAATCACTGCTAATCAACCTCACTTAGCATTTTTTATCAACTATTTAGTGGCCCCAATAGCAATCTTTAACAACTAGTGCAAATCTTATAGATGCAAATGGTGGTAAAGTGAGACTTCCTAATAAGGCATAGTGATTTTACATATTTACTGTCTCTCCTTTAAAAGCCATTAAAAGGACAGAAAGATAATGAAGGCATAAATTCACAAAGGCAACAAGAAAAGGACAAGAGATAATAGCTGATGAGTGATTTTATCTGTTTTCAGATGTACGTTGGATGGAAGAGCTATCACTCTTTTGGTTAAAGGAGGAAGTTATAACTTGGGTGACTACAGAGGTTGATACCAATAAGAGCTGAATCTACTTTTTCCCCGAAGAATCTTCCAAGTGTTCAGTAATTAGAGATTTAATTCACCATTGGAGTCTAGGTCAGCTACTAACTTAAAAAATAGGGCCACCTCTACCATGATAAATAATATGAATACTTTAAAAATATTTTGGTAAATTTTTAAAACCAATAAGGGAAATGTTACATTCAGCATATATGGCCTAGCCCATTTTCACCTTATAATAACAATAAATACATACCCTATATCCACTATGGAATTGCTGGAATGTCCTTAGGAGAGACCCCTCTTTGAAAAGTGAGAAATATATGCTCGCTTGGTAAATTGGTTCTCTATTGCAGTAATTTTTAACAAGTATGCTGCAGGAATTTTTAAAGCATGCAATACCTGACTATTTAGTCAGGGACACTGATCTCTTTTTCCTTAGATTGTCAGATTAAAAAAAAAATGACAACTTGCCCTTGCTGCTTTGGTTCAGTGGATAGAGTGTTGGCCTGGAGACCAAAGGGTTCTGGATTTGATTCTGGACAAAGACACATACCTCGGTTGCAGGTTCCTTCCCTTCCTAAGCCCTGGTCTGGGCTCATGCAGGAGGCAAACAATCAATGTGTTTCTCTTTCATCATTTCTCTTTGTCTTTCCCTCTCTCTTTCACTCTCTTTAAAAAAAATCAATGGTGAACAAAAATAGATCCAGAAGAGAAGCAGTGATCAGACTCTCAAACCTCAGAGGGAAAGTAGGGGAGGGTGGGGGTAAAGGGAAAAGATCAACCAAAGGACTTGTGTACATACATGCACATGGGCCTAGCCAGTGGCCATGGACAACAGGAGGGTGGGGGAATATGTAGGGAGGGGTTTGGGATGGGAATGGGGGGATAAGGACAATTATGTGATACCATAATCAATAAAAAATAAATTTTAAAAAATCATTGGAAAAATAACCTCAGATGAGGATTAAAAAAAAATAAAGAAGACAATAGCCAACACAACAATAGCTATCCACTGAATAAATCAAAAGTATACCTTTTTTTTCACATTGGCAAAAATATAATTTTGGGTGTGTTGCAGTATTTTAATAATTAGTTTATGTATGCCATGAGATAAAAAGGGTTGAAATTATTGCTCTAATGTGATCTTTATGCAAATCAGATATAGTTGTACTTGACTTAATTATAACTGTACAAAATTGAAGGTTCTGGGACACAAAGCCTCTGATAATATTTATAAAACAGGCTTTTGATTATTAATAGGTTTCCTGGATATACCAGGAAGCCCTGACCATACCCCCCCAGATTGTAGCCAGTTCAGCAAATGTCCAATCAACTGTGAATTAGAGCCCAGTTTCATGTGTCTTGGGGGAAGCAAGACTATTGTTCAAGTTTTATCACTTCTGAATGAGCTAATTATGAAAGATCCACCCAGGACTATAGCTGTGGCAATCTTTTGTAAAGAATTTCCTCATATGGCCAATCTAGGTTTTCTTTTACAAGTACCTGTCTCCCTAAACTGACACTGCAACAGGTAAAATAAAATCCAGCCACATCCTGATTAATTCACCTTGTCTTCTATGGGTATTGCCTTTCCCATGAAAGATCCTGGATCCTTGTTCTTTAATGAACTGAAGAGGTGATTAGAGATATAGAAAATGACAGAATAGATGGCGAGATATAGATAGAAATAATACACCACATATTATTTGCTTAAAGGCAATGTTCCTTTACTATGACTGTAAATAAAGAGTCAGAAGGGGGAAAAAACAGCAAAAAACAAACAAAAAATATTAGATTGGTTAAAAATGGATTTGGAATTATTAAACCAGACAATTACTGCTTCTATTAGTGGGAGACTGAAACAAATTGATTGAAATTGGGCCTTGATAATATGAAAGAGTATGAGGAGACATGGGAGGAGACACATAGAAGAAGAGACAAGTGTTGAAAATAAAGATCAAATAAAAACCTACATAGGCAACTTGGTATCCAAGTCTTTGACTCTACCCATTTCTAGAATGGAAGTAGCTTGGATTACATCTCATTTTAAACAGGGTATAGCAGCTGAGGACTAAATTACTGTAAACCACCCCAGAAAAAGGGGCACCTATATATATTAAAATTATTTTATCCTTAATAAAACGCTAGTTTATCATACATTCAAACTACAGTAAACCCATCAATAAGCCTTGGCCTCTTACACAGAAAGTCCAATCATGTTTTCATGCCTCACTCTTTAAAGATGATCCTACATAATAAAAGAGTAATATGCAAATTGACCATACCTCCGCTACACCCACAAGCCTGCCCACCAGCCAGTCAGGAGCAAATATGCAAATAAACCCAACCAAGACATCTGTGGCCACAGAGAGCAGGAGGGAGGCTTGAGTGTCCCCTGCAATGGAGGAAGCCAAGCTTTCCGCCTGCCCTTGCTGGCCCAGGCCTCCATTTAAGGCTACAAAGTTTCAATTATAGAAGGTAAACAAATTCCAATAGGAATGGCTGCAGCCAAGGAGCAAACAGAGGGCTTGGCTCTGCTCTAGGCTACAAAGTTTCAATTGTAGAAGGTAAATAAATTCCAGATACCAGGGCCTCCACTTGGGTTGCTGGGGGTGTGCCCAGCCTGCAAAACACCACAGGCCCCTCAATCAGGTCAACACAAGCCCCAAGGGAACCCCCACCCTGATCTGGGACACCCTTCAGGGCAAACCAGCTGGCCCCAACCCATGCACCAGGCCTCTATCCTATCTAATATACAGATTGATCATCACTCTAAAACATAAGATGGCTTCCCCCATGTGGTCAAAGATCCTACCCCCATGTGGACACAAGATGGCCAACACAAGATGGTCAGCAGGGGAGGGCAGTTGGAAGGCACCAGGTTTACAAGGGAGGGAAGTTGGGGGTGACCAGGTTGGCAGAGGAGGCAAGTTGGGTGTGACTGGGCCTGCAGGGAAGGGCAGTTGGGGGGTCCAGGCCTGAAGGATAGGGCAGTTATGAGTGATCAGGCCTGCAGGGGAGGTAAAGTAGGGGTGACCAGGCATGAAGGGGAGGGCAGTTAGGGGCAAAGAGGCTAGCAGGGGAGCTGTTAGGCATCAATCAGGATGGCATGGGAGTGGTTAGGGCGTGGTCAGGCAGGCAGGCAGAAGTGGTTAGGGGCAATCAGGAAGGCAGGCAGGCAAACAGTTGGGAGCCAGCAGTCCTGGATTGTGAAAGGGATGTCCAACTGCCCATTTAGGCCCAATCACACCTAAATGGGTAGTCAGATATCCTTCGAGAGGTCCCATATTGGAGAGGGTGCAGGCTGGGCTGAGGGACAACCTCCCCCTCCACACCCCCCCGCCCCCCGTGTACTAATTTTGTGCACCCGGCTTCTAGTTCTCTTATAAAACTCTGGGAAAATGGCATAGGAGAAAACTTGGATGACTGCTATGGTGATGCTTTTTAAATAGAATACCAAGATACAATTCAAGGAAGAAATAATAAAAAAGTTGGATTTCATTAATTAAGATCTGCTCTGTGACAGATAGTGTCAAGAGAATTAAAAGACAAGCCACATTCTGGGAGAAAATGTTTATAAAAACACATCTGATAAAGGATTGTTATCCAAATTATGCAAAGAGAATTTACAACTCAATAATAAGAAAGCAAATAACCCAGTTTAAAAATGGGCTAAGACCTTAGCAAACACCTAACCAGAGAAGATAGACAACTAGAAAATAGGTATATGAAAAGACACTTCACATCTTATGCCATCAGGAAAATGCAAATGAAAACAATGAGGTGTCACTACACACTTATTAGAATGGCCAAAATCCAAAACACTGACCCTACCAAATGCTAACAATGATATGGAGCAACAGGAACTACCCACTCATTGCTGAATACAAAATAGAACATCTACTTGAGAAGACAGTTTGGCAATTTCTAACAGTCTGCTATACGATCAAGTAATCCTATTTGCTGACATTTATCCAAAGGAACTGAAAAACTTATGTCTACACAAAAACCTGCACATGGATGTTTACAGCAGGTTGCCAATATTGAAAGGAACCAATGTATCCCTCAGTAGATGAATGGGTAAATAAACTGGGGTATATACAGATTTCAAAGAAATATTCACCTAGATTCCTAAGTTATACTGAGTATTTCTTATCGGAAATTTAAATAAATGCAAACCGTAGTATATTATTATAAGCTGTCAGGACATCAGTTTACAGAAAAATAAGGAAACTTATTTTATGAATGACACTAGAAGTAGACATTTGCCTTCTGTTTCTTATCTCTCTGGAACAATAAAAATTATGCAAATTTTATTATCAGCACACATATATGCTAAATTAAGTTATACCTAAATTTCCATGTAGTTTTCCTCTTCATATAGTGATTGAGTGTGAGATATGGAATATATCCCACAGAATTGTATACAATAATGCTTAATACCTGTGTTTAATAAATTTTACAATAGGCCATCTTTTAGTTCAGTATTATTTTCTGTGGTTTCATTTATACTAGATCATAGGTAATCTAGCAACAAATACTTTTGTTTATAGAGTAACCCAATATTTCTTTTCACTTTTTTTGTCTTTGGTCTCATCATTATATTTTACACATAATTTATCAACATTTACATCAATTATTTTTTATCTGGTAAAGTTTACAAGGTATACTCTAACAGAGAGCAATTGAATTGAAGAAGACAAGGTAAAAAGAAAAAGTAAAAAATATAATTAAATCTAGTTTAAATGAAGGAACAAAGGTAAAAATAAAAAATATGCACTAATAAGTGCTGGAAATCCTCACAGAAATATAAATATAAATATTTATCTTTAAAAATTATTGTATAACACCCTTCTAAAACTCTCTATGGCATATGAATATTTTTAATAAACAATAATTTAATTTGTCCATGTACAAATAAAAAGCTTCTTAAATTGAAGGGTTTAAAATTTGAATCTTTACATAAAGAGCAAAATTTATATCCAACAGTTATTACATAGGGTTCTGATAATAATATTATTATACTTTTATATAAAATTTGAATATATAAGATTCACTCCATAGATTATTATAATACTATTGAAGATTTCTGTGTTTATAAAGCCAATAAGACCAGTTTTAAAATTTAGTAAATATATTTATGGACACAATCAGATTACAATCTGTATTAAAAACAGCAGTTCAATACAAAATAACCTAGTAAACTTTAATTATGGGCATATAATCTTACTTTCCAGTTTAATAATTGTTAAGACACCATATTTAGAGAGTTTAAAAAACATGAACATTCACAGAGGATTTTTTTTCAGTATGTGCAATGGATTCTTTAACAATCCCGGAGGCCATTAAATTACATCACAATAACATGGGTTTTAAAGATTCTTTTACATCAAAAGGTAGTTAAAATTTTTGGAATAGAAGCCAAGTGATGAAGAACTGTTACTAGAAATATTTAACAATTAATCCCTAGATCACACAATGGGTTTCTACCAGTCAGCATCAGGTGATTTCATTCATATGTGGAATCTAATAAGCAAAATAAACAAGTAAAATATTGACAGACTTATAGAGAACAAACTGACATGTTGCAGGTAGCACTGGCTGGGGAGTGGAGGGATTGAACAAAATAGAAAACAAAAACAAAAACAACAAACTCATGGACTGGGCCAATAGTGTGATGATTCCAGGGAGAGGAAGGAATGAGGAGGAGGAGAGAAGAGGAACATAAAGGGGGGAATAAATGGTGATGGACCAGAATTTGATTTGGGGTGGTAAGCACATAATACGGTACATAGATGATGTGTTGTAAAACTGTGTACCTGAAACCTGTATTATTTTGTTAACTAGTGTCACCCCAATAAGTTCAATAAAAAGGAAAAAATATATTAGAAACAAAAGTTACTGTTATCAAGAGCATTGTTTAAGTGGAACTGTTCTGTGCTCCCATGTGTATGGTGGCAGAGAAAATCTGATATGTTCTTCAGTTTTAATTCCTTTACCATTAGGACACTGAACAAAAAATAGATTTCCCTCTTTCCTGAGAGTGTGGTGAGAGAGATATTCTGTGGGATGAAATATGGATAGATGATGTACAGCATTTATAGGCTATTTCCTAACCCTTCCTAAGTAGACCTCCATGTTGGCTGGATGCCTTTCTCTGTAGAAAGGATAGCAGAACCAGTGATAGAACAGAGATTCCTAGGTGACTGCAGCCATATTTTCTATCCACCCTGCCACTCTGTTACCCACATTATCCTCTGATATGAGCACAGAATAAACCTTTATTTTGTTAAGCTAAAGTTATTTTGAGAGTTATCATTGAAGTTAGTATAACCTCACAAGTAACCATCTCATTATTTTTGATTAAAAAATACTTTAAAAATCTCAATAGAAAAGGAATATTTAATGCCTACTCAGTGGCTATAAGCAAAAAGATGGACAATGACTAGTATTGACTAAGATGTGGAGAAGTTGGAACCCTCATGCACTGCTGGTGGGAATGTAAACTGGTGCATCCACTGTAGAAGACAGCATTAAAATTCCTCAAAGTCATTTTCAATGTAAAGTTACCACATGACTCAGCAATCACACTTCTAGATATATACCCATTAAAAAAGAAAATATGTCCATAGAAATACTTACAAATGTTTGTAGCAGCACTATTCATAATAGCCAAGTAGATAAACTAAATGTTGTATATCTATACAATGGAATACTATTCTGCAATAAAAATGAAGTATTAAATTATATTACAATAGAGATGAACCTCAAGTTATCTAAGTGAAAGAAGCTATCCTATATAATAAAGAGCTAATATGCTAATTAGACTGAACAGCAGAACGCCCATCCAGACAACTTTCCAGATGAAGCCGGGGCTGTGAGGGCCAAGGCAGCCGGGCCTGCGAGGAATTTTGTGCCTCGGGCCTCTAGTAATGTATAATATATCTAGAATAGGCAAATACATAGAGAGATAGATTAATGGTTAGTTAAGGTGAAAGACAGGAGAGTGGGGAGGGAAATGGAGAGTATGAGGTTTTTTAAGGGAAATGAAAAGGAAATATTTTTAAATCATATTATAGTGATTGCTGTATCCTGAAATATTGAATTTTGTGCTTTAAATAGGTACATTGCATAGTATGTGAATTATAATCTCAATAAAACATTTTTATTAAAAGGAAGAAAGGAGATGGAGAACACTGACACGTCTCTGGATGATTTGCTGCTCATTGGAATATATCATGTTGCAATGTTTTACTTCCTATCTTAGACTTAAGAGAGGGTTTTAAATCAGGAGTTTTCTGACTTTAGTTATTCTGGGGTTTATGTTGTTGTTGTTGTTGTGGTGGTGGTGGTGGTGGTGGTTTGTGGCAACTTCTCAGGTGGGAAACCTGGGAAAAAAAGAAAAAGCAGGGTCTCTGTGAAGATAATGTATGCTCATTGACAATGTGTCCACAAGTTAGACTCAAGAGTGGGGCATAGCTAGCGAGACAGTTTTTGTGGCAATGAATAATGGGTTTACTAGTATTTGCATCATTGTAAGATTAGAATTTATTTATAAAATTATTTGTCTGTTCTTTTACCCTTAAACCTTCAATGCAAGTCTGGTATTAGTGGCACTTTGGTCTACTGAAGGAACAGTGGAATTTGAATTGGTGACCAGCAAAGTAGAACATTTCTGACATAGAGTTGAAAGCTATTATTGAGACTAGAATGGCAGGGCTTTAAATTGCACTAGCTCAGAAGTAAATATAAACCAAACATTTTTTGTAAGAAATGAGATCCTAAAATAGTATCATAAGGATTATATTCTTCTAAATAATATATTTTGATGAATTAGATATATATTTAATACAAGTATAATCCTGCATACAAACTACTCAGTCCTCTGAAAATATTTAGATGCTAGAAATTTTTCTATATTTGGCAGGTCTAATTGGTTTTAAAAGATATTCGCTTTATTTAGTAAGGTAAGTTAATAGGGATATAGTCATTCAGCTGAAATGAAACGAAATTAGAGCCTTTAATGGAATTTCACATACAGATTAGGACATATGGTAGGCAGGTTCTGAATATGGCTGTTAACAATTTCTCCCTTCCCTGTACGTGTGTGCCCACTTCTCTTGTCAAGAAGTGAAGTCTATTCCCCAGCCCTTGAACATGGCTTGAAAACGTGACCTGCTTTGACACTGAACCTAGCTTTTGAGTGGCTTGGCAGCTTCTGCTTTTGCTCTATTTGGTGAAGTACATTGCCACACGAACCGAGGAAAAACATTTCAGGTACTCTTTCAGCATCAGAAACTTTCTGAAGGCCTCTAGGGAAGCCTGACCCTGCTTCTTTAATTTCTTATGAAAACCTTTTTGACCAACTATGTTTTCCTACCCCAGGTAAATATGCCCAGAAGTTGCTTCCTGCAGTTGTGTTACTAAATGAGTGTCCTAGATAACGATCATAATTTTCTCCATGATTGCTCTCACTAAAAGGAAAAACCAGAAGTTAAAAGATTTCTCTAGTCTCCTCTAACTTATAATTTATCCTGAAAGCTGAAATAAAAGCATGTCACAGTAGTGACCCTTCTCCATCAGCTGTTCCTGTACTTTAAGTTTCGTAGCTATATAATCTAAAGTAAATATGCCTGCTCTGGAGAAAAGAATTGATTTGTTGTTAGCATTTGTCATCATAAACCCATTTCTGATTGTGAAATTAGTTTTAATTTTAAAAAAATGAATATAGGGAAATAAAAAGAGCAGCAGGAAAAGAGGGCACTGATTGAGGAGTATCTCATATTTAATATATCTACTTCTTTTTATATCAGATAATAAGGAGAGAATTCAGAATTTCCAGTGAAATGGAAGACAGGATTCCTATGTAAGAAACATTCCTGATGAATGTGGCCCATGGAAAAGGAAACACTGAGGAACATAGCTGGGGTGAAAGGAAGGCAAAGGCATGGAAGGTGGTACAAACAAATTTTTCTTCAACATGGCTACTTGGACAAAAGGCTAACAATATACAGACGTACACACAAATGTACTCTGTAGCAAATAAATACAGAAATTGAGCAGCAATGAGTACTGAACATAGCATTGTTCATAAGTATTGACAGATATAGAAGAATATAAATAATAGGAAATGAACAGATCTCAATGTAACCAATAGTCTTAGCCTCTTGCCATTAATATTCAGAATTATGAAAGAATCTGTTTTGACTAACACCTCATAGATGTCTTGGGAGAATAAGGAAAGAGCTAATGGTGTGCAGCAATAGAAAGATAGAAAAGCAAGGATCAGAAATAATGCATAAAACAGAGAATGTATAAGTGAACCATCTACAAATGGATTTGTAAAGCATGGCAATGTAATGCCTGAGGAGCTGGGAGAATCCTTGGTTGGAGATTCTGCAGGGATTTTCAGGGAGTCTCAAAAGACTTGGTTCAGATGCTATAAAATTCATACATGAGGGCTGCGTATCCTTCCAGCTACACTTTTACTGTGATTTGTTCTCACAGCAAAGTGAAACTAAGTTGTTTGTGGTAGAAATAGAAAGGTTTTATGATTATAGTTTTCTTAAGAGGAGCCTATTGGAGGATTTTGAATACTTTTACCTTCATGGAAAGACCTTTTATAATAAATTGTGCTTTTCATGTTAAAAATAAATCTTCAAAAGAAGGTGTTAACATAGTTGAGGTATGATAAGTTTGACAGTAAGTGTTATTATCAGAGTCCCACTGACAGATTTCTGAAGTAAAACATATATATGTTCTTCCTATATAAGCACAAAACCTCTTATGGTATCTAAAATTTTTCACTCAATATATTAATATTCTACATTTGCCCCATTCATTCTGAAGGTTATCTAAGTTAAATGTTTTCATGATATTTGGGCTTTTAAATCTGTTGAACAAAGAGGCAGTACTCTCTGGTATTCAATAGAGAGGGAATACAAAAATTTAAAGGATGAGAGGAAAGATAAAAATATGAAAAGACATTCTCATGTTTGCCTCCTGCATACCAATGCCTCACTTGTATGCACACTAGGATGAACAACTTCCACTTTGAATATTATTGGTGCAAGTAATGTGAAAAGCATGGATAAATAAGAAGTCAGATAAATCAATGCCATCAAAGTTTTCCTAAATTTAGCATAAAACCAAGATGTGTTTTCCAAATGAATTATTCTTATTTTTAGCCTTCTCTAAAGATAGACTATCACTTAATTGAGAAATTCACCACCTCTACATATAAAATGCTAAATTCCACCTACTGAAAAATTTAGTCATTTCCTGTTAGAGTTTTCTGGATTTTTGAGTTTTGTTTTGTAAATAAACGATTAGTGAAAATGTTCAATAAAGCAACAAAAGCCATTTTAAAAGAATTAATTACTGATGTGTTAGCAAATTGGTAAATCTTAAAAAGAAAAATATTTCAATAAAAAGAGAAAAAGAGAGAGAGAGAGAGAGAGAGAGAGAGAGAGAGAGAGAGAGAGAAAGAGAGAGATGAGTAGAACAGAAAACGGCACCAAAATGAAATTCTGTAAAAACAAAACAAACAAAACCCTGCAATTAGACCAGTCCTGATTTTCAAATCAGGACACATGACTTTGAAATGTCAGGAAGAATGCAGTCGAAATTTTAACAGGAAGAGAGAGTTAGGAAAGAGTGTAATGACAAAAACTTGGTTCAGTCATCTTTTCCCCCATAAGCTGTATCTTACAAAGGATGAAAGTTAGTGAAAGTTGTTTTTAAGTTCATGCTCTGTGTAAAATTTCTAAATTGGATATACTATTATGAATATCACACTTAAATGTTTCAACTCTAAATACACAAGATCAAAGCAGGTACTGGAAGTAAGATAAAAATAAATAAGTAAATTCCTCTATTATGAGGTATAAATTGCATTGAGTGGTCCACTAATCTGATAAAATGAGCCAGTTGCTTTGACATCATTTGACACAATTTCAGAATATATAATCTGGTCTACCAGCTTATTATTTTTTTCTATCCTTTATAAGACCTATTGGAGTTCATATTCCAGTATATATTTTTTTCATTTCCCAAAGTGAGAGATTAAGATAAAATTATTTAGTTACCATCCCTCCTGGCCAGTCCTTTTGTTTGCCTGAATGCCTTACCTGACCTCACAATACTAATCAATATATCTGGCAAAATCATCCATAAAATCAGAATAATTCTATGAACTAATGACTCCATTATCATAATATAGTCCCTATATTTATTAACATAATTATTCAACAAGTATTCATTGTCATTAGGTGTTAATCTTCCACATTACCATCCTCACAATGAAATTTGGGTAAATTAATAAGCAAAAGTTAAATAACATATGGAATAAAGATATGTAATAGTGTGGATACAATTTAGAAAACTGAGAAAATATTATGGGAATAAATCAGATATAGAGACAAGGACACAAAAAAAGTAACTGGATCAGATTGAGTTATAACTGCCACTTAGCCACCAGGTGACCTTGGGTAAGTAAGTTAAAAATTATGAATTTTAGTTTTTGATTTATTATGCTAGAAAGAGAGAAAAAACAAACAAACACCCTACTTCCCAAGTTTTTTCTAAAAAGTGAATAATGATTTCTGTCTTCTCTAATGGTGGGACCATAATTTGGAGAAGTTCTCCCATTTAAAAAGCCTAGAAATGTTTCCAAGCCAAAGTCTAGGAGAAGACAGCTAAGATCTAGAGAAGCGAGTTTGGCATTCGAGGATGATTTTTCCCCTGGGGATTTTTGTCAGTCTGAAGACCAGCAGGTATCTGAACATCTAAGAAGTTATTTTTGACATATTCACAGTGTTCTGAGAGTGTGAGTCAGAATACAGAACTAGCCAAGGTGTGGGTTATGACAAACCTCATGTATTTTGTGTTAGGATCCTGAAAGTTGCATGATAGAAAAAAGAATAAAGTAGAAAACAGTATTAAATAACCTGATATAGGATATCAAAGGAAAGTTTTAGCATCTGGTTAAATACACTGAAAAGAATTCTCAATCTGGATACTAAGTCAGAAGAAAATTACCATAATGAAGCATGTGAGAAAAATGGAGAATAGAGGATAAGAGACATGAAGATAAAGCAAAAACAGAACATAAAATATTGTAAAAAATATAAATAAGGCCGTACCTAGAATATACATATGTAGGACTCCAGTAAATAATTTTTGTGAGGCCCCTGCTAATATAAGCAAATTGATTAAAATTTCAATAAATGATGGTTTCATAGTGAGTTACTAATAAATAGTTAGAATAATTGGTAGAGAAGAGGTATTTTTGTACTTGTTTCTCATTCGGTCAGTGTCTGTGAAGATATCTTTACAGCATCCAGGACCATCTCTTCTCATTCAGGTCTGGGAACCATCTCTGAATGTTTGGTTTTGTCAAATGGGTGGTTCCTGTCTAACTGTGTGGGAACCATGCCAGGTCCCCAGATAGTCAAGGCCTGTGGGAGCACAGAGGCCTTGTTATCAATATGCCAGAATGACCAAAGGCCGCTCTGGGCATGAACCTAAATGGGATGTTCAAGGACTCTTAGCCTGGGAATCCTAATCAGACCAAGATACCATGAGTGGGTGCAAGGACACAAGGTACACTATGCCCTTCTTAGAGGGCCACCTGGGAAGATACCTGGACATTTTTTAGATTGTTGCTGACTGGGCCTAGGATATTGGCAGAATCATGTCAGTTGCACTCCCGCCCTGGGAGTGCGGAGATGTTCTCAGTTGCTGGCTTGTGTTTGTCCAGGAGGAAGGAGTGGGTGGGCCCTGGGCCCTCCCAGGCTCCTTGTTTTTCTGTGAAACCCCCTTGTTAGATCGGAGTATAAATAGATGTGCTGCGTGCCTCTAGTGCCTCTCCAGCAAGGGAGGTCAGTGGCCCTACCAGTTCCCAGTTTAAAATCTAACTCTGTGTCTTCTCTCTTTATTTCTAATATTTCTCAATCCCTGGTCGCCTCCCCTTAGAACCGGTTCATTCATCTCTCTTTCTGTGTGGGACACGGAAAAGGGAGATCCTGGGACTCTAGTTTTTATATATCCACAACTTCTCATGGCTTCTCTAAAACCCAGCATCCTAGGAGGTCCAGCCCAAGACAGAGGCACTCAGACCCAATACCTGCTGTCTAGTGAGCAGAAGATTAAGCAGGAATTTGGACTAAGTTCCCAACAGTTAGTGCAGAGAGTAGGGTTCAAGCAGAAACCAGCCCTGGCATTGTTAGAAGGGAAAATTTAGAAGAATGCATGGACTCACAGCCACTCAGAATAGTTCATAGCACCAGACCTCCTGCAGAGCTCCTGCTGCGTGCTCTGACACTTCACATCTCTTCCTGGGAGAAAAATTAAATAACACTAACTTTTGCTTGGGCTCTCTGAAACTGATTGTATTGAAATAATACCATTTATTCCTTTGTATATACCAATTATATTTAAGTCAATATTTTATTAAGTAACAAGAATATCGCCGAAACCGGTTTGGCTCAGTGGTAGAGCGTCGGTCTGCGGACTGAAAGGTCCCGGGTTCGATTCTGGTCAAGGGCATGTACATTGGTTGCGGGCACATCCCCGGGAGGGGGTGTGCGAGAGGCAGCTGGTCGATGTTTCTCTCTCATCGACATTTCTAGCTCTCTATCTCTCTCCCTTCCTCTCTGTAAAATATCAATAAAATATATATTAAAAAAAAAAAAAAGAATATGAACTAAGGTATTCGTAGTGAGAATAAATGGAAAGCCTATAATATGTCTCAAAATGTACTGAACTCTTGATAAAGATTTTGTAGAATAATATAATGGGTTGAACAAATATAAGGATGGCTGAAATATGCAAGCTCTAAGGAAACTTGATTCTAGAAAATAATTATGAATTTAAGTAAATTATGATAAATTTCATGCTGTATATATACACAATGACATTTAAACTTTGATTGTGAGAGGTTGTAATCCTTTGGAAGAAACCAGCAAGATTAATTGGAATATATGGCATTGGAGATTGGCCTTAAAGGGAGATTCAATTTGCCGAAACCAGTTTGGCTCAGTGGTAGAGCGTTGGTCTATGGACTGAAGGGTCCTGGATTCGATTCCGGTCAAGGGCATGTACATTGGTTGCGGGCACATCCCGGGTAGGGGGTGTGCAGGAGGCAGCTGATCAATGGTTCTTTCTCATCGATGTTTCTAGCTCTCTCTCTTCCTTCCTCTCTGTAAAAAATCAATAAAATATATATATTTTTAGAAGGGGGGCATTCAATTTTATAATCTCAGAGAGTGGCTCAGAGTATCTTATATAGAAATTAGAGGGAGAGAGAGAGAGAGAGAGAGAGAGAGAGAGAGAGAGAGAGAGAGAGAGAGAGAGAACAAGTGGAAAGTCAGTTGTCATAGTCAGAGAATAGACTTAGGAGACTGAACAAATTTGATTTGTTAATATATCAAAAGTTCCTGGGAGAAGATCATGGAATTGTGGATCTAGGAAACTAATCTGGCAAAGACACATAGGATGAATGTGACTTCTGAGTTTCTAGGAATGAGGAGACCTATTAGAAATCCATTGCTTTTTTCCCAGGTAACAGTTTGGGCTCTAATTGGAATGGTGGTAATGGACACTGAATTTTTTAAGACAGTGTAGTTAAAAAACATTCCCCCAAGCAGATTTGCAACTCTATTATTAATAAATAGAATAGTGAAAACTTTTATTTTCTCATGGAGAGGTTAAAAAAAAACTAGCCTCTCTATATAATAATTCCCTAAGCCCAGATTTCAGTGACAACCAAGAAACCAGGCTGAATACATTTAAGCTTCACTCTAATATTCCTCGTGTCATAGAAACGTAGTTCTGCCCTACTTTTTCTCAGTATGAGGGACTTCTTGGTTTACTAGTGTCCATTATAATTTTGAAAATTATTCCAACCCACAATATTAGTTTAATTCCAGTAACCTAAAAGAAAAGAAATCTTGAAGTTTGCCCAGAGGCCATAAAAGATGAGGTGTCTAAAAAAGGGCTAAATGAGAAATGATTTTTGCCTCAGACTTCGGAGAATTATAGCAGAAAAGACAGCAATAGTTTTTCCTTTCAATGGGAATTCTTCAAATGAATAGATGCTATCTTTTCTGATGGTGTCATTGCCAAAAGTATTGAGGATTTCAGTGTTAGGAATAGTTATACTGTCCTGACATTATTGGAAATAATGAAATGGTGAACCATAAGGGGTCTTGGTTTGAAAAATCAACTATGGTAATATATATTTTAGGGAAAAAAGGCACATATATGTGTACATTTACATACCTATGTACAAATGTACTCAGATTAAATATATATTTTAATTATGTGTACATTTAGGAATTAGTGATTTTAATTGAGATATAATTGCCATAGAGCATTATATTAGTTTCAGGTGTACAAATTAACAATTAGATATTAGTGTATATTACAAAATGATCACCACAATAACTCTAGTTAACATCTGTCACCATGTTTACTTATATTTTTTCCTTGTGATGAGAACTTTTAAGATCTGCTCTCTTAGTAGCTTTCAAATATATTATATCAAAAAATAGATTGTACACTGTTGGTGGGAATGTACATTGGAGTAGCCACTTTGTAAAATACTATGGGAGTTATTAAGAAAATTAGAAATAGAACTACCATATGATCCAGCAATTCCACTTGTGTGTATTTATCCAAAGGAAACAAAAACTCTAACTTGAAAGATATTTGCATCTCCCTTTTCATGGTAGCATTGGTTACAATAGCCAAAATATGAGAGTAACCCAAGTATGTATCTATGAACAAAGAAAATGTAATATTATATACAATGGAGTATGATTCAGCCATAAAAATAAGGTACTAAATATATTTTTATTGATTTAAAGAATTAGTATTATTCACATTAAAATCATTATTTGTAGTTATAAAATTAGGTCCTAAAATGTTGAATTCAGTGTTTACAATCATATTAAATATTTAAAACATGTTTGGCTTGATAATTTATTGAAGAAATACTGAAACAGTGGACAAAATTTAAAAATAGAAATACAAATATTGTCAAAACATGGAACACCCAGGTTTCAAATGTTGGTGAATCTGTAGTGTAATTTGCACAATTATTTTACCAAACTTTTTGATAATATCTCTGAAATCTGAGCATATTCTTATTCTCTAGCTGCAATTCCAATCATGGGTATATACATAGCAGTATTAAGTGCAAATATTCTTCAAAACACATGTAGAAATGTTCAAAGACATACTATTTCCAATAAGTTCTAACTTATCAAAATGTTTGATGCTACCAAAATGCCCAATATAATAATAAAATAAATAAATCCTGCTCATTCACACAATATAATATCATTTGACATTAAGATTGGCCTACAATTACATGCAACAAGAAGAGTAAAGCTTTTGTGTAGATATCCCAGTTTTTAAATGCACTCATCTGCTGACGGGCCCCTAGGCTGTTTCCAAATCTTAGCTATGGTATATTGTACTGCTATAAACATAGGGGTGCATATATCCTTTCTGACTGGTGTTTCTGATTTCTTGGGATATATTCCTAGAAATTAGATTATTGGGCAAAATAGGAGTTCCATTTTTAACTTTTTGAGGAAACTCCATATTGTTTTCCACAGTGGCTACACCAGTCTGCATTCCCATCAACCTTGCAAGAGAGTTCCTTTTTCTCCACATCCTCACCAGCACTTGTGGTTTGTTGATTTGCTGATGATAGCCATTCTGACAGGGGTAAGATGGTACCTCATTGTCATTTTGATTTGCATCGCTGGGATGATTAGTGACGTTGAACATGTTTTCATATCTCTTGGCCTTCTGTATGTCCCTTTACAAAAACTTACCATTTGCAGCAGCATAGATGGATCTGGAGAGCATTATGCTAAGCTAAATAAGCCAGTTTTAGAAAGATAAATATCACATGATCTCATACATATGTGGACTATAATAAGCAGCATAAACCAATGAATAAGAATAGATCCAGAGACAGAGACATACCAGTAGACTCTAACCTCTGAGGAAAGGCAGGGGAGTGGGAGGAGGGGGAGATTAGAGATCAATCAAAGGACTTGCATGCATGCATGCATATTAGCATAAACAATGGATTCAGACACTAGGGTGGTGGGGCCTTGTCCTGGGGCGGGGGGCAGGTAGCTAGGAATAGGCCCATGGGGGCGGGGAGGAGATATATGTAACAGTTAAGCAATAACAAAGAAAAAGAGAAAAAAGAAAGAAAGAGTAAATCTAACAAACACTGTTGAAGCTTGACACTGAAGAGTAGATGTTTGGTTCAATTCACATAAACTATTAAAAACAGCAAAAAAAAACAATCTGTACTTCTAAAAAGTCAGGAATAATGGTTATTCTCTATGGACACTGGCTGGAAATAGCAGGAAGGGTTCTTCTGTGTTCCTTTATCAGGGTGCCATTACAATAAACTATGTTCTTCATTTCCAATATATATATATATATATATATATATATATATATATATATATACACACACATTTATATACACACCTGTATATATATATTTTACACACCTAATTAATGTATCTAATTATATATTCTAAAGTATCTCCATATGGATATATAAATATGTAACGTTTTACAAAATACTTTAAATCATTTAACTTTTAATGTCCACAGCTTCAGCCAAAAACATAGTTGATACTTATTTCATAAAAATTAAATTCAGTAGCATCAATGAACATATATTATCAGAGTCATCCAGAAAAACAGCATCAATAGGATATACATCAAATAAGGGTTATTATGAAGAACTGACTCACATAATTATAGAGGATGAGAATTCCCACAATCTGCTGTCTGCTAGTTGGAGACCCAGAAAGCTGGTGGTGCAGTTATAAGTTTTGAGAGCTGATAGTGTAGACTCCAGTCCAAGTTAAAGAGTCTTAAAACTAAAGTGCCAAGAGCAGGAAAAGATGATTACTCCATTCAGCTAGGCAAGACAGAGTATCCAACTTTCCTCAGCCTTTCTGTTCTGTTCAAGCCCTGAAGGGATTGGTTGATGCACAGGTAAATTGGAGAAGGTCATCTGTTTTCCTCAGTTTCTTAACTCAGATGCTAATCTTTTCTGGAAACACTCAAAGACACAATCACAAATACTGTTTAACTGGACACTTGAGCATTCCATGTCCCAATGAAGTGCATATATATATTTAAACGTCACAATGAGTAAAACTTTCTGTTAAAAGTGACTGTTCTATTTATAAGTAAGACATTAATTTGGGGTCTAAAATTTATGGATATTTGACATGTAGTTGTTTTCCTCTAGAATATATTTATTTCTTATTCATAATGCATACTCATGGTCTCTTAAGATAATGAAAATACAGGGAAAAACAATCCGATCACCTTCAGAACAGTACTAAAATAGATTTGTTTCATGGACGTGTTAATCTATATACCAGTATTAATCCATTTAAAATATTTGTTGATATTTGAGTTTCTGCCAAGCCATGTGTCAAATGCTTCAGGTACAATGATGAGCAATAAAAGACAGTCTGGCCATCACTAGCCTACATCCTACTGGGCATGGAGGGCAGAAAATACTTACACAGTCACCTAAAATATACCTAACATTAAAATTGTGATAAGTATTTTAAGAGAGAGACAAATGCTATGAGAGAAAACAAAGGGACATTTGACCAGTTGAGGTCCAATAAATGGGTTGTGATCTAAAATAGGAAATAACGATTTTAAGACAGAAATAGAATGGCAGGCAGAGGAAACAGCATATGCAAAAAGTAGGATCCAGCATGGTTACTTCCAGGAAAAGAAATAGCACTGTGGATGGAGCACAGGGATCTGGCTGCCAAGCTGTCATGCATCAGAATTTCTTAGAGGGCTGGATGAAATACACACTGTTGGTCCTCGACCTCCAGCAGAGTTTCTGATTTAGTAGGTTTTGGGTGGGGCTTGAAAATTTGTGTTTCTAATATTTTCCTAGGAAATGTTTATGCTGCTGGACTAAAAATCATACTTAGGAAACAGTTGACTTAGAGGAAATGTGGTATGGCATGAGGCTTAGTAGGAGCTAGACTTCTTAAGCATTAGAATACATGTTAGGAAATGCATTCACTGTTGTTGTTCTTAAAAACAAAACAAAACAAAACAAAACAGAACTAAAGTATTCTAAGTGTTGGGTTGGCATGATACAGTATGTTTTGACTACATCATTCCATACTGGTATGGCACAAGAATGAATGCTTTGGGTATCATCAGGCTGTTGTGACACTCTAGGTAAGGGTTGATAGTAGCTTGAATTATGATAATGTTGATGAGCATAACCATGTACATATCAGAGATACTTTGTGATGAATTGGATGTCTGGTAAAGAAAGACAGAGACCAAAATTGATGCCTAGATTTCTAGCTCTCATAACTGAATGGTTGAAGGTATCATGCACTAAAGTAGACAGTATTGGATAATCAAGGATCACTTAATTTAGATTTGATCAAGTTAAGTTGAAATGCTTTTGGAATGTCTAAATGAAGATATTAAGCATGCAGTTTTGGTCTACCAGTCCAGAGTTCTCAGTGTTCAGAAACTTATCATGTACAGTTAGGTGTCACCTGAGATTTGGTTGTTACAAAACTGAGTTGGTCTAGAAAGATCATGTAAAGGAAAAAGAAATAAAAGGTCTAGGACTGAGGCTAAAGGAATGTCCACATTCATCAGGCAAGTAAAGGTGATGAGCCAACAAAGAAGACAGGAACAACTGCTAGAGATGTGGAAAGAAACCAGGAGTGTGTAGTGCCACAAAATTCAAGGGAAGAAACATGTCCAGTAAGATAAAGACTTTTTGAGAAGTGCATCAAATGATGGGAAAAAGTAGGATAGGGTAGTAGCAGTAGAGGAAACTGGGAACAAGGGAGATTGATTGATAACCAAGAAATAAGCATGCTGGAAAGCCAATGGGATGATTTGATTCCAAAGGAGAGTTAAGGACAATGGATCTCTCTGAAATGTGATACTTTCTGGCAGATCTCTTTCTCTCTCTCTCTCTCTCTCTCTCTCTCTCTCTCTCTCTCTCTCTCTCTCTCTCCTTTCTCTCTCCTCTCTCTAGTCTCTCTTTCCTTCTTTCACACACACACTCACCTACATTGTATGCACATGCACATACAGGCACACACATTATTTTTGTTGATGTAAAGGGTAGTATCTGTTTGAAATTGCATTTTTTTTTACTGATTTAATTGATTCTTTTAACAGACTCCTCTTAACCATTTGCATTACATTTTTGTGTATGTAAATTGTCTAATAATATCCTTATTGTATTATTTTTTATTAAAGATTCATTGTTTTTTATTGTTTTGTGAGAAAACATTACATATTAAAGCTGCTTGTTTATTTATGTTACATTTTTCTTTTTCATTTATTCTTGATTATTTGTATTGCACAAGTCCTTAAAAATGGCATTTAATCAAAACTATCCATCCTGTCCTTTTGGTCTCTGACTTTGGTGCCAATCTAAAAACACCTTTACCACATAAAAGTTATATGAATATTCACAAATCTTAATCATTTTAATACTTTATTTTTATATTTTGATTTCATCTTGTATTTATTTTTCCTAAGTGTATGAAATAAACTTGCTTACTTTTTCCTCCTGGATACCTCACGAGTTTTAAATACTGCATATTTTCAAACATCTATTTGAAATGTCAAATGGTGAACCTATTTTGTCACTGGAATTTTCTGTGTTCAAGTCAAAATACCTATGCTTTTGGAAGATCCCATTAAAGCAACTTGACTGAATTTAAAAGCTGCTCATTTCTTCAAAAAAAATTTTTTTTTTCTCTTAGCCCATTTGACTTACTAAATTTACCTTAAAAAATACCACACACACCTAAAAAGTTGACCTAGATTGTAGTTACCCTTCTGTTTAAAGAAATGTGCTACATGGAAAATTGTCTTTCTATTCTGGTTATCCATTAGTAATTCTGAATGTATATGAGACTATATTTTGACTCATGGTGCTTTTACAAAATACTTTTATTCTTTAGAATATTTATTTTATAGCTAAATTATAAAAATTTGTTCATCACGGGATAAGTAAAATGTTTTAATTAGAAAGAAACATTGCAAAGTATATATTTTTAGCACTCATACTTAGAAATACATGTTTCTTTTGTTTAAATTTCTTTATTGATTATGGTGTTACATATGTGTTCTTATTCCCCCATTGCCCCCAAACACTCCCCTCATGTCCTCACCCTCCTGTTGTCTGTGTCAACTGGTTAGGTTTATATGCGTGCATACAAGTCCTTTGGTTAATCTCCCCCCCTTACCCCCCACCCCCCTCTACCTTCCCTCTGAGGTTTAATGGTCTGATCAATGTTTCTCTGTCTCTGGATCTATATTTGATAATCAGTTTATGTTGTTCATTATAAATTAGTGAAAGCATGTGATATTTATCTTTCTCTGCCTGGCTTATTTCACTTAGCATAATGCTTTCTAGTTCCATCTATGCTGTTGTAAATGGTAGAATTCCTTCTTTTTTTACCACAACATAGTATTCCACTGTGTAGATGTGACACAGTTTTTTAATCCACTCATCTGCTAATGGGCACTTAGGCAGTTTCCATATCTTAGCTATGGTAAATTGTGCTGCTATGAACATAGGGGTGCATATATCCTTTCTGATTGGTGTTTCTAGTTTCTTGGGATATAATCCTAGAAGTGGGATCACTGGGTCAAATGGGAGTTCCATTTTTAGTTTTTTGAGGAAATTCCATACTTTTCTCCATAGTGGCTGCATCATTCTGCATTCCCACCAGCAGTGCACAAGGGTTCCTTTTTCTCTGCATCCTGTCCAGCATTTGTCGTTTGTTGATTTGCTGATGATAGCCCTTCTGACAGGTGTGAGATGGTATCTCATTGTTGTTTTGATTTGCATCTCTCAGATGATTAGTGAGTTTGAGCGTGTTAGAAATACATATTTCATTCACAGTTTTCTTTATTCTTCTCTTCAATAGGTATGATATTTGAAACTACATAATGATAATAAATAGATTCTTGTGTAAAACCCCAGAATATGAATGTGTATAGATTGGAATGTAAAAAGCCACCTCGTTTTCCCCTCTGCCTTCTTGGTTATTAATGTAAATTTCTTCATGAATAATATGTAGATAAACAAATTTGTTTTTTGTATTTTTTTACATAAATGAAATCAATGTGAATACATTTTTTTACTCAATAATACATCTTAAGGATTTAGTACATGAGTCTTCTTTATTCTTTTTAATGGCCACATAATATTATTCTAACTGTAAGACAATATTAATGAAATTTGAGATTTGTTTTCTTTCTCTATTATAATGTTGCAAAAGATGATGAATTTTTTTCCTGATTGGTCTCCCTGAGGTAGTTCTTGTTCCTCAGGCTTCCTTCATGCGGTAGACAGGTTGACTCTGCAAGCCTTGTCTGAGCATAACTCCTGTGCCGTTCCTATGATGGCAGGCAGACCCTGCATTGCCTGGACTTACATTTCCTCCCTCACTCATGTCCTTTACTTCTCCTCATTCAGCTGCATTGGTGTTTTTTATGTTCACTGAGCACTGCAGCATGTGCCAGTCTTAGCATCTTTACCCATATTGCATGGAATGTTCAGTCATCCAACATCTAAATGTTACTGTCATTGTTATTGTTTTGTTTTCTAGACTTTTTCTCAAATAGAATCATGGTGAAGCCTTATTTGGCTGTCCAATCTAAAGTTGCACTATATTTCTAAATAATTTGTGACCTTATTCCCTGCAGTTATTTTTCTCCTTAGCACTTACTACCTTATATACTGTAGGTGATATATATGTCTTTTTCATCTTGTTTATTGCCTGTTCCACCTAGACAGGGGTAGATGTTTGTCTGTTTTATTTCTGCTTTATCGCTTCTGGATCCATACACTCTAGAAACACTCCTAGTGTACTGTATAGTTGTCATTCAGTGTGTGAATTTGTTCACATGTGTGCATTATTCTATAAAATAGATTCCTAAGATTGAAAATGTTAATAGAAAAAGCATGTTCATTTCAAATTCTGATGGTCCAGCAGTGTAATGTCTGATAGTTATGACAGTGACAGTTTCTTCATATTCTTGCCAGTAATGAATATTTAAAATCATTTTAATGTTTGTTATTTAATAAATATAAGTGATTTCAATGTTAAAATAAATACCTGATTACTTATGAAAAAAAAGTATTTCTTATATTTTCTAACTCTTTTTTATATATTACATTAATATTTTATTTATTTGCCTATTTTTTTATTTCATTTACTTTTCTGGAACTGTTATACATCTTTGGGTATAATTCCTGTGGTTGATACACAGTTTATAAAGATATTCTCCCATCATAATGTATGTTTTGTTTTATCAAAATTATTTATTTCTTCATAAATAAATTTCTGATTATTATTTGTTTAGATATTTTTCTTTCACAAATTCAGTTTTGCATTTTCCTAGTTTCAGGGATGTAGTTTCTTTTAATGTTTTTATACTTTTGTGATTTGTTCTCACATATGTCTGGACTTTGTTGTTTTTTGGGGGGGAGTAGGTATATAAATAATATTGTATGGCTTTTTTGCTAAAATTTTGTTATTGAAAGATGATCTCCAAATGATAGTTTTTCCCTCAGTATGCTTACCTATTAGTTGTCAATGTCTTCAGAATTAAAAAAAAAAGTATTCATATTTAACAGGTTTGAATACTCAGAGGCACTGATATTTCACATACTGTGGTAGAAAAAATACACTGTGTATATACATTTGAAAACATTTTATTGAAATATATTCTCTTGCAGGATTTCATGCTTTTGACAGCTGAACAGAACTTCATAGAACCAGACTGGCCATTACTACTTTGATTTTTGCGATGCCTTTCTTTATTTAATAGGCCTGAAATATTGATTAACATTTACAGATTCAATTCCAAGCTCTTGCCAGAGGTTAGGGAGAGCCGGAGTGAGCTGTTCATGCCAGTCAAATGCTAAGGTATAATGAAATCCCCCACCGTGCTTGTCAACTTATCCTCTGCACAGGTCATTTCCCACATGGTCTCTGGTGTTGAAAGAAACCATTTCCACTTCAAATATTTCATAGACAATTTGGACAAATGATGTGGCACTAATATTGTGTTCTTTACCCTGCTGTGGAGAATTGAGTAGACTCCATTTCATAGTAATGCTCCTTTGAAAGAGACTTAACAGCCTAGATGGATTCATGGGCAGCTCCAGGTCAGCCACGACTTGCAGGTGGATTGTGGCATTTTATTAGTGTTTGCGGTTCATTTCCAAGTTTTAGGCACTGGGGATTCAAAATTGAGTAAGTTCAAAAGTCCTGAGTGAGCATTTAGCTTAGTTTGTTGATCCTACATACTTACTGATCCAGTCATGTGGGGGGTTGAGCCCTCGTGTCCTTTTTCTAATCAATTGTGGGTTGTTGTTTTTCAATCTTTATTGTTTAAAGTATTACATATGTCCTCTTCCCCCTTCCAGTCTCCCCATTGACTTCTTCTGGTCTTCTCCACCCACGCTCCAGGCCTTCACTCCCATATTGTCTGTATATATGCTTACAAGTTCCTTGGTTGATCTCTTCCCTCCCACCCACCCACCCCCACCTTCCCTCGGAGGTTCAAAAGCCTGTTCCATGCTTATATGCCTCTGGATCTATTTTGTTCATCAGTATAGTTTGTTCATTAGATTTCACATATGAATGAGAACATGTGAAACATCGTTTTTTCTGACTGGCTCATTTCCCTTAGCCTAATGCTCTCCAGGTTCCTTCATGCTAATCAACTGCTTTTCAAATCCTTTTTGCCAGTTAAAGATTCCAGCTAAACGCCCTTGGAAACATGTCCGGGACTTTATTCAGCCATTCTTGAGATTACTCTCATATCACTGATTGGGAAACTACTAGCTGATTTCTTTCTTCTCAAGAAATTATATAATTTAAACATTCATGTTTCAAATATTTTCTTATTCTCCTTTCCCTAAAATGATATAAAAATATATGTGTAAATAAGTTGTATGGACATGGTAGAAATGTTGAAATTCACCCACAGAGTAAATGATTTAAGACATGGATCACTATTTGAGATTATCTTTACATAAACAAGCAGAATGTCTACCTAAGGAGTAATTAATTAATATCATAGAGTTTGTAACTGAATATGTAAAAAGGGGAGATGTATAAAAAAAATAACGCATCAAACCCTAGCCGGTTTGGCTCAGTGGATAGAGTGTCAGCCTGTGGACTCAAGGGTCCCAGGTTCGAGTCTGGTCAAAGGCATGTACCTTGGTTGCGGGCATATCCCCAGTAGGGGGTGTGCAGGTGGCAGCTAATCAATGTTTTTCTCTCATCGATGTTTCTAACTCTCTCTCTCTGTCCCTTCCTCTATATAAAAAAATCAATAAAATATATTTAAAAAATAACCCATCAAAACAAATGATATTTGTTTTATTGGAAATAGTCTAGGAGGACATTTTAATTCATTTTATAGAATTAAATAGACCCCATTGTTGTAAAGGGTGTGTGCATGTATTTGTGTGAGTGCCACACCAATTTTCATAAAGTAGCCATTTGGAAAGATTCAGAGCAACTCTGAAATTAGTATGTGACTCTTTCTTTTTGCTCACAACTGTTTACTGAATGACAGACACTCTGCCAGTAAAATCAAGTATTTGGATTAAGTGATTTATTTTATTTTATTTTTATTTTTTTTTTTTTTGCTTTCTTGGGCTCGGGGTTGGATTGAATTTTTAAAGTTAAAGGTGGATTGTAGACTTTCTGCTGGCATAGCTGAAAATGTGTTTGTGTCCATCTACCAAATGTGATATGATCTTTCTAGATCTAAAAACAATTGGTAGTATTCAAGGAATGTCATAAAATCAGCAAAGAACTTCTATAGATACAGCCACACCGAGGCAAAAGCCTACACAGAAACAAAAATGATTGCCAAGGAGGCATGGTTCCATGTTACATAACTCTGCAAGGAAATGACCATTTGTAAACAACCTGAGCACCACTCCTGCATTGCATAGGAATAGGAATGTAGGAAACACAGAATTATGAACTTCCTGTGAAGAGGACATAGTTCCAAAGTAGATCAGAGTAACAGGAGATATTGAGAAGCCATGAGGCAAATAGTTATTAGATACCAGCCTCTTGAAATGTATGTTGCTTTGTTTCAGAGGAAAATAATTCTATGGCCTTGATGTCATCACCTATGGCAAGCCTATCTTATTCCATCCCTTCTCATCCTATGTAATAGAGGTAATATGCAAATTGACTATCACATCCTCATAATATGGCTGCCTACGACTAGGCCGGCAATGGGGTTAATGAGGGATGACCAAATGACTGAACAGCAGGCTGTGTGACAACCAGGTCAGCATGGGAGCTGTGAGGGGCGATCAGGCTGGCAGGGGGGAAAGTTCGGAGTGATCAGGAAGGCAGGCAGGTGAGCGATTAAGAGCCAGTGGTCCAGAATTGAAGAGGGTGCAGGCTTGGCTGAGGGGACCCCTCCCATGCACAAATTTCATACAAACACCAGGTCTCTAGTCCATAATATTGAGCAGAATTGTCTCCAACTTTAGCTGGGGCAGCACTTCATAGGAGCATTTGCCAGGTTGCTTATTCTAGTAAAAAAAAAAAAAAAAAATCTGTGCTCCAGATAATTAAGCAAAGGCAATTAGAAACAAAAAGCATCCCCTAATGTTATGTTTCCTGAAGTGCTAATCTCTAAAAAGTATAGACTTTCAGCAACATACTCCATCAAAAATAAAAATTAACACAGTGAACAAACAAATAAGTAAAAATTGTCAATCATTCTCAAATTATTTTTTATGCTGGTCTTTGGCCTGTGTTGTATTTGCCCTTGCCTATAATATAGTCAATGCAATTTTAAGTATGTTGACATTATCAGAACCCAAGTCACCTCTGGCTATAGTTATTCTATGGGCATGATTTCTAACTGTTTTGCCATAGGCAAAATTCTTAAGTAGGCTACAATTGGATGACTGGGCAAAGGTATATAAATCAAATATAATGAATGCAAATTCATAGTGCCAAATGCATTTAGCCAGGAATAGAATAAGGTGGAACGAGTTTGGTTTTGTTTGTTATTTTTAATTTTCTTTTCTTGGGCTTTGTTATGCTATTAACTAGTTTCTGAAAGAAGTGAGCTCCTTTACTCATGGGGTGGTAGGGCAGCAGTAATGACTGTGCCGGGGGAACTGGATTTCAAGGTGTATAATCTTCTCTGTTCAGTTACTCACTGCATATTCCTGTGGCCCAGAGCAATTATCTTTCCCCTCTATATCTAAGTCTCTTCATGCCCATAATCATCAAAAAGCAGAAATAGACAGAGGTCATATTCTGGGAACCAGGGAAGCACAGGGCAAATAAAAATACCACTAGAGATGCTATTAGGAGAACAGGCTTGTCTTTAAACTTTGTTAGCACTGCAGCTCAGAAAAGTTTACACCACTGTGAAGTCAGCGCTCCAGCACTGAGTTAGACATTAATAAGCAGAGAAAGAGCATTCCTAGTTTAAGGGGGTTGGTCGTGTGTGTTTGTTTTATTGTTATTCAAGGGGCAATTTTAATACACATGGAAACAATAGACCACAGTTTAAAGAAATGTAGTAAGTTGCCATTTTCAATTAGATTTGTACTTATTAATGTAAGCCAGGCCAGGCAGGCCCCTGTCATGGAGGGAGGCAGGTTCCAGGGTAACCTACATGTGGATAACTGTTAAACAAACAAAAACATATTTCTTTCTTTTTAAAAAAATATATTTTATTGATTTTTCACAGAGAGGAAGGTAGAGGGACAGAGAGTTAGAAACATGGATGAGAGAGAATCATTGACAAGCTGCCTCTTGCACACCCTCTACTGGGGATGTGCCCACAACCAGTGTACATGCCCCTGACCGGAATCGAACCCAGGACCTTTCAGTCGGCAGGCCGACGCTCTATCCACTGAGCCAAACCAGTTTAGGCCAAAAACATATGTCTGTATGATTTCTCAAGCTTTTAATGTATCCTTTCCCTAAGAAGGAGGGCAGCATAAAGAATTTCTCTATGGCTATTTTTGTAACTTCCAATTTTTACTTCTTAATCCCTTCACCTTTTTCTTTCAGTCTCCCAAATCCCCCTCCCCTCTGGAAAACACCAATCCACTCTCTGTGTTTATGAGTCTCTTTCTATTTTGTTTGTTCATTTATTTTATTCTTCAGATTCCTCAGATGAGTGAAATCATATACTTGTCTTCCCCTGACTGACTTATTTCACTTAGCATAACACTCTCTAGGTCCATCCGTCATGTAATTGAAAATAGTGAGAAAAACTCTATGTAAAGCATGATTATCTACCCATTAAGCTGTACCACTGAAACTAACACAAAACAATATGGAAAGTAAACTGTAACTGAAAAATAAGTTTTACAAAGGAATTTCCAAAATGTATCAAATCATGGAACTTTTTCCTCCCACAAAATCAATGTTTCAATGTACATCTTTGTAACAAAGAGCAAAGTTTAGAAAATGTTAAAAAGATTCATTCAGAGCAGCTGTTAGATTTCACCTGTATTTTCCAGGAAATCAGAAGTCAAAGAATATAGTATCCCAGGTGAAACTTGGAACAAGTCATGTTTTATTATGCTTCTTTTACTTTATTCTCTTGTTTATAATTTTGTCTTCATCTTTATCTTCTTTTAGGGGAGGTTACATTCCTAAGTTATTTTTCTGATATTTCCCTGGTAATATCATGTATTACATAACAGACTTTGTATAGACTTAACCATTTGCTGATTGCAGACTTATATTTGACTTCTTATTTGACAGCGAGAGCTTGAGGATTTTAAGAGAAGCCCACCATATTCTCTCCTCTTCTGTGCAGGATAAAAAGAGAAAATAGGAACATTATAGATAGATAGATGATGATGATGAAGAAGATAGATAGATAGATAGATAGATAGATAGATAGATAGATAGATAGATGGATGGATAGATATCAAAGAATAGCCCTAACTGGTTTGGCTAAATGGACAGAGCATCAGCCTGTGAACTGAAGGCTCCCAGGTTTGATTCCAATAAAGGGCACGTGCCAGGATTGTGGGCTTGGTCCCCAGTATGGTGCATGCAGGAAGCAGCCGATCAGTGATTCTCTCTCATCACTGATGTTTCTATTTCTTTCCCCCTCTCCCTTCTTTTCTGAAATCAATAAAAATATATATTTTTAAAAATCAAAGAATATTATACTAAAGTGCCATAAATATCTGTTTAATTGAATGCTAGAGGAAAAAAAAGAATTGTTTTACTTCAACAAGAATCTCTCCCAACAAACAAGTGACTGGGTGCCCATGGGAATCCCTTTGCATGTTACAGAAGACTGCCTGTGCTCAAGGTAGACTGCAATGAGGCCTTTGAATTAGACAGATGACAGCTGCTCTGGGCTGAGCTGGGCTGGGCTGGGCTGTGCAGTTACAGGGGGATTGCTAAGGGAGTGATGTTGCTCTGCACCATTTTATTATAAAGTAGATAGATGTTTTTTGTGTGTCATAGTTTACTATAATCCGCATATAATCACTATCACTACTATTTATGTGCATGCATTTTTTAGTGATTTTAACTATTGTTATTCTTTTTTAAATAGTATTTTTTTGTAATTCTGGATTTTTTTTACACATGGATTGAATCCTTGTTTTATTTTGTACATCCCTCACATGCTCTCTTTCTCCTTTCTTGTAGATTTTTTAGTACGATTTTAAAGTTTATCAACTATATCAATATTCATTTCCTCTATCATCTTTTGTCTGTGGAGATATCCCTCCCAATTTCTAATATGGCAGTCATATTTCTTTTCTCTTCCAAAATGTTAAATATGTTTTTCTTTAACATGATGGAGTAGTTGAATTGATATATTTTCTCAATCTTTTTAGAATTCATCTCTGAATTGATCCATGCTCTCTGTCACATACAATATGTCTTTTGGAGGGCTGAATTCCTCTCGTTTAACAAAATGGCCCCTTCTTTTTTATCCACTTGACTTATTTACAGGCAATGGATTTTTATCATCTTCCCATCTAGTGGGAAGCACAGCTGGGCTAGTTTTGTTTAACAGAGACCCTTGCTAGAAAAAGAATTATGTCTACTCTGTACTCTCACTTCTGACTTCTGTGCCTAGAGTTCTCATTTGATCCCAAAGGACAGATTTCCTGACTGCATTGTCACCGTCACTCCAGGAATCATTCCAACGTCCAGGTTCACTGCACAGCAGTGAAGGAAACTTTGCCAGGCCTTCTTGCAGTGCATTTGTGACGAGATTTTTTTCCCACTTACTTTAGCTTATTGTTCTTTATTCTTCCAAAGTAATGGTGTTTGAGGAGTGAATGAGCTTTGTCTATATTGATTCCTGATTGGTCCTTTATGCCTCTTTCATTACATTCATATCTTTACTCCATATAGAAAGTATTTTAGATTTCTGACATTTAATCATTCTTATTTATTTACAGTCTTTCTCTGAGACTATCGTGGCAGAGGGAGAGATCGGATGCTGACAGGGTGCTGGCTAACTGCTGCCACAGTTATTTCCTCCCTTGAAATCAGATACTACCCCATTCATTCCCCATCTTTCCTCTCTAATCGCTCTGTTATGGATTGAATGTTTGTGTCCCTGCAAAATTCATATGTTGAAGCTCTAACCCCCACCTGGTAGTATTTGGAGGAGGTTCTTTGACAGTAACTAGTTTTAGGTGAAGCCATAAGAGTGGAGACCTCTCTTCCTGGTCATGTGAGGATACTTCAGGAAAGCAGCCATCAGCAAGCCAGGAAGAGAGCTTTCACCAGAACATAACCAAACTGCCACCCTGATCTCAGAGGTCCAGCTTCCAAAACTGTGAGAAAATACATTCCTGTTTTTTCAACTGCTCAGTTTTGGCATTTTGATCTGGCAACCTGAGATGGCTAAGACATGTTTCTTCTTTGTCTCTTTTTCATTAAGTTAACAAATATTTGTTGAGCCTCGAATATGTTCTAAGCAAGGAACCCAGTAGGAAAACAAACAAGCAAAGAAACAAGTGCGTGCGTGCGTGCGCGCGCGCGCGCGCGCGTACACACACACACACACACACACACACAGCATGGCCCTTATGGAGAGTAAATTGTTGGGAGTGCTATGTAATGTATGCTAGATGGAGGCATACACTATGGAAAAAATATAGCAATAAAGGGAGATGAGAATTTAGAGGGGGGAATTCTTTGCCTAACAAAGTGACACTTGCATAGGAAAATGAAAGATGAGAAGGAATAAGGAGGAAGCCATGGCAAAAGAGGTTTCCAGGAAGGAGGAGCAGCAAGTTTATAGGCCCCTACGTAAAACTGCTCCTCGGTGTGTTTATAGAACAGCAGGGAGGCCCATGGGTGTGCAGTGCAATGAGAGTAAGTGGTAAGCGAGTGCAGGGATATAGTTAGCACCACCCTAACTTCCCTGAAGCATAATAATAGTGTTGTATCTTTACTCAAAACCTTCAGTGGTTTGTAATTGTCTGAAGAATAAATTTCAAATTATTTGCCATGGCATCAAAAGTCTTGCTCAAACTAGAACTTCCAATATTTGCCCCATTTCTTCATCCTTCTTAATTCTCCACTTTGATTACATTCAACATTTTCCCAGATAATCCCATGCAGATTCCTAACTCATCATGGCTTCCCTCTAATTCCCTGTAATTACCTACCAAAGCTGGTCCTGCTCAGATGCTACCTTTTTCTACCTGACACCTTTCTCCAATGACCCTGGATCACTTTCATCACTCCTACCTCTGTTCTTACAGAGCACTTTGATTTTATCTACATTGAGACACTGATTTAATTCTCCCTACACTTTAAATTAACAGTTACATGGATGTTTTTCCTATTTAATTATAAAGCTACATAGGTCAAGGCCCACTGCATCTCTAAAATATCTCTTTACTTAAAGAGAACTAACTCAAAACCAATTATTTTTGTAATCTTTCATCAGGAAACTGGTCAAAATTATTTAATAATTCATTTCCCTAAACAAAGGTATCTGTAACCAGGTGGCATTTTATAGTCTTTCCATCAGCACGGTGCTGCATCCCCACAGAGAATTCCAGAGATGTGAAATCTGACTCTAGATTCTATCTGAATAATACACTAGATTACCTGAGGTTCTATGTGACATGTACACATAAGGAACTGTTTGACATTGAAATTGGATCTCAAAAGAACTGGTGGCCCAGAAAGAAGCTCACTACAGACTGATGCATATGCCTTTCAGCATAACAATTATTGCTTGTCTCAATTTTTATTCTTGTAAGTATATTTCCACTAGGACATGATCTCACTCATCTAGGGGAAATGGTGAACAACATAGACTGATGAACAAGAACAGACCCAGAGATAAGGAGCCATGGGTCAGACTGTTGGGCCTCAAAGGGAAGGTGGGGATAAAAGGGAGAGATCAACCAAAGGACTTATGTGCACACATATGAGCCTAACCAGTGGTCAAGGACAATGGGGGGGTGGGGACATGAGGGGGGGGGGGGAGATTGGAATGGGGGATTGAGGACAAATATGTGATACCTTAATCAGTAAAGAGATTAATTTTTTAAAAAAGAAGCCTATTCATGGTCCCTGTCTCTTAGAAGCCCACATTTAAAAATTTATAACATAACGAATCATATGAAATCATTATGCTTTTTTATATTTAATTTTTAAATTAAATTTATTGGAATGACACTGGCTAATAAAATTATATAGGTTTCAAGTATGCAATTCTATGATGCATCATCTGTATATTGCATTGCATGCTCACCATCCAAAGTCAAATCTCTTTCCATCACAATTTTTATTCTTTATCATCCCATCCCCCTTCCATCTGGTGTTCACTATACGTCTGTGTTTATGAGTTTTTGTTTGTTCTCGATTTTTTATTTGTTGCTATCAGTATTATATACCGCATATGAGTGAACTCATATGGTTCTTGATGTTTTCTGAATGATTTATTCTGCTTTGCATGATATTCTAAGGTCCATCCATGTTGTTGCAAATGAAAGCATTTTGTCTCTCTTGTAGTATTCCATTGTATATGTGTATCACATCTTCATCAGGATGGGCAAGTAATTTTTGATAAAAGAGCTCATAACATACAATGGAGAAAAGAAAGCCTCTTCAATAAATGGTGCTGGAAAAATTGAAAAGCTGCATGCAAACAAATGAAACTAGACTATGCCCCTCTATAAAAATTAACTCAAAATAGGATCAAAGACCTAAATATGGGACTTGAAACAATTTAATTACTTAAAAGAAAACATAAGTATTGAACATATGAACCTTGGTTGTGAAGAGGATTTTATGAATTGGACCCCAAAGGCAAGGGGAGTAAAAGCAAAATAAATTAGTGGGAATGGATCAAACGAATCTATATATGTAAAAGCCTAAGTGACCAAATGACCAGTCAACTGATCACTATGATGTGCACTGACCATCAGGGGCCAGAAGCTCAATGCAGGAGCTTCCCCCTAGTGGTCAGTGAGCTCCCACAGCTGGAGCACCGCTCAGGTGACTGACCTGTCTGGATGGCCCACCAGCATAGCAGCAGCCACTCCTCCCTCAGTAAGCCTGCAGGTCCAATCTCCACAGAACAGGCCAGGCATGAACAGACTGGTGCTGCTGGCATGTTCCTGACAGTGCTGCAGGCCTCCTAGAAGTCGTCCTCAGGCACCAGGACCACTTTCCCTCCCTAGATGCTCCGCAAGGAAGAAACAATATAAGAGGGGCTGCCAGGTGGCTTCCAACAACCGGTGTGAATGTCAGTGTTGACAAACTCAGATCCCGGACCAGCAAGGACATGCCCCTGCATGCCCAGAGGACCGATCGCATCTTGCCTCCTCCCATATACCCTCAGGAAGGGTGCCAGATATTGGGCTCATGGCTGGCAAGCACCATTGTGGCAGCACAAGGCTCTTCCAATCAGGACTAACTGGGTATGAGCCTATGGCAGGTACAGAGGGCTGGGTTGAGAGGGAATGGCAGGCAGGTGGCATTGGACTGCAAGTTTCAGCCTGATTCCTGCATGGGACCCCTCCCATGCACTAATTTGTGCACTGGACCTCTAGTTTTCATTATTAGAGAGGTACTGGTAGTTTTAGGAATTAGCCTCTGAATTACTGCATCTGTGGATAACCTCAAATGAATATTATTCAAAATGTCCACGTAACTAAAGATTCCAATAGTTTGGATGGGTTGAAAATAATTGGCAACTCTATGGAAGTACTTAAGAAACTGGATAAAACACCTTCCACTGTTCCAGGAGAATCATGTTTTCTAAAGAATTCCTATTGCCTGCCATTCTCACTTCTTATGTACCAAGTATTCATCTAAAGTAGAAAATGTTTGTGTATTATCTCATGCCTCTGTTCAAATGAAGACAGAGCCTTTGGATTTGGCACTGAAACTAATAAAAACTACCATAACAAAAACAAGCAATACTTTTTGATTTAAAATTTTTTCTTTAAAACCCATATCTTTTGTACATGAAAATCTACCTCAATAACCTGGATTGGGTCCATGTCTACAAGTTAGTTTGCTGGTAGATTTGAGTTTTTATTTTATGTGATTCATTGTCCATTACTGCATAAGTCTAGCTCAAACTTTGTTTACAATTATGATCAAATATCTAGCTATGTAATGGAAATATTGAAAATTGCTTTGAAGTGATATCTGTCAAGAACAGTCAAATACAAAAGGAAAATTAACCCAAAAAGGAAATATTGCTGCATTCCTCTGGCTCCTCTAAAAACCACCTCCTCCTATATTCTTCCAACACACACACACACACACACACCATCTCACATACACCATGAATATATTTGAAATTCAACATAAGTGGAAAAAGTGTGTTGTCTCAGGGTTTTATTCATAAAGGTAAAAACATTTTCTTCCACTGTGAAATTAAACAAATAGGCTGCTGACAAAAAAAGTAAAACTTATTCTAGCAAACTTAACAAATTCAAATGTGTTGTTCTCTACTAAATACCCAAGAATATACAAATGAAGAAAATGCCTTTAAAATTAAAAGGTGATCATTATAAACTTGAGAGTATGATTCTTCATTTGGTGCTTTAATACAGAAGAGTCACCTTCCTTTTCTAAAAGCTTCTCCTATGTTTTCTCCAGCAAATATAAATTCAGTTGAACTTTTCAGGAAGAAAGCTTATTGAAAACATTAAATGGAAGCATCTATGAGGTAGGATGACACCATGAAAGGATCTCTGAACTGGAAATAGCTTTTATGTATTATAGTGTTCGTTATTCTCTATAATCTTCCTGAAATTTAGTATCCTCTAAAAGGTGGTATTAGAATGAAATACTTCTATAACCTTTTGAGCCCTGGTATTTGATTTTTTTATAAACTACTAGAGGCCGAGTGCACGAAATTCATGAACTCAGGGTGTGGAGGGATGTCCTTCTGCCTGTCCTGCACCCTTTCACAGGCCAGGAGCCCTTGGGGGATGTCTGACTGATGCAGAGGCAGGAGAGGCTGAATGACACTCCTCTCATGGAAGCACACTGATCACCAGGGGACAGCTCCTGCATTGAGTGTCTGCCTCCTGATGGTCAGTACATGTCGTAGCAACCAGTTGATCACTAATATAATAAAAGGCTAATATGCAAATTGAACAAACGGAGAAATGACTGGTTGCTATGATGTGCACTAACAACCAGGGGTAGACCCTCAATGCAGGAACTGTCAGTCGGACATCCCCTGAGAACTCCTGGACTGCAAGAGGGTGCAGGCCAGACTGAGGGCCCCATACCCTAAGTGATCAAATTTTGTGCACTGGGCCTCTAGTATAGGACAATGGAGATATTATATATAATGGGAGACTATTATAGTATAAGAGATCATCATAAATTAGTGGCTTCAACATCATCTAGGAATTGTAGAAATGCATAATTCCTGGCCCTACCTGAGACCTATAGATCAGACCCCTGTGTGAATGGGCCCACACTCCAGTTTTAAAAAGGTTTCAAGATGATTCTGATGTTTGCTTAGACTAAGAACCACTTATATGAGATCAACTTTGAGATTTCTCACTGTTAATGTCATGGTGGTGTTGGTTAACTTAAGAAGATTTGTACTAATTCTAAATTAAGAAGGGTATAGCTAGGGTAGATGGTAGGGGGGAGAGCAGATCAGTAGGGCCCTAGAGTAAGACAGCTCTGGGATAGAGGGGTTGGGCTGAGTAAACATTAGAGACCAATTAGGAACAGGCCTTATGCTTGCTTCATATTTCACACTATTCCCTGGTATTGAGAACAGTTATTTTTATTAATATAGTACTAGATGATTAGCTTTCTAAATGCAATCTGAGTACCTATGGCTATTTTTAGTCTTGTCCTCAAGCAGATATTACCAGGCTTTTAGATTTATTTGTATTTATAAAATCATATGACTCCAGTATAGCTCATATGATTTTATAAATACAGCAGATCCTTGTTTAATATCTTTTTGATCAACATTGTTTTGTTATAGAGTTGATGACATGAAATAGGAACATAGCTCTTGTTTATATCAATTAGCCTGTAGTAAAATTAGTTTCATTATAGTTCAGAGATACTGTGGGTTTGGTTTTAGATCACCAAATAAAGCTAGTCACACAAATTGTTTGGTTTTCAGTATATATAAGTGTTGTTTACAGGATACATAGTGTGTCATAGCATTGTCTAAAAAAACAAAGTACATGCCTAAATTAAAAATAGTTTATGGATAAAACATGCTAACCACAATATGAGCTAGTTATAACTTTTTATAAACACACACACACACACACACACACACACACACACACACACACACTATCTGTGAAGCACAATGAAACAAAGTATGTATGTATATATGTGGTTTTGCTATAGTTCCAAGTACCTATCGACAAAGTTAAGTGAGAACTTGTAACGGACAAGTCACTTTGGGTTCTCACCTGAACCTGGACTTAACCTGGGAAAGGCTTCTGTTGGATGCAGATGCTTAGGTGTTCCTGTCACTCCCTAACTCAGATCATTCTTTCATTTTAAGTTTTGCCCCTTTTGATGCTGATAGGGTGTTGCTCAATGGTTGTTGGTTTGATTGAAAAGTGTCTGTTGCCATTAGGTGGATTCCCATTTAGACTAAGGCCATAAATAAAATGTGCATCCACTGTGTTTGCTGACTACAGTACAACTCATCTCAAAGAGTGCCCAGTACTGCTGTGGCAATGGGGAGCCTCTTTGATCTGCTGAAATCTGTCATCCCATCACAGTCCTTCAGTAGCTCTCACAAGGTACCACCATGTCTACCTGGAGCCCATGGTTCCTCAGAATTTCATTAGCCTCCTCACATCTTCAGCCAAAAGCCTGTGGACTTCAGCCTCCAGCTCACTCAATGGCTGACAGTGTTTTTCTTGCTGGCTGATTATTTTTTCAGTGGCACAGACTGAGTCCCACAGAAGGAATGCATCTTTCTACAGGAGTGTTTTTAAAAAAATAAATCTTTATTGTTTAGGTTATTACAGGTATTCCTCTCCTAGCTCCCCCCGCCTTAGCTCCCCTCCACCTGATTCCCAACCCTACCCCTGGCCCTTACCCCTGCCAATGTCTTCATCCATAGGTGTAAGATTTTTGTCCTATCTCTTCCTGCACCCCTCATACCCTTTCCCCCCTGTGAATTGTTAGTCCAATCCCTTTCTATGTCCCTGATTCTGTTATATTCACCAGTCCATTTTGTTCTTCAGATTGTTTTTATTCTCCTGATTTTTAGATCCACTTGTTGGTAGGTATGTTTTAGATGCCTTTTTATTAAATTTATTAATTTAAATTTAAATTATTTATCATAATTTTTTACCTTTACCTTTTTCTTCTTCTTCCTCTTCTTAAAAAATATCCTTCAACATTTCATGTAATCCTGATTTGGTGTTGATGAACTCCTTTAACTTTTTATTGTCTGTGAAGCTCTTTATCTCACCTTCAATTCTGAACGATAGTTTTGCTGGGTAGAGTAATCTTGGGTGTAGGTTCTTGTTGTTCATCATTTTGAATATTTATTGCCACTCCCTTCTCTCCTGCATAGTTTCTGTTGATAAATCAGCTAATAGTCATATGGGTACTCCCTTGTAGGTAACTAGTTGTTTTTCTCTTGCTGCTTGTAAGATTTTCTCTTTGTCTTTTACTCTTGGCATTTTAATTATGTATCTTGGTGTGTTCCTCTTTGGATTCCTCCTGTTTGGGGTCCTGTGCACTTCCTGAACTTGTAGGTCTATTTCTTTCACCAGGTAGGGAAAGGTTTCTGTCATTATTTCTTCCATTAAGCCTTCAATATTCAGCTCACTCTCTTCTTCTGGCACTCCAAAAATCCGGATGTTGGTATGCTTTAAGGCGTCCCGGAAGCTCCTTACACTATCCTCACACTTTTGGATTCTTCTTTCTTTTTGCCTCTCTGATTGGGTGATTTTTGCTTTCTTATATTCCAGATCTTTGGTTTGATTCTTGGGGCATGTTGATCTATAGTTGAGTTCCTGTATATTCTTTATTTCAGACTTTGTATACTTAATTTCTGGCTGGTGCTTTTCCATTCTTTTGGTATTCTCATTAAGGTCCTTGAAGGTCTCACCAAGCTTCTTGGAGGTCTCATCAAGTTTCTCAAAAGTTTTTATAAAATTCTTGAATAATCTTATAAATGTGAATCTGAACTGTGTGTCGTCCAGTAGTTTACTCTACTCTATCTCTCCCATTCATGTCATGCTTCTGTGTTTCTTCGTTTTGGCTACCTCCCTGTGTTGATGGAGTAGCTTTGTGTTTTCGGTGACCTATAGGGGTCAGTAACTCAGCTTCCCCAATCACCTGATGTGGTTGCTTTTGCTATATCCCTTTGTGGGCTTAGTGCAAAGTCTTGGTGTAATTAAGCCTTGATTGCTGTTGGTACACTGGGAGGAATGGACCTCCAGGCCAATTGCCTGTGAGGATCTGCTGTGTCTATAAAGGAAGAACTGCTGCGCTGGAGACACACCTTATTTCAGTGGGGCTTTGGTGTTCACTGAGACTGTCTCCCGAATGTGTCACTTATGGGTGTGAGGGATTGAAACTGAGCACTAGAACTTGTTTCTGGGTCTCAATGAGGTGCAGTTTAGCTATTGTCTCTGGCCAGTACTGTCACAGAAGCTACAGTGTGAACCACAGTTCTGTCCTCCTTGGATCTGTTTGCCCCAGGTTGCAATTTTGCTAAACTTCAACAGAGAGGGCTATTCATATGAAAAGTCCACTGCTTGGAGCTTGGATGTGTTGTGAGGGGCGGAGACTCAGGGAGGAGTCTCAGGGTGTCACTAGGCTGGGGCATGGCCAAGAGCAATGGCTGCTGGTCTGCTGCCTCTCCAATGGCATCCCCGCCTCACCGAGTCTCCCTGTGTCTGGCACCACAGCACAGCAAACAAGCTCAGCTCTGCAAGCAAGCCAGCCTCACTTTCTGACCCAATGGCAGACACTCTAGCCTCTTCCCAGAAACTGGATTTCAGCGAGATCAGGAGCTTGTCTCTCTTTGGGTTGAAGAAAGCACCACCCTTGGCCAGCCTGGATCCGTGGCCAGCCTTTACCCCCCCTACCTTAGTTTTTCAGTGCTTGTGCCCTGGATGCTCCTCTTTCTCTTTCAGTCTGGTTATAGGGCTTCCTCTCAGCCAGCTTTCATTTGGTTTTTGGAAGATAGATGTTTATTTTATAGTTTGTTTTTTTTTAACTTGTGTAAGGCAGCCATTTAGGAGTATTTACCTATGCTGCCATCTTCTTTCCCCTCTACAGGAGTGTTTTTTATACCTATGCCATTTTAATTTACCTTGGGAAGAGAGGCCTGCCCTGGCAGTAATGCTATTTCATATTTCATGTAAAGTCCCATTACTCAGAGGATGCAAACGTGTTAATGTTTAGTTGTTTTGGGATTAGGAAAATAAAATATAGTGTGGTCACTGCTTAGCTATATCAGCCAAAGTTGATGAGTTTATGTGTGTACATATTTTCCTTTGGAGAACCAGCTAATAATAAGGTATTTCAAAATAAAGATTTTTCTTGAGGAAGTAAAAGAACTGTAATATCTTTTGTGAGTACATTTACCCCAAGGCATTTATCATAAAAAGCACTTTGTTTCTGATTACATGACTCTGACAGCTGGGATGAGAAAGCAATCACATTGGGAAATTGTCAGACACTATCACAGGCTCCTTTGGCTTATATCAGTTTTGTCCTTTTTCTTCTTCTGACCAGAAAACTCTTGGTTCAATTCCATTTGAATGTCAACAATAAAAGACATAGCAAAGGCTTTGTGAGCAAATGTTCAAACATCAGGGGAAAATAATCAAAGGATCAGTTATTCTTATGTACTCGCCTAAAGATATACATCGCTGTTTGATGTGCACATACAATTTATAATGACCTTTCCCAAAGCTAAAATGATCAGAACAAGAAAACGCATCATTTGAAATGTTTGGGAAGAAAGTTTTATATCACCCTTTCATGACAATAGAACTGTTTGTCTGGTTTCCTAAAACAGGCTTCTGATTGTAACTTAAGGAAAATAAATATGCCAGTCTTAGGTGATCAATCATGTCTAATGATCACTGTGATTTTAACAATGAGGAAACAAAGACACAGGTGGGCACAGGTGGGCAGCAAGTCAGAGATGACCTTGTAAGTCAGTAATACCAGAGATAACAGATTCCCGAAGGCCTCTTCTTTCTGTGCTTCAGCTGCTAGCTAGTGTGAGCTTTTTATTTTAGTTGTGTCTGGCATACACTTTTTAAAAGGATATAATAGCATGCAACCCAGCAGGGTTTGAATGTGATTAGACCCAAGTGAAGCGCCATTAAAAACAGGAGGCATGTTCAAATGACATGACATTTTGAGTGAGTGCCCAACGTAGGCCTCAGTGTGTTTGGCTTTGTGTTTGTACTTGTTTCTTTGATTCTTAAACCGATTTCTTTTCAGAAGAAAATGTGCTTTCCTGAAACAGCTAACAGGATGTTTCATAGGTCACATTCTATTTTCAGGACCAGAGAGAGAAGAACAGCATGTGTTATGGATTAAGTGAAAAACACCATTGCTGAGTTTTCCAGGCTCTGTAATCTCAGGTCAAGGGATTGCCCTTGATTTTGTTTTTTATTTCTTTTGTTTTTTAAAAAAATATATTTTATTGATTTTTATTTACAGAGAGAAAGGGAGAGGGATAGAGAATTAGAAACGTTGATGAGAGAGAAGCATCGATCTGCTGCCTCCTGCAAACCCCCTATTGGGAATGTTCCCGCAACCAATATACATGCCCTTGACCGGAATTGAACCTGGGACCTTTCAGTCCACAGGACAAAGTTCTATCCACTGAGCCAAACTGGTCAGGGCTGTCTTTAATTTCTTAAGTTTTCTTTCTTTTTTTCTTTGATGACTACCTTGAAGGTTTTCTTCACCAATCAACCTTGATAAACTCACTCACAATCTCTTTTTGCACTTTAATAGTATAATGTGCTAATCAATCCAAATCTTCTATTGCCCGTTGGGCTGGAACTTGGTCCTATTGCTCTAATTCATCTCAACCAATTCAGTGCAGTAGATGTCCATGCTATACACAAAGCCCCATGCCAGCCACTGTTTGAAGACTATTTTAAAACTCAATGTCTAGATCATATCTTCCTCAAAAGCTTGACATATACTGTGATATGTCTTCATCACATATATAAAAATGAATATATTTGCTTTGTAAAGTATATAATTAGATATGCTGAAGTCTTAGGGGCCTGTATTATTATGGAAGCTATTGACTAGACTATCTAATATTATTTAAAACAATATTATGGGAGGGAAGCTTGTCTGTATCATAACCTTACTTTAGATAATATGAGTATTTCCTTAACAGCCAAAACATCACATTTAAAATTGTTACTATGAAAGATTATGCAAGGAGTTGACTGTTAAATTCACTCTAAAGTTGCTATTAAATTGAATTTTGGTAGAGTCAATCAAAATACATTTGTATGTGACTAATAGCTATAAAACCATAGCCTATTAATGTTATAATTAAAAGAGGACATCTAGAATTTGTTGACTAGCTTTTATGTTCCATGAGGATCTAGTTTGCTTCCCTTTAGAGTTCTTACATCCAATACCCACTTTTTATAGAAATATTGATAATGGAGTCAAGAGCATTGATTCAACTTTTTATATATGAGTCAGGAGTAAAGCATAAGGACTCTTGATATCAATCTAGTCCTCTGTTCACTACTGTGTGATGCTATCCTTCACCCCTGTTGTAGATAAGCCTAGTAGTATTCTTATTTTGAAAAAATTATCTCATCCACTCCATCTCTAATTAAAAATTTATCCCATCTGGAAATTATAGATTTTTATTTGTTTATTTCATTCAAAATTACTTTAATTTGATTTTAATTTGGTCTTCCTGTGAAGTCCAAAATTTTTATAACTCAGGCTATAACATCATGTCCATAGTTAGTTATAGCATCATGGAAATTATAGGATCCAAAAGAAAATCTTCTTAGGTTACAGTGCTGAAGATTACATTTTTGTGTGATTTTAGCATAGAGAATTCTTCTTGGTAAGTGTAAAATGCTGCATATGTACAGAGAACTTGTCAGCTAAAAATGCTTGAGGCTTTAGTCTGCATTTCAACAGGATGTGTATGAGCAGATGTTTATTTCAACACTTCATCAGTTGATCCATTACTGTATATTTCCTAAAGAGTGAGAAGTTAATGCTGAAATAGATGAAGGGGTGAACAATGAAAGACACCATCTTACCCAGATTGCTTAAGAAAATATAGGCAAAACAAGTTTGTAAGAATGAGTAAAATAATGATTAGCAGTGCAATTGTTTTTCTATGTAGATAGTCATTCTCTTTGTGTTTCTTTTGAATAGTTGCTCCTTTGAAATATTTCTTTAAGAACAGAATGAAGCACTGACCTTAATTATTGCATAAGGACTACTAGTAGGAAAGGGACCTAATTTTAGGATTCAGGAATATCAGAGTGCAAAGACATCTTTGACATCACTGATTTTGAAGAGACATAAATGATGTGGCAGAAAAAGTGGAAATGAAGATTGAGTACCTATATAATTTGGTTACATGTTAAGTTGTTTCACACATAGCATCTCATTTAACATTTATAAAATTGTATTTATTATTATTATTATTATTATTATTATTATTTAAGTAGTTGATTTTCAGGAAGTTTAAATAATGCACTATGGTCATTAAGCTAATAAGGGCCATAATGTGGGACTCCAGGGGTAGATAACTCCTCATTCACTATATCATGCCTCTTTCACAAAACATTTTAGAGCTGGTATTACTAACAAGAGGCAGGAATCTGCTTTGTTCTTAGGGTAATAGGTTCCAAGGGTGGGGCAGATGGAAAGAAGTAGAGAAAGCTTCAGTTAGAGGCAGAGGTGATATTCTGAAAGCTAAACAATGCACAGGCTAATTTATCAGAAAGGATACTAACAAAAACAATTATAGAGATGTACCAGTGCTTTCCAGAGAGAGAGAGGTTAGAGAGGGAGAGAGGGAGAGAATCCAGACATTCAAAATCACTGTTCTCCCTTTCAAGAACCTCTGTTGGTAAAATAACTGCTTAAATAACACGACTAAAGGCCCTGTGCATGAAGTTCATGCACTGGTAGGTCCCTAGTCCTGGCCAGTGATCAGGGTCTATGGGGCCTTCCTTCTCCCGGATGCCAGCGGGGCCTTCCTTGGTGGTCAGCACACGCCATAGTCATAGTGAGTGGTTGAACTTCATGTCAAACTCCTGAGGGGAAATTTGCATATTAGCCTTTTATTATATAGGATGTTTTCCTCATTGTCTTATTTTTCTTTTCATTGTTACTGAGTATAGTTCTTTGATTTGTATTTATTTGTCTCTTCAAATATTGGTGCTTTCTTTATTTTCAACCTCCAACCTCTTCATTTGTATTTTACTTCCCCTCCCCATTTTAGAGATACCATTCTTTCCTGAGGAAACTTGACTTCCAACCTTTCAATTTTTTGTTCTTTAAATTGAACATACTCACTTCTCACACTGTCACACCCAAAACAGACCTTCTGCTCCTCCTGTATCACCTACTTTAGTAATGCACCACTTGGTCATCCTTGACCCCTTTCTCACCTTCAGATCCATTTCCTGTCTACCAACAATTACTCTTTCCTCCACTTTGCTTCATAGCTACACCCATATCTCTATATATTTACTTCCAGACCTTTGTATATTGCCTTGTCATCACTAACTTAGATAAATTCAGTCATCTAATGCATCTTGTTGTCTCCATTCTTGCTCAGGTCACTATGTCTTCCACATTGGTACAGGATTGCATTAATTTAATCACAGAAACAGTTAGGTGATCCTCCTCTTTTATTTCTACCTTTCTAATATTCACTGTGAATCAAAAGTTTGTTTAGTATTGCTTCCTTCATTACATTGGAAGAAAAATTAGTTTTAACTTGTAAAGCTATGGGTAATATTTTAGGATGTGTAAGGAAATCATAATATTTTAAAAGCACTTGTCAGATAAAGCACCTTAGCAATAGCACAAAGAAAATTTATTGCCTATAGATGAAATTAATTAGTCCACAAAATTTTAATAATTAAATGAGGAGTCTTGTGCAGAACTAAATTGGAAATATCGTAAAAAAAAATCATAGGAGCACCTATTATATTAAACTTAATTGAATTAGATTAAGCTGAATTCAAAGTGATTAAGCCAAGATTGACATCATTATGAATTTTAATAATAATAATGTTTATTGAACACCTAGTTGATATGGGGTATGACAAAGTCCCTTCTCTTGAGTTTATCATCCAAATTAGAGAGGGAGACTACAAGTCTACTGAAAAAGTGAAAAACGAGAAATAGACCTCAGGGAAATTAGTTCTAATAGAACTACTACAATAGGAGAATAGTTTAGTGTTTAATGGAAGTAGGTAATTTAACGGAATATTGAATTCTTTGAGATTATTGAAGGGATGAAAAAAGCCCTGGAATTTTATCCTAAAAAGGTACTTAATGATAAGGTAAAAAAAAAAAAAAAAAAAAAAAAAAAAAGTGTTTGTGAATTTTAGTAGAAAGGAAAATTTAAGTGAGTAAAATTATAAGACTTGATGAACCAAGAGGAAAAATACATGTATCATTTCACTTGGTTGGGAATAAGGTTTAATAACTCTATTATGCTATATAATAAAAGCTTAATATGCAAATCGATTGTCAGAACCACTGGTCACTATAACACACACTGACCACCAGGGGGCAGATGCTCAATGCCAGAGCTACTCCCAGCCTGCATACCCCATCTGCCCTGATCACCAGCCAAGCCTAGGGACTTTACCCATGTGCAAGTTTCATGCACCCAGCCTCTACTTTTACATATATATATATATATATATATATATATATATATATGAAATCTCCTAAATTATAATCATAGCATATGGTTGTTCATAGATTTTTAATTTTTTTTTTAAATTAAGACTGTGTTTTTATGCCAGTTTAAAGTTCACAGAAAATTGAGCAGAGGATACAGAAGTTCCCCATATATGCCTGCCACAATACATGTATAGCCTTCCCCATTATCAGCATTTCCACCAGAGTGGTACATTTATTACAATCAATAATTCTACATCTCCCAGAATCCACAGTTTATATTTCAGTTCACTCTTGGTGTTCTACTATTCATTAATTCTTTCTATTCTATTTTGAATCTGAGGAAAGTCAAGTTAATTATTTATTTCTTTTAGTTTTTAATACTAACTTGATTAATTTATTTGTTTTCTAATAATCATTATTTTGAGGCATGATTTAAAAGATTTTTTAACTCTCATAAATGTGCTGAAAAGCATAATTCCAAAGAATATTTCTGAGTGTGTCTTGAGCAAGGGCAGCGTTTTTGAAATAAATAAGTAGTTTTTCAGAATAGCACATCAAAAAAATTAAGCTTATTATGTCTTATTACATAGGCACAACTTTCAAAGAAAAACATAAATTTGTCAGGAGTAGGAGTTTTTCAATTGCTAATGCCTGCCACTTTCTCTTTAAAAATCCTCTTTGTCATTAGAGGAATGAGCAGTCTCTTTAACTTGATCTCTTTTTTTCTCCTGAGTCATATGGAAAAGGAAGTATATCCTGCCTTTCTCCAGCTTTGTTCAATGATCTTTAAGCTATTCCTTGGGTAGATGTTGGCAGTTTATTCATCACTAATGTCAACCATTGATTCAAATATAATGATTTCCTCTTATAAAAGGAAATCTTCAATAAACCAGATATATATAATGACCACGCGACCAATTTAATGGTTCTATAGCAGACAGACTTCCTTCCCTTCTAAGAATAAAATGCACTTCCCTACTCTCAAGTGATTCCTTAAGGACAAAGAAAAAAAATTATAAATGTAGGCTAGCAAGAGGAAAACATTGTGATTTATAAGGGCAGGGAAATATTGTACATATATTAGAAATATGATGAACTAATAAAAATTATATAAAAGCAAGTATGTAGATCATAAACTCTTAGCTCTATCCTCCCAAAGGTATGAAGATTATAATTTCTAAGATTAAAAATAAATACCAAAAGATAACATAGAAGAAAACTTAGATGATTTTGACTTTGGCAATGACTTTTAAAAAAAATATATTTTATTGATATTTTACAGAGAGAAAGGGAGAGAGATAGAGAGCTAGAAATGTCTATGAGAGAAAAACATTGACCAGCTGCCTCCTGCACATCCCCCACTGGGGATGTGCCCGCAACCAATGTACATGCCCTTGATCAGAATCGAACCCGGACCTTTCAGTCCGCAGACCGACGCTCTACCACTGAGCCAAACCAGTTTCGGCGGCAATGACTTTTTTATACACCAATATGACACTTCATGAAAGGTTAATAAGTTGGACTTCATCAAAATCAAATATATCTTCTCTGTGAAAGTCACTATTATAAAAGCCACAGACTAGGAGAAAATATTCAAAGAAGACATATCTGAAAAATAACTTACTTTGAAAATATGCAAAGAGCTCCTAAAACTCAACAATAAGCAAACAAGCCAATTAAAGTGAGTAAAAATATCTAAACTCATAAATATAGACAGATGTTACATAAGCATATGTAAAGGTGCTCAACCTCATATGTCATTAGAGGTTGAAAATTAAGATGAGAGCATGATACCAGTGATATCACCACATATTTATTAGAATGACAAAAGTCCAAAACTCTGATGATGTAGCATCAAATGCTGGTGTGAATGTTGAGCAACAGGAACTATTCTTCACTGCTGGTGAGAAAGCCAAATGGTAAAGCCACTTGGGAAAACCGTAGGGCAGTTTCTTGAAGAGCTCAGAAAGGATTACCACACCACCCCGCAGTTGTGCTCATGGGTATTTACCCAAATGATTAAAAAATGTATGCCCCTTGAAAAACCTGCACATGAATAGATACAGAAGCTTAATTTCTAATTGACAAGCTTGAAAATAATCTAGATAGCCTTCAATAGGCGAATGGGTAAACAAATGATAGAATATTCATATTGCAATATTATTCAGTGATAAGAAAAAAATGGTCTGTCAAGTCACAAAAAGGCATGAAGGAACCTTAAATGCATGTTACCAAGTGAGAGAAGCCAGTCTAATTTTAACTATACTACATTTTGAAAAGACAAAAGTATAGCAATAGCAAAGAGATTCTATTTGCCAGGAGTTCATCATGAGAAGGTGAATATGTAGACCCAAAGTTTTTAGGGGGAAAAAAAACCAAAGAAACTATTCTATCAGATACTGTAATGGTAAATACATGATATTATACATTTTCCAATTTCTACAGAACTGTGTAACACAGTGAACCCAAATGTAAATTAGTTAATCCTATATAATAAAAGCCTAATATGCTAAATGTCTGTTCAACCAATCAAAGCATAATACGCAAATGATATGCTAAGGCCACTCAATTGCTTGCTATGACGTGCACTGACCACCAGGGGGAAGATGCTCTGACCGGTAGATTAGCTTGCTGCTGGGGTCCAGCCACTTGGGACTGAGTGGGACAGGCCAGACATGTCCTGGAGCCTCCTATGGTCCCTCCCCAAGTGCTAATCTCCTGCGTACCTCCCCGGCCCCAACCATGCACCAGTGGGGTCCCTTGACCTGGTCTGTTTCCTTTTGCAATCCAGGACCCTTTGGGAGATGTTGGGGAGCCAGTTTTGGCCTGATCCCACAGGCCAGGCTGAGGGAACGCACTGGTGCACGAATTCGTGCATCAGGCCTTTAGCCTATAATAAAAGCATAAGCAACCATTATGGCAGAATGACCAGAATGACTGGTCACTATGATGTGCAATGACCACAGGGGCAGACACTCAATGCAGGAGATGCCCCCTGGTAGTCAGTGTGCTCCCACAGAGTGAGTGCCACTCAGCCAGAAGCTGGGCTCATGGCTGGCGAGTGGAGCTTCCACAGTGGGAGCCTCTCCCAACTCCACGGCAACAGGCGCAGAGGGCTGGCTTGAGCACGAACAGTGACTGGTTCCTATTTGGGCTTCTCCCTGACCGTTTGCTACTTGGCACACTGCTACATCCCCCAAGGGGTCCTGGTCTGCAAGAAGGTACAGGTCAGGCTGAAGGGACCCCCCCCCCACCACACACACACACACACACACACACACAGTGCATTAATTTCTTGCACCAGGCCTCTAGTAATAGTATAATATTAGTTCATCAATTTTAACCAATGTATCATAAAATATTAACAATAGGTAAACAAGAGGTATGGGGAGAAGGGGTATATAGAAACTCTGTTTTCTGCTCAGTTTTTGCGTAAACCTAAAAAATAAAGTCTATTAAAAAATAAATATGCTGCCCTGATCCATGTGGCTGAGTGCGTTGAGTATTGTCCCATGTTTCAAAAGGTCCCCAGTTTGATTCATTATCAGGAGCCCAGGTTTCTGGCTTCATCCCCAGTAGAAGGTGTGCTGGGGGCAGCCAACCAATGTTTCTCTCTTATGGATGCTTCTATCTATTTCTCCTTCTCCCTTCCTCTCTCTCTTAAATCAATTTTAAAAAATCTTGTTGAAAATTAAACAAATAAATAAATATACTATCAGCTCCATCTCAAGTAGAACTCTAATACTATCATGTCCAATATTTCTGTGTATTCCTAAATCATATATGTATCTGAGGGTCCTCATGGACAATAAATGAATTCAGGGTACAATAGAAGTTCTCTGACAAAAACATTAGTGATTTAGTCTGACAGAGGGCATATTTTTATTAGAGATGATTATTGTTTGTCTTTGTGCTTGTGTGTTATTTTTTTTTTTGTCTTTGCAAACAACAAGGTGTCATTTAATATCCTGAAACAGATGTTTGTCAAATGTTTTTACTTACTGTCAAAGTACTCAAGACATATAATATAATCACACCAATACAATTTATTTTTATTAAGGTAGTTTGACTTAAGTTACTAAAAGAGATTTAATACTCTAAATGTAGAATTTAATTGATGCTTGAGTAGGCAATGGGATACCCCAGTTGCTCAAAATGTCCAGCATTCAAAACTATCATAAGGAGCCAGATAAGTGGGGGGCCGGCTTAAATTAGTTGGTTTATTGTTGTCTCCTCTATAGATTAGGTTTTCAGTAACTTAAATTATAAAAGGCAAAATTGATGGAAAGATTTGACAATATAAAGACCATTGGAACCTCATAAGATGATTCCTGATAATAAAAAATGAGTTACCGTATTTGCCGGCGTATAAGACGATTTTTTGGCCCTGAAAAATACCGTATTTGCCGGCGTATAAGAGACTGGGCGTATAAGACGACCCCCTAACATTTCCACTCAAAATACAGAGTTTATTATATACTCGCCGTATAAGACTACCCCCCACTTGGAGGCATATTTTTCAGGGCCAAAAAATCGTCTTATATGCCGGCAAATACAGTAGGTTACAAATAAACGTTAAGATGTCAATAGCTTAATAAACTAAGTGCATTTTTATTATTCATATAAAGAATATAATCATTGTATGTATTTGAAGAATGAATTTTAGATTCACACAGTCATTCAGGACCCAGTCTGATGAAGTTTTTCTCATTTTCAATGTGTGCCTTCTACAGTCATCACATATGTTACTATCCATCTAAACAATAACAAAAGAGAGAAAAAAGCAACACATGGTAAGACTTTGGGGACAAATCCATATTTCTTTCCCCCATATTTCATTGGCTGAAATTTACTCACATGGGCACCTCTAACTACTAGGGAGGCTGGAAAATATGTGTGTAAAGGAAATTAGTGTATTGATAAATATAGAAAGATATAGATATAGGTATAATCTCCCAAGTACCTACATTTTATTTATTACATATATTAACTAATGCTTGTGGTAAGAAGATAGAAATGGAGTGTATTAAGGATACTATATATAGAATTTGATTAATAAAACAAGAGTGAATCTTTTTATGACAACATGTCATGTCTTGAAGGATATGATTAACACACTTCTCTGTAGCCAAGATAAAAATAGCAATCAAAAAAGAGAAAGTTAGTTAGGATAATCCTACTAAAACTACATAGATTTTTTTCCTCAATGTATTGGAGAGAAGCATCTTAAGTTTCTTTCTATTATTTTAAGTTCTGTCAATTTTTTTTTTTCTTTCCCGGGAGAATTAATTTCCCACTGCAGTCTTGAGTCATGACAGATAATTAGGAAATCTGGTCAGGTTTTTGCAGTGTCATATTTCTGCAATTTTTGTATTGTTATAAAATAGCTGAAGGGCAGAAATGGATACAAAAAATGAATAATACGGGTAAGAGTTCATTAGCCTGAAGTATAATTTTATTGTTTTCCATCTGTTGTAATTATGAAAACAAACTCTTCTGTATTCTCATCAGCAAGATAAATCATCTGAAAGATTCTGTGACTTGCTACTTATCTTGTTACATGTTATAAATAAGAACATCTTATCTGTATGGCTTTTTTTCTTTTTCCCTTAGGAGCAGAGCCATTGCAATCTCCCCATTAGAAGTCATTTTTCCCCCTAAACCAACATAGCTTGAGGGAATAGTATTTGTCTGACTTAATCATTACTGCATATGGGATTTAGATTTGCATTTCACATATCTCCAAGGTGACTGGAAAAAAAAAAACACATCATTTTAAGAAAAGAACAATTTAAGTAACATAGTTTGGGAGATATGTTTTGGGTTTTTTTCTCTGCATATTCATTCAGAATAGTATATGTGCTTTATTTTGAGTGTTAGAGTACTCCAGGTGGATCCTGCAACTACATTTTATGGTGACAAACAACTGAGTCAAGAAATATAAGCTCTGTTCTTCCTCTCTTTCATACTCCTAGTACCTAAGCTGCCGAAAGTTTCCCTTCAAGGATGCACTGATTATTTCAGAATAGTGAGGAGTGGTATCATTGTGGTGAAGATCAACTGCCTTAACTCAAAGTTAATTATCTCTAAGTTAAGGAAGAGACCTAACTTTGATACTGATGATATCTTACCTAATAATAAACAAACATGGTAACTGATCATAACTTCAAGACACCCACAGTCAACCAGGGGTGAGTATGCAAATTAACCCAAAAAGATGGCGGTTAATTTGAATATGTGGCTGCTCTGGGCCTCTGACCAGTATAGGAAGGTGGAAAGGCAGCTCTGGCCAGAGCCAAAGCAATGCCAGCAGCCAGGGAAAGGAAGGCCCATTCTGGCACGAATCTTTGTGCATCAGGCTTTTTAGTAAAAAATAAAAACTAAACTTTTCTCTACAGCCTTATTTGTATCTTTCCTTTTAAAAAAACATGAAAAATTAATGGTTATTTATTGATTCCTATTTTACTGTACAAAGCATATTTAATAGACATAATTTTTAGAGCAGTTTCAGGTTTATAGAAAATAGACCATAAGAAATGTTTTATACACCCATTCCTCATAACTACATAGACACCCCACCCATTATTAGCATCCCCCACCAGACTTGTACATTTCTTATACCTGATAAGCACACACTGACACATTATTAACATCCAAAGTCCATAATTCATGTTAATATTCATTCTTGATGTAGATAATGTGGGTTTGAACAAATAAATAATGGCACAGATAATGGCACATATGCAATATATCTCATCACACACAATAGTTTTACTGTACTAAAAATCCTTAGTTCTGCATTTATTTACCCCTTCTTTTCCTCCAACCTCTAAAAAACCACTGATTTCATTATTATCTCCATGGTTTTGCCTTTTCCAGCATGTCATATTGTTGGAGTCTTATGCTATGTAACCTTTTCAGATTTGCTTCTTACACTTAGTTATATGCATTTCAGTATTTTCTATGTCTTTTTATGGGTTGATATCAGGTTTATTTATCTTGAGTACTAAATAATATTCCATTTCTGGATGTCCCACAGTTTATCCCATTTACTGAAAACCAATTTTGTTTACTTCCAAGTTTTGGCAGTTATGAATAAAGCTGCTGTAAACATTTGTATGCATTCAATGTGTATTTCATTATTAGTGGAAGATTTTTGAGAGAGAAAAAAAAACTCTAGAAGTTGTATGGTCCAGTGATTTCCTCAAATTTAATCTTCAGAAGTCTCTAGAGAAATGTCTTATAATATAGATTCCTCATTCTATGAATAAAAATATCCAGGCATAAGGCAAAGGAGACTCAAATTTCAACAAGGTTCTTAAATATCTCTAGTCATCAGCCAGATTTGGGAAAGACTGCTCCTGGCAACTCATTAATTTTAGTTTAAGTCATATAACCAGGAAGTGAAAGAGTTAGGCATGAATAAAAAGTCTTCTTGTTTTTGTTTTTAATATATTTTATTGATTTTTTATAGATGAAGGGAGAGAAAGGAATAGAGAGTTATAAACATGGATGAGAGAGAAACATTGATTTAGCTGCCTCTTGCACACTCCCCATTGGGGATGTGCCCTTGACCAGAATTAAACCTTGGACCTTTCAGTCTGCAGGTCTATGCTCTATCCACTGGGCCAAACCAGTTAAGGCAAAAATCTTCTTGTTTTTAATTCTTACATTCACATTAATTAGAAATGTGAGTAACAAAGTCTTTTTTTCTATTACACATGATAAAAGCATGTTGATGTTTTTATTGTTGTTTGTTAATCCTCACCTGAGGATATCTTTCCTTCTTTCTTTCTCTCTTTCTTTCTTTCTCTCTCTCTCTCTCTCTCTCTCTCTCTCTCTCTCTCTCTCTTTCTTTCTTTCTTTTTAGAGAGAGAATGGAAGGGGGGTGGGAAGGGAGAGATAAACATCTATGGGATAGAGACCCCAGAACAGGGCAGGGAATCCAATCTGAAACCCAGGTATGTACCCTTGATGGGGTATCAAACCTATGACCTTTCTGTGTGCTGGCTGATGCTCTAATCATTTAGTAACACCAGCCAAAGCTAAAAAACGTGTTGATTTTATAGGAATGCAATAATGCATTTCTTCTACCTTAACACTATGTGAAGACCCAGCAAAGTAGTGAAAATTCACCCTGAATTCAAGGTACTCTGTATGGACTTAACCTCTAGCAAAATAGAATATTGTGAATTTTCTTCCTTGGGGCCCCTTAGTCAATCTATGAAGAAGACTGCTTAAATGTTTTGATGTTAAACATTTCTTAATTTAGGGTATTTGAGCTAAGGGTTCCTGCCACTTGAAATTCTCTAAAGACAGTGATATGAGTTAGATTTTCAGGGAATTATAAATTGTGGATAATTACCATGAAGAAACCAACTGTTAGCCTAATAGAGGTGTGATTAAAGTTCTTTTAACATTTTATAATTTTAGTAGAGGCCTGGTGCACAAAATTTATGCAGGGAGGAAGGGGACGGGTGTGCCTCAGCCCATTCTGTACCCTCTCCAATCTGGAACCCCTCGAGAAATGTTCGACTGCCTAATCAGGCCCAATCCTACTCTCAAAATCCAGGACTGCTGGCTCCCAACTGCTTACCTGACTGCCTTCCTGATTACCCCTAACAGCTTCTGCCTGCCAGCCTAATCACCCCCTAACCACTCCCTTGCCAGCCTGTTTGCCCCTATCTGCCCTCCCCTATAGGCCTGGTCATCCCTAACTGCCTTCCCCTGCAGGCCCGCCCCCCCACCCCCAATTGCTCTCCCCTGAAGGTTTGGGTCCCCTACAACTGCCCTTCCCTGCAGGCCCAATCATCTTCAACTTCCCTCCTCTGCCAGCCTGGTCACCCCTAACTGCCCTTTCCTGCAGGCTTGATTGCCCCCAACTACCCTCCCTTGCAGGCCTGTTCCCTCCCAACTGCCCTCCCCTGCTGGTCATCTTATCGTGGCCATCTTGTGTCCACATGGGGGCATCCATCTTGTGTGTTGGAGTGATAGTCAATCTGTATATTACTCTTTTATTAGATAGAGGCCTGGTTCATGGATGAAGGCCAGCTGGTTTGCCCTAAAGGGTGTAGTGGATCAGAGTGGGGGTTCCCTTGAGGCATGGGGCAGCTTGAGCAAGGGGCCTGTTGTGGTTTGCAGGTCAGCCACACCCCTGGGCAACCCAGGTGGAGGCCCTGCTATCCGGAATTTATTTATCTTCTATAATTGAAACTCTGTAGTCTTAAGCAGAGGCCAAGGCAGGCCAGGGCTGAGGCAGCTTGACTTCCTCCACTGTGGTTGGGCAACTCAAGCATCCTGCTCTCTCCAGCTCTGTGGCTGCCAACATTTTTAAGGGGATTTGTTTATCTTCTATAATTAAAACTTTGTAGCCTTGAGAGGAGGCAGGGCAGGCCAGGGTATCTGGAAATCTTGGTTTCCTCCATTGCTGGGGAAACCCAAGCCTCCTGCTCTTTCCAGCTCTGTGGTCACAGCCATTTTGGTTGGGTTAATATCCATACTTGCTCCTGAGTGGCTGGTGGGCATGGCTTGTGGGTATGGTAGAGGATGGTTAATTTGCATGTTTCTCTTTTATTAGGTACTAGATGCCCCTTGCAGGAAGATTCCTGCAATCCTGCTGCAATCTCTGGTGCCCTGCCCGCTTCTTTCCCTTCTCCCCTGCCCCACCTGCTTCCTTTCCTTCTCTGAAGCCCCAACAGCTTCTCTCCCATCTCCCCCTCCCCACCTGCTTCCCTTCCTTCTCTGCTGCCCCGCTTGCTTATTTCTCCACAGCTTCGCTCCCTTCTATAGTGCTTGGCTTCTTTCTACGCTGTCTTCAGCCTTCACACTGGCCTGGATATGCAAATTAACTGCATATCTTGGTTGGGTTAGTTTGCATACTCACCCTGATTGGCTGGTGGGCGTGGCTTGTGAATATAGTGAAGATATGGTCAATTTGAAAATTTCTCTTTTATTAGAGAGGAAGATATTTTTCTCTACAATGAAAATCAGTTGAACAATACCTTGCTGTTCCATTTGAGCCCTTATCCCCCGACCTCCAAAACCCATCATAGTTTGGTTTGATAGACTTAGCTGATAACTATGATGTATAATATATGTCATTTTAATATGTTTTTATAATAACATATATAAACATGTGGAAATAGGCTTAGCTTTAGAAAATAATGGTAAGATTACAGGACCTCCCATTTCAAATCATTTTGCACAGGGACACCCAAAGTAGAAAGGAAATTATCAGTTCCACTTACTTGGGCACCTCAGGACAATCAAATGTATGAAATGACAGTAACCACTTTGTGACCAATGTGAAAGAATAAGGGACAAGCAATTCAGAATGGTGAAAATACTTTAATTTTTTTTTTAAATATAACCACTCTTTAGCTTCCTCAAAGGGTTGAACCATTTGATAAACAATTTACATGACATGTTTCAGAACTGCAATGTATGGCTGTGCAGGCTATGAAATACAAAACTTCTGTGAGTGTTGTTCACTGGGATTTCAGTGTAAAAGATGAAATACAAGGCCCTGACACTTATATTTAGGCAAGAAAAATGGGCAGTGTTTATCTCTTTTTCATTTTAAAAATTGACTGATGTTTATCCTTGTTACTCTTCATTTCAAACTGGCTATTAATTTGTGGTGAGAACATAAATTATGTGCTTCTTTGTACAAATTCCTTAAACTTATTTAGGTAAATAGGGATTTGTTGTTATAAAAATGGCTATTATCTTATTTTGCATAACTGGCACAGAAATGGAATTGTTGAATTAAATGGTTTAATGAAGAGCATTTAGACATTTTAGAAGAAACCATCTAATATAGTCCTTTTGTTTAAAGTTATTCTGAAATATTTTGTTTTTCAAGTATTTTTATTGAAAATTAGGTAACTTCAGAAAATTATGCCGTATTGCCTGCCTAATATTATATTCCTTTGTGTGCAATTATTTAGGAATATATGTCAAATATTTATATGTGATAGTATCTAGCTAATGTTTTATGTAGATATTTCCTGGTATGTTTTGTATGGTATGACATAGCAATAAAATTTTCATATTTTATAATGTAAATATAAATTTCCCTTTATGAATGAATGACTCAAGTTGACAGCTTGTACTGAAATTTATTAATAGCAGCCTAATCTTGACTGGAAATACCTTCTAAACCTGCTTTATGATTTTAGACAATCCAATCTTTTATTTTTTTTATTATATTATATTGATTTTTTACAGAGAGGAAGGGTGAGGGACAGAGAGCTAGAAACGTCAATAAGAGAGAAACATTGACCAGCTGCCTCCTGCACACCCCCCACTAGGGATGTGCCCACAACCAATGTACATGCTCTTGACCAAAATTGAACCTGGGACCTTTCCGTACACAGACCAATGCTCTATCTACTGGGCCAAACCGGTTTCAGCATAATCTTTTAAACCAATGAAATTTTAAGATGGAATCACTTACAGTAGTAGGTTAGGATAGAGAAGGTTTCAAATATCAAATTTTCCTGTAGAACTAGTGTCTCCAGATTTTTTAGAATATGGTGGTTGTTTAGGCATAATGTTTTCACATGAAGAGTCAAATTTGAATGAAATTAAAATTTTTATAAAGATAATTTTTGTGTTTCTAGCTTTAAATTTGGACTTAAAGTCAAGAGTGAGGGCTAATTTATATTGATTTATTTATAGACTTTTTCTTCTCTACAAAGAATTTTTGGAGCTTTACAAAAGTGCATGCAATAAATTGAAAAACTGTAACTATAGTCCTGTGGCAAAGAAATGTAAACAGGATTTCAACTTTGCAGGCATTGTGGGAATGTCATGATTAATATTCTTTCATTGGTGTTGTTATTAATCCTCACCTGAGGATATTTTTTCATTGCTTTTTAGAGAGAGTGGAAGGGAGGGAAGAGACAGAGAGAGAAAAATAACAATGTGAAAGAGATACATTGATAGATTGCCTCCCACATGCGTTCCAACCAGGGTAAGGGATGGAGCCTTGACCTGGGATCAAACCCAGGACTCTTCATTCAGTGGGCCCAAGCTCTATCATCTGAGTATAACTAGCTTGGGCATGAATTCTTATGGTATATTTGGAAAATTCTAAGCAACCACTGAAAATATTTCACTGAATATAACTGCAGGTTAAGCCTATCAGATTTTAGTTTCCAAATTGAAGTTTTAGCATTATCCTACCTAATAAAAGAGCAATATGCAAATTAACCATCACTTCGCTACACCCACCAGCCAAGCCCCACCAGCCAATCATACTGAGTATGCAAATAAACACAACCAAAATGGCTACCGCCACAGAGAGCAGGAGGGAGGATTGGGTTCCCCAGGCAATGGAAGTCAAGCTTTCCACCTGCTCTTGCTTGCCTAGGCCTCCACTCAAGGCTACAAAGTTTCAATTATAGAAAGTAAACAAATCCAAAGAGAAATGGCAGCAGCCATAGATCTGGAGAGAGCAGGTTAGGGTTGTCCCAGGCAATGGAGGAAACAAAGCTTTCTGCACACCCTGGCTGGCCCAGGCCTCTGCTGAAGGCTACAAAGTTTCAATTATAGAAGGTACATAAGTCCCAATAGAAATAGCTGCTGGCCACAGAGCAAGCAGGAGGCTTGGCTCCGCTCCAGGCTACAAAGTTTTATTTGTAGAAGGTAAATAAACACCAAATACCAGGGCCTCCACTTGGGTCACCAGAGGGCATAGCCAGCCTGCAAACCACCACAGGTCCCTTGCCCAGGCCACCCCATGCCCCAGGGTAATCCCTACCCTGATCCAGGACACCCTTCAGGGCATACCAGCTGGCCCCCACACATGTATCAGGCCTCTATCCTACCTAAAAAAGATTAATATGCAGATTGACCTTCACTCCAACACACAATATGGATGCCCCCATGTGGTTAAAGATCCTGTCCCTATGTGGAAACAAGATGACCACCACAAGATGGGCAGCAGGAGAGGACAGTTGGGAGACACCAGGCCTGCAAGGGAGGCCAGTGGGGATAATCAAGCCTTCAGCGGAGAGCAGTTAGGGGTGACCAGGCCGGCAGAGGAGGGAAGTTGGAGGCAAACATGCTGGCAGGGGAGCAGTTAGACATCAATCAGGCTGTCATGGGAGTGGTTTAGGGGGTGATTAGGCTAGCAGGCAGAAGCAGTTAGGGGCAATCAGGAAGGCAGGCAGGCAAGCAGTTGGGAGCCAACAGTCCTGGATTGTGAAAGGGATGGCCGACTGCCCATTTAAGCCTAATCCCACCAGAATTGGGCCTAAATGGGCAGTCAGACATTCCTCTCAAAATCCAGGACTACTGGCTCCCAACTGCCTACCTGCCTGCCTTCTTGATTACCCCTAACTGCTTCTGTCTGCCAGCTTGATCACCCCCTAACCACTCCCATGCCTGTCTGATTGATTCCTAACTTCTCCCCTGAAGGCCTGGTCACCCTTAACTTCCCTCCTCTGCAGGCGTGGTCCCCCCCAACTGCTCTCCACTGCAGGGTGGGTGGTCCCACCCCCCTGCAGGGTGGGTCCACCACCTCAACTGCCCTCCCCTGCTGGCCATCTTGTGTGTCCATCTTGTGTCCATATGGGGGCAGTATCTTTGATCACATGGGGGCAGCCATCTTTTGTGTTGGAGTGATGGTCAATCTGCATATTACTCTTTTATTAGATAGGATAGAGGCCTGGTACATGGGTGGGGACCAGCTGATTTGCCCTGAAGGGTGTCCCGGATCAGGGTGGGGGTTCCCTTGGGATATGGGTTGGCTGGAATAGGGGCATGTGGTAGTTTTCAGGCTGGCCATGCCCCCCAGAGACCCAAGTAGAGGCCCTGGTATCTGAAACTTATTTATATTTTTCAATTTAAACTTTGTAGCCTGGAGTGGAGCCAAGCCTCCATGTCAGCAGCCATTTCTGTTGAGATTTATGTATCTCCTATAATTGAAACTTTGTAGCCTGGAACAGAGCCTAAGGCAGTCCAGGGCTTCCGAAGCTTGGCTTTTTCCATTTCTGGGGGCAACCTCTAGTGTCCTGCTCTTTCCAGCTCTATGCTTACTGCCATTTCTGTTTGGATTTATTCATCTTCTATCATTGAAACTTTGTAACATTGAGTGGAGGCCTAGGCCAGCAAGGGCTGGCAGAAAGCTTCGTTTCCTCCATTGCTGGTGAAACCCAAGCCTCCCTCCTGCTCTCTGTGGCTGTAGCCATCTTGTTTGGGTTTATTTGCATATTTGCTCCTGATTGGCTGGTGGCATGGCTTGTGGGCATGGCTTGTAGGTATAGCAGATGCACAGTTAATTTGCATATCAGTATTTTATTAGATAGGATAAGAAAAATATGCACAATTTCTAATCTTAAAATTAAATAAGAGACCCATCACATTTAATTTGTTTTATGTCAAATTATTGTTTCTTTCCATGCTTCCCACCCATAAATTTTTGTGTTTTTTTTTCTGAAAGAGAAAGCTGCTAGTATTGATTTTGAATGGTAATCTTTCTGCAGGTTTAAGTAACTGCAGAGAAGACTATGTTTCAAATCCAAAAATCATGACTTTAAGAATATCAAAAGTAACTCTTACCTAAGTTATTTCCAGTAAAATCAATCCTGGTACTCTGAAAAATGTAACTCTATGCTGCCAAGAATTTCTTTCCAGCTAGTGAATGTGACAGGAAGTGAGATTTAAGGAAAATATTTTTCTCATTCTGGGATTCTACCATTAGTCCCTGTGACTTGAGGACTCAACATATTTTATAGTATTTGAAAAAAAAATACTGTTATGTTATATCATGTAGCTTTTAAGAACTACTAATAATCTCTTTGTTGATTGGTTTAATTGAACAATTGCAAAACATTTTCTGAGTGTTCAAACATCATCAAATCACATTAAAGCTCCATGGCATTAGAAAGAATTGCATAATCTATACTAATAAAAGGGTAGATGTCCGGTTCTCCTCCCAGACAAAGCCTCGGTGGCAGGGGCCAAGGAAGAGGCAGTTATGGGCCATCAGGCTGGCAGTGAGCAGTTAGGGATGGGCCATCAGGGGAGGGAGGAGGGTGATTAGGGCTGATCAGGCAGGCAGGCAGAGTGGTTAGGGGTGACTAGGCAAGCAGGCAGGTGAGTAGTTAGGTGCCAACAGTCCTGGATTGTGAGAGGGATGTCCAACTCTTGGGTTCTGGATTAGAGAAGGTACAAGCTGGCTGAGGGACCCCATCCCATGCAAAAATTTCATGTTCTGGTTTATTATATTCTAATAATATAATAACCATGCAAGAGGAAAATTTCAGAATAGAAAATGAAGTCTGTCACTAGGCTCTCCCACTGGAATAGCCTGACTTTTCTTAAAAAAACAGTATTCTACAGCTCCCTGAAGAGCTATGAATCCTGGGTCTGCCAAAAGAGATTAAGCAGTTGGTTCACAAGATAAGAGCTCTACAGGGAAAACATTTAGGGTCCAATTAAGTTTGGATGTCGGCAAAACTAACTGGAAAGAAGGTCCATGATGCCAGTTCATTGGGGAGGATTTACAGGGACTGCAGACTGCTGGCTAAGTGTTAAATAGCAGATCATCTCGAAGACTTCTTCATCTCTGAGCTGAGTAGCCATTCAATTGCCCTTCAAGTGTCACACAATTATTTTCCTGGACTCTTGCAGTCCTTCCAGGCCATCTTGCTGTCTTTCTAACAAATTTTAGAATGCCCTTTAAATAACCCTGAGAAAAAGCTAACCATCACTTTATTTAAACTCTTCCAATTATGGGGAGCTCACTATTTCATAAGGCAAATTATCTTTTTTTAATACGTTTTTCTTACAGATTCTAGTTTACATTGAACAGATTTGACTTATGTTTTATACTGAACTGGTTGTACCTTAGAGGTCTAACTAAATGTCTTTCAACATAAATGTAGGCAATAATACATACATGAGAAACCTTAAAATATTTGAATATATGATGGGGTTTGAATTTTGGCTCTTTTGCCTGCTAACTGTGTGAACTTGGATAATTTAAAAAGTGTGTCCTATCTTTATTTTTTAAATTTATATAGTGATAAGAAATAATAAGAGTACTTATTTTAGAGATCCAGTTAGAGGATTAAAAATCCAGACACATACTATTTAACTAAAGGTATATTTCATACACTTAAACTTTTAATAGCCTCCTCCTTATATCTAATGCTAGAGAAACAAAAATTTATCTGACCTTGCAGAATTTTCTTTGTAATGAAGAAAAAGTAGTTGTGCACTAACAATAAAGTGTACTGAGTGCTCTGAGAGATGTCATGCCGTGCTGGGGACTGTGAACAAGACAACAAACAGTTCCAATGGGGATCTGGGAACAGTTCCCAGCAGAAGTGATGTTAAAGGTGGAATGTGAGGGATGTTGAGTTGACCAAGTGAAAAACAAGTGAAATTAAATGATCCTAAATAGATGGAATAACACATAAAATAAGCTAAGAGGTAAAGGGAAGAAAAAAGGTTTAAAAATAAAGGCTGTTTATGTATGGGTTGTGTGTAGTGTGTGATGATGATGTAGCTGAAGATTTAGGGAGTGGCCTCATAAGCCAGGTTAACTACTAGGATAACGAGAAACTATTGAAATATTTTTTTAAAAATAATTATCAGATTTGTAGAAAGGAAAAAATACTAAGATTTTTCAGATGGAATGATGCATTGTGAGAGAATGAAGTTGTCAAACTTCATAGTCCTGATGGTGCCCAAGTGGCTTTAGGACATTAAGGGCCATAATATATATACTAGTATCTTACTCCAAAATGTTATGTAGCCCATATGTCCTAGTATTTTTTTTTCTTTTTTGTTTGTTTGTTTGTTTGTTTGACAGTCCCAATTTACACCCATAGTTAGAGCTATTTTTCTTTAGTATTTTTCAAAATACTAATTCAAATGAATATGCACCCCTTGAATGGTTGATGCTGAGTTTTTTTTTATAATAGTAACTATAATTTTCTTGGGAAAGTTGGCTGTATTGAGTTCAGGTGAGTTCATTCTAGTATATAGCTATCGGAGAGGGTGGCCAAAGCAAATGGAAGAGAAAATTAGTGGAGAAGGCCCTGCCTGTTGGATAATATTGGAATGTTTTGGGATAATGACGAGCTTTAGAGTAGAAGTAAAACCAGAGATCTGGTGCTAAATTCTTTTTTTTATTATATTTTATTGATATTTTACAGAGAGGAAGGGAGAGAGACAGAGAGCTAGAAACGTCGATGAGAGAGAAACATCAACCAGCTGCCTCTTGCACACCCCTTACCAGGGATGTGCCTGCAACCAATGTACATTCCCTTGACCGGAATCGAACCCGGGACCTTTCAGTCCGCAGACCGACGCTCTACCACTGAGCCAAACCGGTTTCGGCTGGTGCTAAATTCTTTAATAAATAAGGGATAGTGACCAATGTCTTAAAAATGCAGCAGCAAAAACGGGTGGAGGACAGTGTTCTTAAAGATGTATACTACAGAGCCAGGGATTTTACATAGCGATTGAGAGATGATCTGGACAGAGACCAAAGCATCCACTCATTTATCATGCTTGGGTCTATGACCTGTGAGAGGCTCAGTGAGGTGAGCTGAGATGCAAAGAACAGTGAGATACTCCTGAAATAAATGTAAAACCTAATATAAGGAGAAGTGGCGTTGACTTGCCCTTACTGAGTGAATACAAAGATGTTCCTGATTAGCCACAGAGTGGACTTAAAGGCAGAATGAGGATTGGTAGAGTTTCACAATATACTCCTTTTATGGCCAATACTAGGAGCCCAGTGCATGAAATTAGTGCAAGAGTAGGCCTTTCTTCTCCTGGCTGCCCGCACTGGCTTCCCTCTATCATCCGGGACCTGGGCTTCCCTCACAGCCCTGACTTGGTAAGAAAAGTTGTCCAGAAAGATGTCTGGTTTAATTACCATGTTATGCTTTTATTATTATAGATGTATGGAGAACTTCAAAATTTATGCCACATTTGCAGAGATTCCACAATGTAATCTTTACAGAAACACAGTGAAGTTAGAGTAGGTTGACTAGCATTATTTAATATGAGAAACCTAGGCTTAAGAGAAGGTAAATAATTGCCAGCTATTAAGAGGCAAAGGGAAGATTTGGACATAAGTCTTCTAACTTCAATATGTAATACAATATAATTGTATTACAAAAATAGAAATGGTGCTATCACTTGAGTATTAGGTGACATCTAAAGCACAGTGTCTTCCTATGGGTGTTGATCCTGGTATCTGAGAGGGTGGCTTTGCAATTATGTCTGCTGTTATGGCAGCAAATTTGACATAAGAAGTTTTGAAGCTTGCTGTTAATACAACAAAATAGCATACATATCAAATTGTATATGTATCAATTTATGTATAATTCTATCTATTTAAAAAAAATCTGCATTATTAACCAGTACACCTAATAGTTGCTTGATCTTAACAATATAGGGAAGGTAACAGAAAAAGGTATCAAGCCCTAAAACAGCCAACTCAAGTTTTTTTTTAAAAAATAAATCTTTATTGCTCAGATTATTACAATTGTTTCTCTCCCCCCCCTCCCCTCCCCCATAGTTCCCTTCCACCCAGTTCCCACCCCACACTCTGCCTTACCCCCGCCCCCATTGTCCTCATCCATAGGTGTACGATTTTAATCCAGTCTCTTTCTGTACCCCGACACTCCTTTCCCCTGATAATTATCAGTCCACACCCATTCTTTGCCCCTGATTCTATTATATCCACCAGTTTATTTTGTCCCTCAGATTTTTAATTCACTTGATCTTCTTTCTCTTCTTAAATAATACCTCTCAGCATTTCATATAATACTGGTTTGGTGGTGATGAACTCCTTTAACTTTTTCTTATCTGTGAAGCTCTTTATCTGCCCTTCAATTCTGAATGACAACTTTGCTGGATACAGTAATTGCTTTGAATATTTCTTACCACTCCCTTCAGGCCTGCATAGTTTCTGTTGAGAAATTAGCTGATAGTCCTATGGGTGCTCCCTTATAGGTAACCAACTGCTTTTCTCTTGCTGCTTTTAAGATCTTCTTTTTGTCTTTTGCCCTTGGCATTTTAATTATGATTTGTCTTGGAGAATTCCTCTTGTTTGGGGTTCTCTATGCTTCCTGTACTTATAAGTCTATTTATTTCACCAGATGGGGGAAGTTTTCTGATATTATTTCTTCAAATATGTTTTCAGTATTTTGCTCTCTCTTTTCTTCTGGCACCCCCATAATTCTGATGTTGGTATGCTAGAAGTTGTCACAGAGGCTCCTTACACTATCTTCAACTTTCTGGATTCTCTTTTCTTCTTGTTTCTCCAGAGAAGTGTCTTTTGGCTCTTTGTATTCCATCTCTTTGACCTTATTCTTGTATTCAACCATTCTGCTGTTGGATCTCCGCATAATATTTTCTAATTTAGTCAATTTCTGATTGATTTTTAGTTGGGTCTCATGAAATTTATTGACCTTTTCTAGGATATTCTTGCATAACCTTAGAACCGTAGTTCTCAGCTCTATATCCTCAATATCTTTTGTTGGAGATCTATTTCCTTGTCTCAGCATTTTCGCTGTTCTTCAGAGTTGGTAGGATGGCTTTGTGTGTTTGGTGTTTTATATGGTCCAGAGGGTCAGCCTCCTCAGTTACCTGAGGTAGACACTCTTGGAGCTCCCCTTTGTGGACTGCGTGTACAGCCTTGGTGTAGCTAAGTCTTTATTGTTGTTGGTATCCCTAGGAGTAATTGACCTTCAGGCCAATTGGATGTGGGTATCAGGTGTGTCTATTCTGGGATACCTTTTGTATTGGAAACAGTCTTATAGGATCAGACTTGCAGAATTGCAGAAGCCTCTGTGCTCAGATTGGATGGGGCAGAGTCTCAGGGCTGAGCTGGCAGTCTTGGCTTCCTGTCCACCCTGCCCTTGTGTGCTCGCCTGAGTTTCCGCCTGACCTCTGCCTTCTGTGGCTCCCCTAAATTTCCGCCTGATTGTCCCAGCTTCCCCATGCAAGAGTATGGGTGCCCCAGGTGCTCACTAGGGTTTGGGTTGGGTCTCTGTAATCTGGAGCTTCTGACTCCTTCCGCTATGGAGAGGCTGCAGCAACCTCTGAGGTGAGACCTCTGCACAGACTCACTCGAGTGCGACTGTAGACCCTGCCCCCTGCGGCTCCTTGCTCCTCCAGTCTCCCAGTCTCTGGATGCCTTTCTCTAGTCCAGACTCCACCTGTATGAGCCTAGGTCCATGTGGTTTTGGCCGGGGTAGGGGTTCAGTATAGTCAGAAAGGATTCCGTGCAATCGGGAATTCCTCCCCTACCACCAGGCAGGCATTAGGCTGCACTTCCTCTCAGTGCGCGAGCATCTCCCTACCTCAGAGTTTTGCGGGTCCCAGTCGAATCCGTGAGCCTCTCTCCTTCTTTTTAGTTGCAGATTTCCCACTCCTCCAGCTTTCCTGTGTTTTTGGATGAAGTCCTTTTTGATTTTAGTTGTTGTTTTTTTAAAATTGTTGTGTGAGACAGCAGCTTAGGTACTTACCTAGGCCACCATCTTGGTTCTTCTCCCCAATTCAAGTTTTTGTCTATGCTATCATCTGTATTATAATAAACTCTCCTCTGAGCCTTTTTATGAATAGAACTGTGAAAATATTACCAAATTTGGAATACAATAGGCTGTACACAAAGTGGTATTTCCCCAGTGGGCTAAGTAGAATCCATCTTTCAAGGCATGTAGCTCTAAAAATATATATATTATTTAGAGGAAATATCGTTCTTTAGCTGTGACTTCAACTTTCTTGTGTCCTTATCTACTTCAGAATATTTTTCTTCTGATATTTAGGTCAGAATTTTCAAGTTATAATTCATTTGTTATGTGTTTTTTAATTCTCTGTGGGCCTTAAAAGAATTTTAAAAAATATTTTTATTGATATTTTACAGAGAGGAAGGAAAAGAGATAGAGAGCTAGAAACGTCGATGAGAGAGAAACATCAACCAGCTACCTCTTGCACACCCCCTACCGGGGATGTGCCTGCAGCCAAGGTACATGCCCTTGACCGGAATCAAACCTGGGACCTTTCAGTCTGCAGACCGACGCTCTACCACTGAGCCAAACTGGTTTCGGCAAAATAATTTTTTATTATTATACATTGGTCCTGATTGGTGTTCATAACATTTCCTTCTCACATATCACCTGCAGATGTTATTAATATTTGGCTTCTACTCACTCTTAGATTATTTGAAAAGATGTCACATTCAAACAGACCTCGCACCAACATTTGCAGTCCCTTTGGTTTTCTCCTCACTTGAAATGATGTCAAATCAATTTTCATTATGTTGTCCTAAGTGTTGTGCTGATTCCAGACTCATAAAACAATAATTATATTTAAGCAAATATGAGCTCTTAAGTACCTCAATAATTTGAAGACAACAGATCCTCCTTAAGCTATAATAAAATATAATCTTCCCAGTATCTCTCCTCTTGGCTCACCCTAACACCATTAAGTTCTTAGCTATTTCCTTGGAAACAAAAATTTCCTAACCCCTACTTCCTGATGACTATAAGAAACTTTTCTCTTTGATATATATATATATATATATATATATATATATATATATATATATAGTATGTAGAGAAAGGGTTTTCTTTGTTTCCTTTACATATATAAGATTAAAGTTTGACTAACTGGCCATTGAGCTATGGATTACTGCTCTTGTGTTTTGTACATGCAGGAAACAAAATTGCTTCTATTTTTTTTTTCTTTTTTGTAATCCAACATATAACCTTCCCAATTTTAGCAGACTTTTCAAAAATAATTGCCAGTGCTACAGTAACTTCATTAGCTAATCCCTTAACACCCTAGTAAGTATGTCATCCAGAGGTGCAGAAATGATACAATTCAGTAATCTCGGAGGAAATTGGTGTCAGATTCTTCGCAGCATCTTAGGTTACTTTTCTTTTTTGCCATTTTTACTATTTTTATCAAGTTATATTTTTTCCACTTCTCAACTTCTTTATACACATATTTCTCATACTTTTATTTTTCTCTCAAGCATATGTTCTCTTGGGCTTTCAACACTCTGGACTTCAATCTCGCACTTCTCTTTCCCCCACTAATTAAGGAACCAGCTTCACCTTTTCAGCCACTAACATGTTTTCAGTAAAGAGGAGACTTTGATGTGACAAGTTATCTTAAAAACATTCTGCTTTTTTGGATAATAGCATACTTAAATTTTTCCTTGGTAAAAAATAAAAGAGATTTTTAATTTTTAGTATTAGACCATGTAAATATCATATAATTGCTCATGCATTAATATTTAAAATATTACTTTTAAAAGTTACACATTTTCTTGCTGGGATATTTTTCAGTCTTTTAAACCCACACCTATGAATTATTTTTAGCACTTTGTGAATAATGAAAAATACCATACACTAGTAAAAGCAGCCCAAATATTTACTGAATATTTGAAAATATTTAAAAAATAATACTATTTTATGTACATATAAACAATTATAAATCATGTTCAATTTGGTGTGTACATATAAATAGGGTCATCTGAAAATACATACTTTAAATATGATATGACTCTTCCACTTACTGAATTATACCCTTAATATTAATTTTCAGAGTGAAAATATAAAACAAAAGCATTTATTTGTCTTAACATTTTGGGTGAATTTTTCAATTGTCTACTTCTGCTTAAGTTCTAGAAAATGAACTACATGTTGATTATTTTAATTAATTCCTCCTCTTTGATGTAAAAAATAGCCTACGTAGAATTATTGAAATAATAACTAGATTTTAAACTACCTAACACCTTTAATCCATGATTTATACTACAAAACATAACATTAAATCTCTAGTATGTCACTTAAATCTGTATTATAAGTCTAAAAGCACTTACTCCCTAAGTGATATATACATAGAATTATAAATGTAAAAGAATTTATGGATTTTCATAAACTTGCTAAATAACTTTTAAAATTTTAATTATTAGTAGTAATTTAAATTTGGAAGACCATGTGTTGCAATATATAATCACTATCTGTTCTTCTTTTTGAGAAACTGCAGCCCATTTCACTATGGATTATTATGTTAGTCTCCCTTAAATCTACAGAGGCATCAATTAAATCATAAGATAAAAAATCATTCTCTGTTTCTGTGTTGAAGATCATTAATTTTGTAATAAGTAGCTTGTATCTCAAATAATGTATTTTTATTTTATTAAGTGATTTTGAAGACACAAAGGTTTGGACCAAAAAAATTAGTTTTACCACTAAATTTCAATGATTCTGTGGTTAGAACAAGATTTTTAAAAATTAATATACGTTAGCTCTAGCCAGTTTGCATCAGTGGATAAAGCACTGGCCATGAGACAAAGAGTATTGGGTTCACTTCTGGTCAAGAGCAAGTACATTAGTTGCAGGCTCAATCCCTGGCCCTGGATAGGACTTGTGTGGGAGGCAGCCAATCTCTCTCACATCCATGTTTCTCTCTCTCTGCCCCTCCCCCACCCTCCACTCTCTCTAAACATCAATGGAAAAGTATCCTCGAGTGAGGATTATAAAAAGTTAATATACTTTATTTGAGTGCATATTTTAAGGTAACTGTAATATTGATTGGAATGTACAGAGTTCCCATAATATGTCCTGTCTCCCACACATGCACAAGCTTCCCCACTATTAGCATCCTACACCAGACTGGTACATTTGTTAAAATCAATTAGCCTACATTGACACAACAAAGTCACCTAAAATCCATGGTTTGTATTAAGATTCATTATTGGTGCTATCTACTAGATAGATTTTGACAAATGTATAATGAAATATCCACCATTGTTGTAATACAGAATATTTACACTGTCCTAAAAATCTTCTGTTTTCTGTTTATTCATCCCTCTTTCCCTCTACAATATTGGCAACACTAATCTTTGCAGTGTCTCCATAATTTTGTTTTTTTTTCATAAGATTAAATAGTGGAACCATGCAGTATGTAGCATTTTAGATGGGTTCCTTTCACTTAGCCATATGCATTTGGGTTTTTCCATATGTTTTTGTGAGTTGGTAGCTTTTTTTGTTTGTTTGTTTGTTTGTTTGTTTGTTTTTCAATGTTGAATAATACTTTATTGTCTGGATGTACAAAGTTTATTGAGTCACCTACTGAGGGTCATCTTAATTGCTTTCAAGTTTTGGCAATGATAAATGAAGCTACTATAAACATCTGTGTTCAAACATTTTTGCTGCTGTAGTTTTTAATTCATTTGGGTAAATACCTAGGAGTATTTCTGGATCATATGGTAAGAGTAAGTTTAGTTTTATAAGAAATTGCCAAACTCTTCCAAAGTGTCTGCACCATTTTACATTTCCACCAGCAGCGAATGAGAGTTCCCGTTGCTCTAATTCTCCAACATCATTTGATGTTGTCAGTGTTTTGAATATTGGCAGTTCTAATGAGTATGTAGTAATGCCTTATTGAAATGTTGATTTGCACTTTCCTAATGACATATGGTGTTGAATATCTTTTCATGTGCTTATTTTCCATCTGCATATTTCCTTGTTATGGTTTAGTTATTTTGTCCATTTTTAATTTGGATTTTTATAATTGCTGTGTTTTAAGAGGTCTTTGTATAATTTGGGTAACAGTCCTTTACCAGATGTATCCTCTGAAAATATGTTCTCCCAGTCTGTACCTTGATTTTTTTTTTATTCTCTTGACCTTTATTCTTTCATATGGCCAAAGTTTTTAATTTTAATGAAGTCAAGCATACCCATTATTTCTTTTATGGTCCATGTCTTTGGTATTATATCTAAAAAGACATTATCATGGCCAATGTCATCTACATTTTCTCTTACATAATCTACTTAGGAGTTATATAGTTTTCTGCTTTAAATTTGTGTTTATGATCTATTTTGAGTTAATTTGTAAAGGGGGTAAGGTCTGGCCGAAACCGGTTTGGCTCAGTGGATAGAGCGTCGGCCCGCGGATTCATGTCAAGGGCATGTACATTGGTTGTGGGCACATCCCCAGTAGGGGCTGTGCAGGAGGCAGCTAGTCGATGTTTCTCTCTCATCGACGTTTCTAACTCTCTATCCCTCTCTTTTCTTCTCTGTAAAAAATCAATAAAATACATATTTTAAAAAAAGGGGGGTAAGTGTTTATACTAACTTTCTACATGTGGATATCCAGTTGTTCCCTTAAAATGATTCCCTCTACCTTCCTCTTCCAGAATCACGAGGGGATTTTTCTACAATATTTACTAGGTGAAAACCTAGTAGAGCTCTTAGAGGTAAACCGTTTGACTGGGTCTGCCTGGAATTTTCAGCTTACAGACGTGTCCATATTGAATCCCAGCACTTCATCAATTACAGTTCAGTTTCACTACCAGCACTGGTTCCCACATCATTTTTTTCTTGTGGGTTTCTACTCCAGTAATTTTGGTCCTGTGTGGACTTATGTCTCGAATATTGTGGCAGCAGTTAGCCTTGTGACCTTATTCTCTGACAGATCTAAAAAGAGTTGTTGATTTTCAGTTTGTTCAGATTCATTAGGATAGAATGGCCACTTCCAAGTTCCTGATATGCTGTACTAGAAACCAGAAGTTAGAAGGGCTTTTTTTATATGTGAATCTTTAAATACTCTGAAAACCCTAAAGCTTCATTCATGATTTCCTGTCACTGGAACTCTAGCATTCACTTTCTTTAATGTACTTATTATGATGGACTTTCAGGTTTCATTACTAAAACAAAAACTTGTAATGTAAATATCAAATATTGTTCAATAATCAATTGGGAAGCAGACATGAGGATTATACTGTTTACATGTTTGGAACATATTTACTATGATAAGCTTTGTGCTGCTTTTACTATGTGATGGTTTGTTGAAAGTGATAATGTGTAACATGAACGTTTTGTTATTATTTGGTGATAAACTGGAGATTTGTTTTATTTCCTTGGAAACCAGATTTACTTATATTTCTGAGAGGCTCTTATTAAGACTGAACAAAAAATCCCCCAAATTATCACTACTTAGTTGGATTTCTAAGGAAACAGGTAAAAGTAGTCTGATAAAAGCACTACCGTATATAGTGTTACTAGAGGCAAGGTGCATGAAATTGGTGTACAAGGGCAGAGATGGAAGGGTGTCCTTCAGCCAGGCCTACACCATTTCCAATCTGGGACACCTTTCCAACTGCCCATTTAGGCCTGATCCCTTGTGGCAGCCTGGTGGGATCGAGCCTAAACAGGCAGTCGGACATCCCTCTCACAATCCAGGACTACTGGCTCCCAACCACTCACCTGACTGCATGCCTGATTGTCCCTAACTGCTTCTGCCTATCAGCCTGATCACCCCCTAACCACTCCCCTGCAAGCCCAATCAATGCCTATCGGCTCCCCTGCTGGCCTGATTGCCCCTAACTGCCCTCTTCTGAAGGCCTGGTCACCCCCAACTGCCCTCCCCTGATGACCTGGTCACCCCTAACTGTCCTCCCCTGCAGGCCTGGTCACCTCCAACTGCCCTCTCCAGCCAGCCTGGTCACCTCCAACTGCCCTCTCCAGCCAGCCTGGTCACCCCCAACTGCCTTCCCTTGCCATCCTGATTGGTTCTTACTGCCCTCCCCTGTAGGCCTGGTCACCCCCAACTGACCTCCCCTGCAGGACTGGTTCTCCCAACTGCTCTCCCATGCTGATCTGGTTCACCCCAACTGCCCTTCCCTACAGGCCTGATCTGTCCCCTAACTGCCCTCACCTGCTGGCCTGATCCCTCCCAACTGCCCTCCCCTGTAGGCCTGGTTCCACCAACTTATTTCCCCTGCAGGCCTGGTTCCCCCTAACTGCCCTCCCCTGTAGGCTTGGAACCCCCCCAACTGCTCTCCCCTTCAGGCCTGGTCACACCCAACTGCCCTTCTCTGCCAGCCTGGTCACCCCTAACTGCTCTCCCCTGTAGTCCTGATTGTCCACAACTGCTCTCCCCTACTGGTCATCTTGTGATGGCCATCTTGTATCCACATGTGGGCAGCTATCTTTGGCCACATGGGGGTGGCCATCTTGTGTGTTGGAGTGATGGTCAATTTGCATATTACCTCTTTATTATATAGGATTCTATGGCACTTTAGAGGATATAAAAGCATATAAGATACTATCTTCTTTTGAGAGTTTACATTCTAGGAGAAGAGACTCAATACAAACCTAAATATCTATAATACAGCATAACAAAAGTGGCAAGCAGCATAGGGAAAATAAATGGAAGAAGCTCTCAGACTTGAGTGCCTGGACAAAAGGGACATGTAGAGCTAAGGGTGACTGAGCTGAGTATAACAGTGAGAGAGAGAGAGAGAGGGAGGGAGTGGAGCCACTCTACATGAAGTCAATAATGAGAGAAAATGCTTGAGAAGAAAGCGCACTGTGCCCTTAGGAAATAGCAAGTTAGTAACATTGGTTGGATTTTGGTTGTCCTTCAGGAAATGATGATGGCAAAGTTGCATGATCAGGTTGAGGGTAAATGATGAATGGCCTAGAATACCAGGCCAATGCATTTGTATTTAGTTTACTTGGCACTGTAGCACTGTAGGGTCACTGGAAGGTTACCAATGTTTAGCAAATAAAATTTTAAAAAGTCTATACTGTTATCAGAGACTGACTAATTGTCTCTTCTACATCTGGATAAACTGAGAATGAGAGATGAATTAACATGCCCAAGATTTCCCATAGTTAGAGCAAGCAGACCTTAAATGTTTTAATGTACTAGTCGTGCTCACAATTTTCAAGAGCAATCCCAAAGGTCTGTGACCTATAGTAAATTGTGATTTTTGCAAGTCACTTATTTTAATCACAGATGGGGAGGCTCTGGTAGAAAAATCAATCTCACAATATTTTCATCTCAACAAACCTTTAATAATCTCATTTTGTTTTTGTTACAACTCTGGAAGATAAGCATTTTTATACCCATTGAGTAGCTGAGAGCAATACTTGCTGTAGTGAAATGTATAAATTTGAGTATCCCGGAAGATCTTGAGTTAAATTTCTGGTGAATGTCAATGAAATACTTTAATAAGTTTTTGGGTCTCTCCTCTTATTTTTCAAGCCTCTTTTGTCACAATTTCTCCTTTGAACAGCTGATCCTTAAGAAAATTAATTCCTCAAAGGTGTGAGGCATGAATTGGCATTGAATGTGAGAATGGGTAAATAGGTGCTTGATGCAGCCAGCTCAACCCTGCCTTTGTTCATGCTGTCCACTCTGTCTGAAACAAATTCACCAAACTCACTCTTATTCTTCAGATGCAACTTTCTCCATGTTGGACCTAGGCCTCTCCTCCCAACTGTGGAATCCTCTGAAATAGGGGAGACTATTTTAAGTATTGTTGCACCCCCCCATTGCAGATCCTGAAGTAGAAATTCAAGTGCAATTTCTTTATTTGAAAAACAAAGGAAATATTGTGGAAATGGGGAATCAATACAGAAACAGGAAGGCAGCCAATAAAGGGTGCTTTATAGAGTCAACTTTCATAGTAGGCAATAGGAATTCAATCCCACAGGGAAAGTTTAGAAAACAGTGTAAAATGCTCCCCTGGGATTATACCAATACAGAGATGTATGATCTTAAATTTTATATAGCAATTTCCATCAGTTGCTGATTAAGAGTTACTTGCAGGGTATAAATTCCATGGCAACTATGACCTGCAGTGCATGTGGGTGAGACAAACAAACAACAGTTATGAGATGCCGATTCTGCAGTTTGACATCAACCAGATGATATTCTTTTTTTCCCAAAAAAAAAAAAAATATTTTTATTGATTTCTGAGAGGAAGAGAGAGGGAGAGAGAGATAGAAACATCAATGATGAGAGAGAATTATTGATTGACCTCCTCCTGCATGCCTCACAATGGGGATTGAGCCCATAATCCTGGCATGTGCCTTAACTGGGAATTGAACTGTAACCTCCCAGTTCATAGGTCAATGCTCAACCGGCCAGGCCAGATTATACTATTTTCATAGGGCCTGAGCAACACAGGTGGGGCATAGGCAACATCTTCTATAGTGTGCAATAGTTTTTAGTTGTTTTTAGCATAGCAAGCAACCAGCTTTGAAAAGTACACGAGAGGATTGAATTGGGCCACCAGGTCTCTGTTCCTGAAGAGAGAGCCCCTATATAGAATAGCAAACTGCAAAATGTCAGCCTTTCTGTATAGCAGATATTCTCCTAACCCACTTGTCAGCGGTACAAGAGCATTGGGTTGCTTTTTAACAGTAGAGATGGTAGGTTTGTGTCACACTCCATCATCTTGCCTAGAACAGCTTGAATAATTTTGAACAAATGTTCACAGAACAGTCAAACAAAAATAAAAGGAGTGAGAAAAGCTAGTGAGCCATAAAAGATACTGACAAAGGCTGCAAATGAGTCTATATGCTCCTTTTCCATCTTAAATAATCATTTGCATTGATTGAGAATTTCTGGTTATCATTCAGATAGTCAAAATTTAGGACTGCACTTTCTCTCTATTCATGGAAGTGTTCACCATAGCCGCTTCAGTTTAATTGAACAAATAGGTTTTTTTAGTCACATGTGAGAATTAAAATGAGGAAACAAAAAGACTACCTGTCAGTCATAATTCTGAATTTTGCTAAGCAGTGGTTTAGAATTGTAGCTTTGATGTTACATGGACTTAGTTTTGTTTTTTTAACTTTGGGCAAATAACTCAAACTACCCAAATTATGACTTTTTCATCTATAATGGGTAAAATGATAGTGATACCTATCTTATAGACTCCTGAGGATTAAAGAACCAAGGCATGTTGAAAATTATTGTCTGAGGTACATTAAGAACTCAGTAGTCTTAATCTTAGTTTACTTAACTGTTGTAGCTGAAATGGTGGTAGCCATAGTTGTATTACTATTATTGCTACTGTGCTATTATCTTCTACTGCTGAATGCACTGGAAATAACATGGATTTTGAAGAAAAACAACCCTCAATTTTAATCCTACTTATGAATATAGTTGTGTATATGTCTGAATGTTTGTAAGCATCATATTAAGAAATGCTTACAAAATGCCAAGCACTATTTAGAACGGAATAAAAACTGGGAGTTTAATATATATGAGACCCTTTTTATTTCATCTTAAGTAGATCTAAAGGCAAACAATTCCTAGAGAGTATTTAAAAATATATTCTTATTTCCCTAACCGGCTTGGCTCTGTGGATAGAGCATCAGTCTGTGGACTAAAGGTCCTAGGTTTGGTTCCAGCCAAGGGCACATGCTTGGCTTGTGGGCTCAATCCCCAGTATAGGGTGTGCAGGAGGCAACCTATCAATGATTCTCTCTCATCCTTGATATTTCTCTCTCTCTCCTTCTTTCTTCCTCTCTGAATTCAATAAAGAAATAAATTTTAAAAAACAAAATAAAAATGTATTCTTATTATTTTTTGATATTTCTATCATAAAAGGAAAATTTGAAACTTTTTATCTGTTTTGTAAGCCATTTAACCATGATATTGAGGAGAAAATCTTTGAAATCTAGCAGTTGTTCATCTACCAAAATAATTTTAGCCTCAAAGACTATGATGTGAGAACACATAAATACAAGGTGGCCATGACCCAAACTGGGAAAAACAAACAAATATAAAACACATAATAGAGAAAACAATCTCATCACCATTATGGGAAATAAATGCAGGTAAATACATATAATTTGGAAATGCAGTTCAAGGTAAGTTAAAAAAAATCCAGTTCTAAAACCATTATCACAATGTGAAATGGTATTTTGTTCTTACCTGTAACTCTTTTAGGTGGGAGTGCAGCTTTTGACTCTGTCATCACTTCACACAAAAAATATCTAACCACTTGTGAAGAAAAGTGGGCAGTGGGAAAATTGTTTTGTTCTGAGTTAGAGGTGGATAATGCTTTGTGAAAGTAAGGATTTTGATGATTCACTAGATGATGGAAACATATTTATTTGTGCCCAGTATACTTTATAATTTCAGTGTGAAATTTTCATACTATGATAAAAGTTGTATTAATACTTTTATGGTAGAAGTTGCTACCTATATACATCATTAGAGGTCTGGTGCATGAAATTCATGCATGAGTGGAGGGAGGCTGTGTACCTCAGCCCAGCATGCACCCTCTCCAATCTGGGACATCCCTCTCACAATCCAGGACTGCTGGCTCTCAACTGCTCACCTGCCTGCCTGCCTGATTGCCCCTAACCACTTCTGTCTGCCAGGCTGATCATTCTCTAAACATTCTTCTGCCAGCCTCATCGAAGCCTAACTGCTCCCCTGCTGGCCCAATTGCCCCTACCTGCCCTCCCCTGCCAACCTGATTGTCCCTAACTGCCCTCCTCTGCTGGCCTGATTACCCCTAACACCCTCCCCTGTTGGTCTGGTTGGCCCCAACTGTACTCCCCTGCAGGCCTTGTTGCCCCAACTGCCCTCCCTTGCTGGCTTGGTCACCCCTAAATATCTTCCCTTGCCACCCTGGTCACCCTTAACTGTCCTCCCCTACAGGCCTAGTCCCTCCCAACTGTCCTCCTATTCAGGCATGGGACCCCCCCCCTAACTTCCCTCCCCTGCAGTCCTGATCACCCTCCACTGCCCTCCCCTGCCAGCCATCTTGTGGCATCCATCTTGTGTCCACATGGGGGCAGTCATCTTGTGTGATGGAGTGATAGTCAATTTGCATGTTACCTCTTTATTATATAGGATATTTTTTTCTGAGAGATAAGCTATTTTCTAATACATTTTCATACACTATTCCAGAAAATGTTTTCTTTTCTAAAAAAGTTAACTGTTTTCTTTTTTACAGCATCTACCCTATCTAATAAAAGGATAATATGCTAATTAGACTGGGAGACCTTCCAGGAGACCTTTCAGATGTTCTTCTGGACAAAGTCATGGCGGCAGGGTCAAGATAGAGGTGGTTAGGGGCCAAGAGGGGAGGGTAGTTGGTGGTGAGCAGAACAGCAGGGGGACAGTTGAGGATGAGCAGTCTGGCAGCGAGGCAGTTGGGGATGATCAGGCCAGCAGGGGAGATAGTTGGGGGCGAGCAGATTGGCAGGCAGAGTGGTTAGGGGCAATCAGGCAGGCAGGCAGGTGAGCGGTTAGGAGCCAGCAGTCCCTGATTGCAAGAGGGATGTCCGACTGCTGGTTTAGGCAGTCAGACATCCCATGAGGGGTCACAGATAGGAAAGGGTGCAGGCTAGGCTGAGGGACACCCTCTCCTGTGCACTGGGCCACTAGTCATATGATAATATCAATTGATTCAGAATAAAGTTGTTAAAGTTATTTTGGAAAAAAGTAAGAAACCATTTTGATCAAGACCACCTCACTTTCTTACTTTTTTCTTTTTTCTTTTTTTTTGTTTTGTTTTGTTAATCCTCATACAATGATATGCTTCTATTGATTTTTAGAGAGAGTGGAAATGAGGGGTAGAGACATAGAGAGAGAAACATCAATATAAGACATATGCAGGCACCCTGACCAGGGCCTGGGATCTAGTCTGAAACTGAGGTACATGCCCTTGTCCAAACCTGGGACTCTTCAGTCCATAGGCTGACACTATCCACTGATGAACCAGCTAGGGCAAAGACTATCATTTTAAAAACCTATGTCTAATATACATAATGGTAAGATATTGAATACTCTCAAGCCTAGGAAGGCAACTAAGAAATGATGTCCTATTCAACTTCCTAATGGAAGTCCTAGTCAGTGCAATCCTATATGATAAAAGGCTAATATGTAAATAGACTGAACAATCAGCAAAACAACCAGTCACTATGAAGCACAATGACCAGCAAGGGGCAGACACTCAATGCAGGATCTGCCCCCAGTGGACAGTGTACTCCCATAGGGGGAGCACAAGTTAGCCAGAAGCCCTGAGCTGGGTTCATGGCTGTTGAGCACAGTGGTGGCAGTTCTAAGGATGTCCAACCATCAGCTTAGGTCCACTCCCTGAGAGGAGTGGCTTTTAGTGGGACATCTCCTGAGGGCTCCCAGACTGCAGACTGGGAGAGGTTACAGGCCAGGCTGAGGGACCCCCTGAGTACACAAATCTCATGCACCATGTATCTAGTAAGACAATAAAAGGCAATAATGTACTAATTGGGAAAGAAAACATAATTAATTTTTTAAGCAAATGACCTGATTGGCTATATAGGAAATACCCCAAAATGTCAGGGGGGAAAAAATCTCCCGGAACTAATAACAAATATGGCAAAGTTATAGGGTACCAAGTTAGTAGACAAAAAAAAATAAAAAATAAAAAAATCCATAGATTGCTTATATAAAAACAATATACAATTGCAAATAAAAATGAAAAACAAAATATCATTTACATTAACACAAATAAAATTAAATGTTCAAGTATAAAAACTCATGTGCAGGATCTATATGTGAAAAAGTTCAAAACTGATGAAAGTAATAAAAATATATCTAAATTAATGGAGGGACATTCTCTTTTCATGGGTTGGAAGACTCAATGTTGCAAAGATGTCAGTTCTCCCTAACTGCTCTATGAGTATGTGCAATACCATTCATAATTGTAAGGATCTAATTTGTAAATATTGACAGGCATATTCTACAGAACCATATTATCTGAACTACCAAGCAAAATAGAGACAGACTCATAGAAACAGAGAATACAAATGGCTCTGGTGTGTGTGCTGGATGAGGGTTGAGTGTGTTGAGGGAGTGGGGAGGGAATGAGAAAAAAAAAATAGAAAGCTAGATCTCATGGACAACAGTGTGGTGATTGCAGGGGATGATGGGGAGAGAGGAAGTGGAAGCGGGCATAGAGTGGATAAATGGTAATAGAAAATCCTAATATATAAAAGGCCATGGTTGTAACGACCAATCACAACCGAAGGCTGACAAACCTGGAAGTCCTTCAGTGCTGGGTTGCCTGGTGACCCAACACTGACTGTCCAGGGTGTTGAGATCCAGAGAGAGAGGCAAGGTCTGATCTGAAGCCTCGGTGAAAGCTGTTGGTCAGTACTTTTCTCTTTCTTTCTTTCTGAGCTTAACCAGCAGCCAGACTTTTTTTTTCTTCTCTCTGGCCTCAGTGGTGGGTGCTGCTGTTCAGCCCCACCTCTCTGATCAGGCCCAGAGATAGGCCCGCAGATACTTACTGGCATAGGAACCTATCCATCAAAACCAAATGTGGGTGATGTGAAGAATCAATGGTTGCCTAGGAGGCAGAACCTTATTTAATTATTATTTAATATATTTTATTGATTTTTTTACAGAGAGGAAGGGAGAGAGATAGAGAGCTAGAAACATCCATCAGAGAAACATCGAACAGTTGCCTCCTACACACACCAAGGTAAGTGCCCTTGACTGAAATTGAACGTGGGACCTTTCAGTCCACAGGCTGACGCTCTATCCACTGAGCCAAACCAGTTTCGGCAGAACTTTTGATGTTGATTGGAGTAGGAACCGACCAATCAGAACCAATCTGGGTGCTGTGGGAGCCAATGGCTGCCTAGGAGGTGGCACTTTTGATTCTGGCATAGAAACTGACCAATCAGAACCAAATTGGCCACCAGAGGAGGACAGTTGGGGGCAAGATCAGGCCTGCAGGGGAGAGCAGTTGAGGGCGAGATCAGGCCATAAGGGGAGGGCAGTTGAGGTGATCAGGCTGGCAGCCAGAGGCAGTTAGGTGCAATTAGGCAGGCTGGCAGGTGAGCAGTTAGGAGCCAGAAGTCCCAGATTATGAGAGGGATGTCCATCTGCCAGTTTAGGCCAGATCACACAGAGTTCAGGCCTAAACTGGCAGTTGGACATCCCCCAAGGGGTCCACAGTTGGAGAAGTGAAGGCTGGGCTGAGGGAACCCCCCCTCCGTGCACAAATTTTGTGCACTAAGCCTCTAGTACAAAATGAAAAAAGAAAAGTAAAGACTTAGAAAAGCTCTTTTGAAGACCTATTAAAGATTTAAATTGTAGGGCTGACATTATGTGACTTCCAAGCCTTAGTCTAAAGCTACAGTGAACAAAATAATGTAATATGGCAAAATAACATAATAGAGAGCCTAGAAATAGACCCACACAAAGATAGCTGATCTTTGGCAAAGGGGAAATGGCAATTTAATGGAAAATGACAGTCTTTTCAAGATGTGATGGTGAGACATCCATATACAAAATAATACTAATCTCGACACAAATTTACTCCTTTCACAAAGATTAACTAAAATAGATCATGAACTATATTGTTGATACTCTGGAGAAACAAGATGGACTTCCACTCAAAATTTGGTTTATATGTCAAGATTGATAAAGCCACATACACACCAAGAGAATACAAGAGTATTTATTCCTACAGCTAAGCCAAATAGGCTTGAGGAAAGAAATGGAAAGAATAGTAGTGTGGGTTTTTATGTTGGTAAGACAGGGGCCAGTGGCTTGGGTGATTTGACCTTCCTCCCAGGAGCAAAGGACAAGGCACCTGGGTTTTCTTATTAGCTTGTCCAGATATTAAGCAGACCAGGAAGAGGGAGAAGTGGGGCTTAAAAGCTGACATCATGCACCAAAAACTGCACTCCAACTATTACAATTTACCCCTGATGTTTAATGACTGAAACGTGCCCTTTTATATTTTATTGATTTTGAACTTAAGAAACCCATGATGGTGCCCTATATGATCTGCAGCATGAAGTCACTAGGGAAGTTAAAGGTGTTGTGAAGGTCAGGTTTGTATATTCTGAGAAGTTAAGTAAGTGCCTAAGTCCCTATCAGTAATGTCTGGAACTCCAAAGGGAATAAGAAATGTTTTTTATGAGGCCTTACATTATGGCTTTAGAAGATGTAGAGACAGGTACCCTTACCTGTTGGGTATCTGTATGGCATGAGTTTCTCAGAGTTATTTTCCCCAAAGGGGTCAACTTTTCTTTTTTTTTTAAATCTTTATTGTTAAAAGCATTATGTCAGTCTCCCTCTATCTCCCATTGATCTCTTCCAGCCCCCTCCTGAAATGGGGGCAACTTTAAACAGGGCTTGTTGTTGCTCCCGTTGTCTGGATCAGATGGTCAGATCACTGAAAATGCTCTAAGACTGTGGAAATCTGCAGAGGAGACTAATTATTGGCCGGGGCATCCAGGATGGAGTTGTCTGCCTGAAGTTAGGTTAATTGTACTGATGTTTGGATCTGGTTCTTTATTCGGGTCATCCTGGTTAATGATGAACACCTGGAGTTCTTCTGTGAGCACCGTCACACGCAGTCATGGTGATGCCATCTGCAAAGTACATGAACTTCCAGTGTTATTCACTCAGTTGATCCGAAGGGACTGCCCAACTAGCCAATCAGTCTGGAAGAAGGGTGACCTCCTCTAGCACCATGACATTTTTTAAGGGTCTGAGGACAAGAGAGGCCACCCAGTCACACAAGAAGGAAGACTATGCAATGTGAGAAAATGTAGGGCATCTCATAGGAAGGTGTGAGAAAGAACTGAAAGAATTTGGGCTTTGCTTAGGTGATTGTGGTAAAGATTCAAAGAAGCAGAGATTTTCTCTGCATTGGTGATATCAGGAAACAGGGATTAATTGTATTATTGGGTATATTAATCAATCTTACCTGGAAAAAGACAGATTACAGGGTTCTTGAAACCATAATTGTTGAAGAAGTAGCAGTTGCTGGTATTAGGCAGAAGGAAGGGTATATTTATTATTTTGTAATGTTCACAGTGACCTTGCTTATGTCTGATTAAACAAAAATATGAAGGGTGTTGAGTTGGTCTCATTTTATCATGGTCATGCCGTAGCCTTGTCTGCTGTTGTTTTGTGAAATTGAATAGAACACCAAGGCCTCAGTGTGAGTGAAATATGAAATATGAAGGAAACACACAGGCATAATACACATCATCACTTGAAAAAAAAGCAAGCATAATTTTTAAATGAGGAAAGACATTGGCAAAGAATATTTCAGATACATTATTACTCAAGAAACTTTTATTACGGGCTGTTCGGGCTTTCAGGCATTGAAAAATCCTGCTGTTACTCATATGCAAACTCTTTAACTTGTCTTGCTTTCAATGCAACAACTACAGTCTACTGATTTCATTTTTTCTCGGAAAGAGAGAAAACTTGTTGCATGACAATATTGGGAAATTGGGAGAGGCTGTGGTAAGAAATTTTGAGTACCATTTCAAAAGAAATAGAGAAAGGTAAAAATCTTTTAATGAGTAGGTGAAAGTAAAAAGGATTTTAGTTTAGAAAGATTCCTGGATAGTTAGAAATGGGTTGGAATGGACCAAAACCAGAAACAAAGGCAAGGTAAGAGGTTAGACATGATGTTATGAAGATGAAGGGCTTATTAAGTAGAGATAATAGTATATGGCAGATGACAGAATGTATATTAAAAATGGGTAGTAAGAGAGAATGCTTTAATGGTGTTCTCATTTTAACAATAATCTTCTATAAATATAACTTCATTTAAGTAATCATAATAGCAAAGGTAGTAAAAGGCCAGTGACGGCTGTTAATTGAAGGCAGTATTGTCATTTGATCCCATTCTTGCCTCTTTTTCATTCATGAGTATTGCTTTCATCACTTGTGACCAGTGGGCAATTGAAAGTTATCTGTAAAAGGCAGGTTAGAGAAACTACATGTTCATTCTGATTCCTGGGTTAAACCAACCATGGCTCCATTAACGGGCCAAATGTCTGCAATGCTTTTCTCATTGGAAGGGTTCATCTTCTGGTAGTAGTATGTTCCATGGGATAAGTAGATTATCACCCAAAATTGAGTGGAGCTCGGTCCTAATTATCATACTCAAAAGTGAATGCCTTCTCCTTTTTGCAGTGTTCAGTGAGTTTTAATTTCCTGATGTTGTTTTTTAAATGTTTTTATTTGTTGGCCACAGTAATATGATATAAACAAAAGTAAATAAATGTGCTCTTGAATGGCACATTTTGAAAACATCCAGTCTTGTCAATTACTGGAAGAAGAAAATCAGCTATCACTACTATAATGTTCAGTCTTTTTTGAGCACTTGACCAACCCATTTAAGGGGAATGAATAAAAGCCTGGTGAATATGAAAGCAGTTTAAATATCAGGTGCCTGCTCTCAGAACTTTGAGGTAGACGACAAGAGAAAAACTAGCATCCCTCATAGAAATTATGGGAATCCCTATAAAACTGCCATAATGGAACTATGAAGTTATATGTATATCCCACGGTAAAGGGAGTAAATGAGCAAAGAAACAAAGTGCTATTTGTAATTGACCCATGATGATCTGGGACTTTGAAATTTGGCTTCCTATGAATGCTTATTTATTAAAATATTGAATGAAAAGGATAAGAAGTTTTACAAATCTAAGAGAGGAATACTCATTTGTCAGTTGCAAATGTTGATAATAATTAAAATAATAACAATAGCTTCTGTGATATTTTGGGCTCTGTAGGAGGCCCTTTATAGATGCCATTCTATAATATGCCAGGCAATAATGTAAGATTTTATAGAAGATGAAACTGACATTAAGAGAGGCTAAGTAAATGTGTACTGTAAAGGTCACATATCAGTAAATGATGTGCCTCATTGATCTACATAGTTGTGATTCCAGTGCTAATTCATGCCAGTTTATTGGTATTTAGACAAACTTGACTAGAGTGATTAGATAATTTAATAAATTTTATTGAGCATGAAATTTATGCTAAGTATTGGTCACTAAAGATTTCTTAAATGAAATGTCTGGTGTGTAGACTAAAGCCCTTTCAATATAGTTCTGTAAGAAATAGGACAATCACAGTTCAGATGAAATCATTTATGCAAAATGCAAAAGATATGTAAAACCTCAACTAGAGGAAGTGAGGACTTAGCTCCTTTTATGCTCAAGTTCTGTTTTTTCTAGCTTCTTTTTTTCAGTGACTCCATTGGAATAAAGCAGATTTTACACTACTGAGACGTTGTTATCTACAAGAGAGTGATAATGCCAACAGAAGAGAAATTCCCCATAAATAAGCAGAACTGGTCTGAGGGCACAGAATGTTACTTTTCCCACTCTCCAAATGCTGCATATTGTAATGCTTCCTTATTGCTCTAATAAAACAAAATTTTACATGAATAAAGCATGTCTATGTACTAGAAATATTACTGAGTTGAGCTCCAGTGTAAGTTTAGAATTAGATTTCCCAGCTGCCATGCAGAAATGCATTGTGTGAAGGGCTTAGGCAGTATTGGAGCTTCTGGTTTCCTCTCTATTGACACCAGTAGTGCTGGAAACCAGTTTTGTGAGATTCAAATACCAGTCTTTGCACATCAGTGTTTTCCCCATTTTTGATCACAGAAACTTCAGAAGCCAGCTCTCCTGCTTCTCTGAGAACAGATCAGTTCTTCTGATCTGGCACTTTAAAGAGAAAGATATATTCCTTCATTCTCTGGTTTATTTCAGGATGCAGCATTTATATTCTAATAGTGAAGGTCTAGAGAGCTCTGATGTGAATATTTCCCCCTCTCTGACATAGTTATCTTTTTATTACTAGTCTCAATCATTCCTTTTTCTTTACTTATCTAATAAAAACAAAGCACTACCTGTCCCCCACACCTCAAAAAAGATGAGATTTGAATGACTTATATTCTCAAAATATTTCTTTAACACTTCTTTCTCTACTTTAATCAATTTAGAAACTGCAAAAATTGAAAGCTTTGATTTTTAAAGTGCCATCTTCAAAAGTCAATTTCTGACATTAAATGGAAATCTTATCCAACATAATGGCTGGCTTAATACAGCCTATTATGTTTATAAATATCTCTACTTTTATTTTAGCAGTCTATTCTAGTTTTATACGCATGAAATATACACAGCAGTAAGAACAATCTTTAAATTCCATGTTCTTACTAATTCTTAAAGTAAAAGTGGTCATTTTACTTTTTCTTTTCTAGTCATACTTTAAAAAATTATATTTTAGCACATATTGATATTTTTAAAATTATGTTTTTATTGATTTCAGAGAGAGGAAGGGAGAGGGAGAGAGAGATAGAAACATCAATGATGAGAGAGAATTGTTGATTGGCTGCCTTCTGCATGCCCTACTGGGCACTGAGCCTGCAACCCAGGCATTTGCTCTGATCAGGAATAGAATTGTGACCTCCTGGTTCATAGGTCAAAGCTCAACCACTGAGCTACACTATCCTATTTAGTATGTTCTTTATACTATGACTAGAAGCCCAGTGCATGAGATTTGTGCATAGGAGGGTAGGAGGCCTCAGGCCCAGCCTGCACTCTCTCACAATCTGGGACCATTGGTTCCTAATCGCTCACCTATGTGCCTGATCACCCTTAACTGCTCTCTCCTGCGGGCCTGATCGCCTCTAACCACCTCTGTGTCAGCCCCCACCACCATGGCTTTGTCCAGAAGGATGTCTGGAAGAGGTCCAGCTATCTGGTCAAATTAGCATATTACTCTTTTATTAGTATAGATTATATTTGACTAGTATTAAAAAGGTGTTTTTAAAATGAATTATAGTCATGTTCATACATGAGCACATTAAGTCATGTGTTTGATTTGTTTTGTTTTCGTAGTTTACATTCTAAGATTATTTGAATTTCTGTTTTGATTTACTTTAGATTATATATTTTGTTAATATATCTGTTATAATTTGGAAATTTGTATAAAATATTAAATTCAATCTAATATTTAGTAACATATTAAATTCAATTTAGTAAAAATAATATTCAATCTTTAGAAATTTGTTTTAGACAAAGTGATAAAAGACTTTTCATCTTTATAGCCTCATAATTTTGCAGAGACATATGATATGTCCATAGAAACATCTATGTACAAGTGACTTGGTAGGATCCTTGGATGTCAGCAGTAGAAACTCACTCAGGATAACCAAGTCCTGAGTTTTTTTAGGGATAAAGCTTTGTTATATTGTCAATTCAGGAATAAACCTCAGAATTCACAGGAACCAGTTGGCTCTAATTTGAGTAGCAGTAATTAATGAGCCATCTTTTTAGGCAGCTTCTAAGTATAAACTTTTAAAAAAGTTTCAATATCCTGATCACACTTATCTTTATTGAACTTGATGTGCCTCACTTGATTTATTTGCTCATCATTGTCCAAGAAAGTCAAGGACCCGTATTCATAGTTTCAAAACCAGACTTCATCTTTTGACAATGGTGTAATATCTTATGAAAGACAAGCATTCCTCATAAGACAAAAAATATAAATATAAAGTATATTAAAAAATACAAAAATTTGAGAGCATCATAGAGATATTTGGAAGCCATAGAACTTGAGGAGCTACAATATTCAAACACTCAAGTATTGCAGCACTATTTTTGAAACTTTCAATAAGGGACTCTGACTTCGCTTGCCCAATGGTGGGGAAAAAGTCAAGAGAGAAATACAGTAAGGTCCAGAAATCTGAGTTTTGACCTGGGTATTATTAAGAGAACAAGGGAATGTAAGCCTACACTCCTAAAGCCACATTTCCTCTAAAGACATTTACTGATTCTTTGTGGAGATATAGGGGCTACAAGACAAAAGTTAAAGATTACCTAAACACTATGAAGAAGCAGAGCACCAGGAATATTTTTAACCATCTGAAGGACACAGGAAGGCAAATTTGGAGTTTATGGTTGCCAGGACAGCTCAGCTCAGAGACACTAAAATCCTCATAACAAGTGACATGCATAGAAATGAGTTCTGTGTGTAGCAGACTTTTTTTTAAAGGAATTTGTCATAGTCCTAAAATGTACAGAGTAAGAAACCAAAAAGATAAAGAGAATTAAAATGTGATCAGCTGTTTTCATAGTTTTGTGGTGTAAAAGTTCAGAGCCTTCTTTTAATGGCAAATGAGAGCCTAATCATCACTTCAGGCTCTCAATGGGGGCTGCTTGCTGGCGAGTTATACTCTGAAACTGCAGATTAACCAGAGCCTTCCCAAACTGTGTTTAGTCCTGAATCAGGTTAGAACCTGATGATATTTCGGTGACATATGCTGAGCCTACATGCTATCACAGGTTGCAAAAGTATTCTCTTCAGAGGAAGGTAAAATTATCCCAACCTATAATTCATCAAATATGATATATTTCATACATAGAAAATTGCCTGCTGTACTAAAAACCAGGAGCAAAAGAAGACCTGTTAAGGAAAATAAATCCACACATAATCCAAGCACAAAAATTGCTAAGATGTATAATTTCTCTAGAGCTAGAATGCCAATTAATTGATTAGAAACAAAATAAGACGGAATATATTGAAAGCAAAAGCTAAATATATATATACTTTAAAGCATATAAGAATCAGGAGAGAATTGGCACATTAAAGATAGATCAATAAATATTATTTAAAAGCTGAAACATGCACAAAATAAGAAAAATTTAGAGAACTACCTCTGTGCACATTTTAGTGACACTTATAAAAACAAACACTAAGAGAAATCTATTTGTTTGTTTGTTTGTTTGTTTGTTTATGGCATTTGCCAACATGTGTTCTTTGAATAATACTACTTTAAAAATTTAAATTCTTCATTGTTAAAAGTATTACATAAGTCTCCCTTTTCTCCTATTGACCTCTTCCCTGTAGCCCCACTCCGCCAACACATGCCCTCACCCCCATGACCCACCATGTCTGTGTTCATTGGTTATGATCATCTACATGCATACAAGTCCTTTGGTTGATCTTTTACCCTTCATCCCTGCCTTTTCTCATAAGTTGGACAGTCTGTTCCATGCTTCTATGACTCTGGTTTCATTTTTGTTCATCTGTTTATGTTGTTCATTATATTCCATCAATGAGTGAGATCGTGTGATATTTATCTTTCTCTGACTGGCTTATTTTGCTAAGCATAATGCTCTTCAGGTCCAACCATGCTGTTGCAAATGTTAAGAATCCCTTCTTTTTCACAGCAGCATAGTATTCCATTGTGTAGATGTACCACTGTTTTTTAATCCATTCATCTGCTGATGGGCACTGAGGCTGTTTCCAAATCTTAGTTATTATAAATTGTGCTGCTATGAACACAGGGGTGCATGTATCCTTTCTGAGTGGTGTTTCTGTTTTCTTGGGATATATTTCTAGAAGTGAGATTACTAGGTCAAATTGGAGTTTCATTTTTGGTTTTAGAGGAAACTTCACAATGTTCTCCACAGTGGCTGCACCACTCTCCATTCCCAATGACAGTGCATGAGGGTTCTTTTTTCTTCATCCTCTCCAGCACTTGTGGTTTATTGATTTGCTGATGATAGCCATTCTGACAGGTGTGAGGTGGTACCTCATTGTTTTGATTTTCATCTCTCAGATGATTAGTGAATTTGAGCATAGTTTCATGTGTCTCTTGGCCTTCTTTATATCCTAGGAGATATCTTACAAACAAATACAGTAAAAAGGAGCAAGCAAACATCATATATAGTAAAAGCCTAATATGCAAATTATTCCATAGACCAGGAGTTCAACTGGGTGCTCCACAAGAGGGCCCCTCCCCCCACCCGGCCCCACCCTGGCTGGAGGTGGCAGGTGGCCAGGGGAAGGAAGGCCCTGGCCAGAAGCCAGCAGCCACTAAGGAACCTCCCTGTGCAGAACTTTGTTCACTGTACCTCTAGTTAGTTAAATGATTTTATTAGTGGCTCAATACATGGATTTGTGTACATTGAAAGGAAATTAGTTAGAATAAATATTTTAATGTTGCAATTCACCCTTTCTCTATAATAGAAGTGTCAGAGATGAAAGAAAATTAGTAAAATGTATATGAAAATAACATAAATTTATCCTATCTAATAAAAGAGTAATATGCAGATTGACCTTCGTTTCCTATTTCTTCTTTTTTTATAGCAGACCCTTTAGCTTTAATTGTTGACCTAGTTGTAATAAACTCCCTTAATTGTTGTTGGGTTGTTTGTTTGTTTGTTTTTGTCTGTGAAGCTCCTGATTTTACCTTCAATTTTGAATGATAGCCTTCCTAAGTATGGTATTCTTGGATTTAGTCCCTTGCTTTGCATCTCTTTATATATTGCATTCTATTCTCTTCTGACCTGATGTGTTTCTGTTTAGAAATCAGTTGATAGTCAAATGTGAGATCCTGTAGGTAACCTCCTGTCACTCTATGGCAGCCTTTAATATTCTTACTTTGTTGTTGATGTTTCCCAATTTAATTATGATGTGTCTTGGTATTGGTCTTTTTGAGTTCATCTTGTTTGGGACTCTATGTGCTTTTTGGACTTGTATGACTTTTTTCTTCCCAAAATCAGGGAAGTTTTCTGTCATTATTACTTCAAACAAGTTTTCTATTCCTGCTCATTCTCTTCTCCTTCTTTGACCCCTAATATGCAGATGTTGTTCCATTTTGTGTTGTCCTAAAGCTTCCTTAGTCTCTCTTCCTGCTTTTTAAGTGTTTTATTCCAGTTGCTGCTGTGTTGTTGTTGTTTTTTCCTACCTTGTTTTATAACTTGCTGATGCAGTCCTCAGCTTCTTCTATTCCACTGTTGAAGCTTTCCATTGTGTTCTTTATTGCAACTATGTCATTTTTAATTTCTTCTTGATTCTTACATGTTGTTGAATCTGTCTTTCATCCTTTTCAGTGTCCTTATAACCACTGATCTGAATTCTTTCTCTGACAAATTTCTTGACTCCATTTCATTTATTTCCTTTTCTGGTGATTTTCCCTTTTTTTATTGTATGAGGACTGTTTCTTTTTCTTTGTCTCCCCACTTTCTGTTTTTGTTTTTTTTTGTTTTTTCTGGTTGTTTCTATTTATTAGATCAAACTTCTTTGCCATCCATATATATATTTTTTTGAGTTTGTCATATATAGTGGATATTCTGTGAAACCCAGTGGTGCTATCTTTCAGTTCTTTTTGGTGGGTATTCTAGGGATGCACCCTGCTTGGGATATTTGGGATCTCTTGGTATAGTTGTGTCTTGAGTGTTATTGTTCTATTTGGATGGGGTCTCCTCTCAGGGTGTCTGGTAATGTGACTCACTCTCTACCACATTGACCAAACAACACAATATACAACTCAACAAGACCTGACACAAAGGGAACAAAACATGAATGTACTCAGGACACTGATAACCCCAATAAAAGTGACCACAAGGTAAAAGAGAATTAGGAGAAAGAGAAGAAAAATGATATAGAGAAAAGGCAAAAAGGTAAAATAAAAAAGAAAAATATTTATAAATATGGGGAGAAAACACCACAAAACAATCAAACCAAAAGAAATGCAAACAACAAAAATTAAAAAAGAAAAAATTAGGGATAGAATCTGTAGAGGCAGAGCTTATATACAGAAAGTATAGTTAAGGAATTGAATGAATAGTGGGAGGACCATGGTTCAATATAGAGGAGGTAGAAAGAGAATGATTGAATAAGAAGAAAAGAAAAAAGAAATAAAAAGATAAAACAAAAAATAAATAAAAAGATAAAATTATTTATTTATTTATTCATTTATTTATTTATTTATTTATTTATTTTTGGAAAAGAAAAATAGAAGAGAGAGAAAATGGGTTGAGTTTAGTGAGCAAAACTAATTAAATGATTAGGAGACAAAGAGCAGGAGAGGATAGGGAAAATAAAAGAATAATAAGATTAACTAGAGAAGAAAGAGAAAAGAGAAGCATGCATGGACTTGGAGTAGGGAACAGGTAATTAGATAAATGAGTAAACCAACAGAGACTACAGTAATAATATCACATCAATAAAGTAGATAAAGAAGATCCATTTTTAACAAAGGGTAAAGGATATGTAAGAGGAAAACTAAAGTGGGGATGAAAAAGGAAGAAGTAAGGAAGAGAAAGGTGGAAAAATAAAAAAATAAGATAAAATAAAATAACAATACAAAATAAAATAAAGTGAAAAAATAAAAGATAAAAAAATTAAGTTTTATTATATATAAATTTATTTATAATACTGTGTGAACACCCATACTTAATTTGTATCATTCAAAGTAATGACATTTAGTAAGGTGGAAATTATTGACAAGGGAGAGTATTTTTGCCAATAACTTAATATTTTGAATGTTCAAATAATGCTTCAGAAATTATTCTCAGAAACTATAAAACATTTCTCTTATTTGGGTATGACAACTTGAAAGTACTGTCATTAATTCCAGCCTATTTAGAAAAACCTCAGCTGTAAGTATGACTTTATACTTGTGTATTAATGTTTATATCTCATGAGTCAAGCACCTTTCATTATAGTAACATACTTAGAGAACGGACTTTAGATTTGGACTGAGGAATCCTTGAGTCCTTATTTTTCCAATTATCAGGTATATGATGATATCTTAAAGTTACTTAAAATTTGTACATCTTAGTTTCTTCTTTGGTGAAAACACTGCTCACCACACAGTGTTGAGAATTAAAAAGGAGAATGTAAAATAAGCCTTTGATAAATGTCACCTTAGAGGTGGGTTCATTAGAAAAATGTTCCTGTTAGCAAAGTAATACTTTCTTGTAACAAGAATTCAAAAAATACAGAAATAGAACAAAAATACAATAGCTGCCTCACTGTCCTCCAACTCTATTGATAGATTCAAGGGGTAACCATTGTTAACAATTTGGTTTGTATTTGACCTTGTAAATATTGCACTTCTTATTATTTTTTAATTCTTTATTGATTAAAGTATTACATAAAATATAAAAACTAAAAAAAATAAATAAAAATAAAGTGTTGTTCACTTTAGCCAAGTTTTAATACTCCAGGGAGGCTGGGTTAAGACCCTACTCTTCTGTTCTGTCTTCCATTTCTGAGTTTCCTTTTAGGTAGTCAACACCATGTAGAAGTTCCAAGAGATCCACTGCTCCTCTGTTTTTGTCTATTCCACAATATTGTTACAAGCAGGCAGGACCAATGTGCCCACTTGGCCTGTCATCTGCTGTCAATCTTAATCACTCAAGCATCTGTTTCTAACAGGGCTTTAGGTGGGAGTGGTTTCTGGGAATGAACAGCCCCTTTTCAACTCAATCCTTGAGGGCTCTTTGGGGCTATTCAGAGTCTAGATGTAGGCTGGGTGTGGCTGTATTAACTGAATTGAGGCCTCTGGGAGAGGCTGGCTCTTCAGTAAAAAAAAAATAAAAAAATAAATAAATAAATGGCTGTTTTGGTCCAGAGGGTGCCAGATTACTGGTAACCTCTCCCTGGCCTACTCCTGTCCATAGCCTCTCTGCAGACTCCACAAATATGCATCTCTACCTGCATTGCAGCTTCAGGTGAGTGTTTGTAATTGAAAGATTCTTATACTGGGTTTAGTGAATAAAGTCAAGGACAAAAGGGAGGCAAAACAACCATGTGACTGCAAGTTTCTCTCTCCCTGGCACTGTGTGGCTTGGGCAGCTCTTCATGCTGTTCTTCTAGGAGGCAGCATCTCTGGGCTGTAGGCTTAGATATAGACTCCCTAGCTTCCAGCAGTCCTATGAACGTCCTTTCCACAGTTGGATGTTACTCCTGTCCCCAATGAGCATGAATTTGGTGCTGTGCAGCTTCTTTCTAATCCTCTTGGCCTGGTGATCTTGCATCTCTCTCCAGCCCAGATCCCTGATCTTAGTGCTCTCCAGGTATCCTCTGCCCTATCCAGCTGTTAATTGTCTCACCAGCTATGTCTAATTTGCCAATTCTGTATGAATGTTATTTGATTTAGTTGCTCTTTCTACTTGCTCCAGGACAAGGTGCAGGACACATCTGCCTATTTGGTCACCATTAATCTTCTTATTTGCATGCTTCATTTCAAGGATTTCTGATTGGTTATTTTTTTTGTTTCAATTTCATTTGTATAGTACTCATTTTGTTCATTAATTTGTTTACTGAGTGCATTGACTTGCTTGTCTGTATTTTCTTGCATCTCATTGAGTATTTTAAGAACTGTAGTCTTGAAATCTTTGTCATTTATATCACATATTTCCATGTGTTCCAGCTTGCTTTGGGGATTTTTCATTTACTTTCTGATCTTTTTACTAATTCGGGTGCTGTTTTCATATTTCTGTTCAATTTATTAAAATTTAAATAGTAAGAATCTCATAGATCCAAGGGAAAATTTTACCTATTCATTATTGAGCTTTTTTTTTCTAAAATGAATAATAAACTCCATTTTCATTAGCATTTTTATGTCCTTTAGATGGAAAATGAAATATATTTGAGGCACTATTAATTATCTAGAGGTACATTTATACTATACTTGTAATTCAAATAAGAACTATTATATTAAATATATAAGTATCCCTTAGAATGACAATGGCATGCCAACAAAATATGAGAGAAAGAATCAAACAGAAATTTCAGAGATTTCAAATGAATTGCATTGTATTTAGCCTCTGAGAAATCTTATCACTTATCTATTGAAAGTGGAGAAATGCTGTCTGAAAAAGAAAATCTGAATGATGACTTTATTCCTTCAACTCTAAGTTGAGTATACTGACCTACATTTGTTCTCCAATGAGGTTGATGACAAGAAAAAAAAATTACAATTATGTGACAATAGAAAGAGATTTGGCAAAGGCTTAAGAAAAATTTGAAAAAAATAAATATTTTTGAATATCAAATTTCACCAAATACCTTACACATCTTACATATTCCTTTAAGGGTGATATGATAGGTCAAAAAATTGATCCACATAAAATAACTTATTTTAGAAAGAATCCAATTTAGTTCTTGTCTTACTTAAAATGATAAGCATTCCACTCTAGACATTTAAAAAAAAAATCCCTATTACTTCCTTTAAGAGGAAAAAAAGCCTACATTTCCAGGTTTTATTTGACTTATGAGACATTTGCTTAATAACGACAGATAACTAATGAGAATAAAGTCATTGATTTATAATTAACAAATCTATTAAATAAGTTTCTGTTCTCTACATACACATATAATCAGGATAAAGAAAAATTAACATTAATAGTGCTATATATGAAAATTAAATATTAGTATTAATAATAATGTTAGAGTAACATGGTAACAGCAGCCTCATAGGAGTTTATAAACTAGTATTGTTAACAATTTTTAGTCTTTAATTCTTAATAAATTTATATTTCATTTTTATTAATCCATAAATAAGTTTATTATTAGGAAAAACATAATTTATTGACCATTGAAACATACATGAGAAAATCTCATATTAACATATACACTGAAAATATATTATTTTTTAATCTACACTTATAAATCATTGAGACTAAAGGACTAATAAAAATATTATTTTAAAAATTGACCATTTGACTAAATTTGCATCAATTTACCAGTCTCCAAATAATTTGTGCTTTTGAAATAGATCTTCTTTAAATGTTGTGGGGGGAAACATTACGCCAACTGCATGCAATTTTAATTACAACTTATAGTCTTGTGTTTAAATTGCATTTTAAACTAATTTGGTTTCTTCTTGAAGTTAATTAACAAATTGGGAGAATGGTTCTTGGTACAACAGAGATAATAGAGCAGATGTGGAAATGTATTGGCATCTTTTGGAAGCAACCCAAACTTAGACTTTTTCTCTTTGTCATGCTAAACTAACCTTAAAATGTATGTGCTTCCCCAAAGTGAGAGCTGTCAATCATAAATGTTTTGGGGACATTGAGGAAAAGTCAATATAAACAATTGTGATTTTATTAGCTTCAAGCTTTTGATTTAATACTAATATTATTTTCTACATAAATTTTGTTGTTGGAAGCTTGCATTAAACAAGTAAAAGGAGAGTATAATGATCATATTTTCATCTTAATGACATAAAATAGTATTTTTTAGCTCAGATTTAATACCTCATTCAATTATTCAATTATATTTCCTTCAACTAATAGAGACCTATAAAATAATGCTTCTGAGTAAAAGTAATGAATCCTACTATAAAGATGTTAATAGTTACACATTTGACACATTTCCTGCATAGAATTCAAACCCTTTCATTCTTTTCTTTCTATTTCCTCTTTTAGTAGGCATCTCAGTGAGATGTGGAAGAACAAATTTTTGAATATATATGATCGTCTTTATTGAAAGGGTAATAAGTAAATGTTTATTTTTATGTTGGCTTTATGATAATCATACCAACAAGTACTCTACAGGTATCATTTTACTTAACACCAACAACATATAACATTGTACTCACAGTTAAAGAAACAAGTCAGGGGGAATAGATCATTTGTCCAACGTCCTATTTGGAGTAAATTTGCAACTCAGGTGTCACATTAAAGTAGTCTCAATTCATAATCTAATAGTTTAAAATATATATTTGGCATATGTATTTGCATATGCATGCATAACCTTTTACATTCTGCTGTTTTTACTTGAAATGGCATTAGCACTCCTCAAATTTCTATAGTCTTATACCATGTGCTAAAGAGTGAGGTATTTCCACAGAAATTAATATTGCATGTGATGTTGTTCAATATTTCATTAATGATTATCAATAATTCAATTTCTATGTAGAAAGAAGTGCAACTTTAACAGAAAGAACCACATAAATTTTCCAGATTCTGCACAGCCTAAGGATTTACATAAGGTTACTTCTTTATTTATCTATCTATCTATCTATCTATCTATCTATCTATCTATCTATCTATCTATTTATTCTGTAAGCATTAACACTCTATTATCAACAATTCCAAGACCATCAACAAGTTGTTTGAATATCTGCTGATTAAAAATCCAGATGTAGCCAAAGCCGGTTTGGCTCAGTGGTAGAGCGTCGGTCTATGGACTGGAGGGTCCTGAGTTCAATTCCGGTCAGGGACATGTGCATTGGTTGCGGGCACATCCCCTGTAGGAGGTGTGCAGGAGGCAGCTGGTTGATGTTTCTCTCTCATCAACGTTTCTAGCTCTCTGTCTCTCTCCCTCTCTGTAAAATATCAGTAGAATGTTTTAAAAAAATCCAGATATAGCCGAAACTGGTTTGGCTCAGTGGATAGAGCATCAGCCTGTGGACTAAAAGGTCCCAAGTTCGATTCCGGTCAAGGGCATGTACCTTGCTTGCGGGCACATCCCCAGTAGGAGGGGTGTGGGAGGTGGCTGATCAATGTTTCTCTCTCATTGATGTTTCTAACTCTCTGTCCCTCTCCCTTTCTCTCTGTAAAAAAATCAATAAAATGTATTTAAAAACATAAAAAATGAAAAATCCAGATATGAAAATTTTACCCTTCGTAATTCCAAACTCTTGTTAATATTAGAGGAAAAGTATCACGTTCATGATTTTGCAAGTGGGCCAGGTTAGAGCATATTTTCAAATGGGTACCTGATATTCTTTGCTGGAAGAAATTTTATCTTTAGAATAAATAGGTATATTTATTATATTTGAATGCTATTTATAATAAAATGTTATGTTTGGTATGAGTATGTTAGTTATTGAGTACCTAAGAATGATAGGAAAAGGACATACTCATTCATCCCCTAGCCACACCTTACCTAATAAAAGAGAAACATGAAAATTAACCATCGCTCCGCTATGCCCACAGCCAATAATAGTGGATAGGCAAATTAACCCAACAAAGAGAGAGGTTAATTTGCATATGCAGGCACCTAGCAGTGTGACACCTGCTATGAGGGGAAGGAGGGCAGCGGATGAAGCTACTGGAGTGGTGCTCCAGCAGAAGCAAGGACTTGCCTGCTCCAGGCGGCTCAGGAGCGGGGATGTGCAGGCTCTGGGCTCCCAGGTGGCCTGGGAACAATGACTTGCTGGCTCTCAGGCAACCAGGGAATGGAGACTTGCCAGCTCCTGGTAGGAGTGGGGACGTGCTGGCTCTGGTGGCCCAGGAGTGGGGAGTTGCCAGTTCCTGGGCAGTTGGGGTGCAGGGACTTGCTGGCTCCAGGGTGGCTGAGAGTGAAGCCATGGGCCTATTCTTGCACGAATATCATGCAACAGGTCTCTAGTATATAAAATAGTTTTCTTTTTTTTAAATTTTATTTTATTAAGGTATTATCTGTGTACATAGCTTACCATTGTCCCCCTCCCCCTCACCTCCCATTTATGCCCTCCCTCCCCAGAGTTCTGTGTTCGTTGGTTGTATTTATGTTCATGCATACCAGTCCCTCGGTTGTTCTCCTATCTCCCCCCAGGTCTCCTTCCCCTCCCTGCTGTCATTTGACAATCTGCTTGTTTTATGGTGACCATCTCAGGACCCATGAATAGAGTCCGCTCCTCATTTGGCAGTCTGCTTGTTTTATGGTGACTATCTCAGGACCATATGAATAGAGTCTGCTGCTCCTCTGGTTTTCACCGCCCCTTCCCCTGGGTCTCACTGCTTCCCCCTGGGACACACGGCTCGCCCGGGGCACTAGGCCCCCTGGGACACTCGGCTCACCCGGGGCATTTGGCCCCCTGGGACACTCGGCTCACCCGGGGCACTCGGCCCCTCTAGGGTGTTGGGGTCGCATATTGGAGGCGCCGCGCTAACTCCTTGCTAGCATGGCGGGCAGGCTGGGACAGCTGCAGTTGGGCTGAGATGGTTGCAGGCAGGGGGACCACCTTCAAAGGTGTCTTGTTCAGTGTGGGAGCGGAGCAGCTGCAGACATGGAGGCTAAGTTCTGAGGTCGCCCACTCCCTGAGCCCAAGGCTTGGTGAGCTCTGTTCTCAGTGGATTTCCTTTATTCACGGCGGCAGTGGCGGGTGGTGGTGCCAGGTGCAGCAGTGATCATCACTCCTGTGGTTCAATTACTACTGTAGTTTTAAAGTTCACATGGCAGTGGTGGCGAGAGCTTCGGCTCGGCCATGCGGCATCGGAGGAAGGGCTCGCCTGGGCGGCTAATGGAAGGCGCTGTGCTATTTCCTCACAAGTGCGCTCCATCTCCCTCCCAGCATGGTGGGTGTGCTAGGAAGATTGTGGGCGGGCTGTGATGGCTGCGTGGGGAGAGTCTGCCCTCAATGGTGTCCTCTTTGGTGCGGATGTGGAGCTGCTGTGGATGCAGAGGCTAATTTCTGAAGCCACACTCTCTGTGAGCCCAGGGCGTAGTGAGCTCTGATTTTGGTGGATTCCCATTCTTGGGGGCGGTGGCGGGGGCGGCAGCGATGGTAGCTCCTGTGGCTCAATTTCCCCTGTAGATTTAAAATCCACATGGCAGTGTCTGATGCTTTGGCCTGGCCATGCGGCAGCGGAGAGAGGATTCTCTGGGTCTGCCAACGGAAGGAGCAGCGCCAGCACAGTGCGTGCGAAGGCCTGGCAGAGCAGGCCGCGGGCGGTGGCAGCGGTGGAGGCCACGGGATCCGTGGGTTTGGCGCAAAGGCAGGGCCAAGCCGGTCGTGGGCTTTGGCGGAGAGTCCCCGCGATGTCTTAGTCTTTCAGACTTAGTGAAACGCTTCCCCTGAGCCAAGAGAAGCAGCACCACAAATATTGGCCAGCTCAGTGCTGCCTCTCTGCAGGTGACAGTAGGGTCATCCTCACCTCGGTATGCCTTTGCTCTTAGAGGTCTTAACCAGTGGAAGGCAGCATGGTACAGAACTGCCCCACCTTCTCACTCCTCCGGAATTTTCTGTCATCAGTAGACTTTATCAGTTAATATTGTTTGTCTTTTAACTAGGACACAAAGGGTGTTTTCTACATATAAACTAACTAAAATAATATTACAAGTTTTCCTATAAATCACTGAACCTAAAATATTTAGAGCTGTGGTTCTCAACCTTTTTTTGGGCCGCTCCCCACCTACACATCTTCAAAATGCTGATGTCCCACCTGTGACATACAATTCTTATTATTCAAAAAGTGGATTCCTATTCACAGGGAGGAAGCCTAAAAGGCCATTAACTTGGTTTTAACAAGATTCCAAAGAACAAGATTCCATGAAAGAGAAAAATAAAAGAATGAAAGGACAGTTTAAGTACTAAAGAAGAAATCACTAAGAAATTGTTAAAAAATAAAAGTAATATGAAGTGATATAATAGCAAATAAAGTTTCAAAATATAATAGAGAACTGAAATGCATAAATATTTCACAATATACATTTAGTAGCCAGATTATTATGATTTCTGAATGCATAATAATCTGGTCACTCAGTGTATACCCTATATAATAAAAAGCTAATATGAAAATTGTCCCCTTGACCAAGAGTTCAATCAGTAAGCATGCCAGCCAACCATCCATGTCCCCACCCCCTTGCCAGGTTGGCCAGACCCAAACCATATATGAATTCATGCACCAGGTCTCATATGTTCAGAGATCATAATGATCTGGCCACTCAATGTATATTTATATATTGTATATGAGGCCCCTTGAACCATAGGAAATGCAAAAAATCCATTGTTAATAACTCACTCTTAAATTGCCTCCTCTTAAAAATCAAATTGCCCCCCTGTGGTACGTGTGCCCCATTTTGAAAACCACTGATTTAGAGGATACATTGAAATTCAGAACCATGGACAGCACACCCCTTTAAAGGACTTCATTATAAAGATTAGAGGCCTAGTGCAGGTCCCTCAGCCTGGCCTGTGGGGATTTTACAAAACTGGCAGTCCTACACACCCCGAGGGATATAGTAGTGTCCTAAGCAACAGGCAGCCGGGGAGGAGCCTGAACCTGGGCCAGGCACTGTGCTGCTCTTGCTCATCCTGCTGCCACCACTGCTTGGTAGGCTTGCCCATGACTGAGAATCAATCCAATGCCAGTCCTCATCCTGATGCGGGTCCCCTTCATGGTACCCAGTCCAGATTGGGGAGGGGCACGCAGGGCAAGTGTCTGTGGCAGAGGCTCGCTAGCCATGAGCCTGGCATCTGGTGCCCATTGGTGACTTGAGTGGCACTCCCGCTGTGAAAGTGCACTGACAACTAGGGGGCAGCTCCTGTGTTGAGCATCTGCCCTCTGTTAGTCAGTGTGTGTTGTAGCTACTGGTCAACCAAACAGTCTACTGCTCGCTTAGGCTTTTATATATATAGATGACTAAATGCTACAGAATGCTCTAAAGCTTAGGTCCTTTAACTTGTTAAATGGCCATCATAATAAATTCATTAGAACTGGTAGAGAGCACAAACACAAAAATAAGTCATAAATAAGTAATAGTGACTATTCAAATGAGTTGTGTGTTTTTTTTCACATCTAATGCAAGTTTCCCCTCATGTTTCAAACTCTATTTTTTCTATCTACATGCCTTGTATGTGTGAATCATTTTCTTAAAAGTCATGAGTACTTCAATACAAGTTTCAAAGAGTAGATTATGGTTAGCCTTTGGTTTTGTATTTGTAGCAGAAACAAGCTTATCAGTGCTTTGGTACACCTATACTCTGTTTCAATGACATGCACTAGGTAGGCATCCAAAGACACTTTTCTTGGGCATTCATGTGTATCTTACTGTCAGCTTGATAGGCTCACTAAATAACTGGGCACTGATCCAGAATTAACTAGTCTCTATTCTCTATAACTTGTTGGAAGATTTATGGGTACCATACTGGATGAAAGCCATTTTCAGAGTGGCAATGATTATACTCATATTTAATTGTCTTTACATTCCCTTTTCCCATCAACTAATATTTTCTCTCCTTTTTTCCCCTTCACTTTCCCTCAAAAACATTTAAGTGTGCTCACAAAAATAGTTCAGCAAGAACACTGTACTGTATTGTGAGTACACTTTAGTCTAATCTACTCTCTTGAGATTAAATACCGTATATACTTTAATGAAACCAAACTGGCAATTGTTAGATGAATTGAGTGCCCAAGACATATAAACCATACCCAAAGTCTTCAATCCCTCAAATTATATTTGGGACCATCAAATATGAGAGATAATTTATCATTTGGAAGGGGGAAAAAAAAACTAAGTTAAAAGAAACTAAAGAATGTAATGAGACAAAGGCATAGAAAAACACACTTAATGTATTTCCTATTGACTTGTACTTTTATACTGATTTTATTATCTAAATACATGAGATAATTATTCAGCAACTTTAGCACTCTGACCCCAGAGTTCAGTCTCACTTCCCATGAGAGCTGCTTATAAGGCTTTATTCTAGTGTGATTATGATATAGTTTAGCCTCTAAGTACATATGTGAGCCAAAAGGCTACATTTTATGGACTCATTATTATATGCTTGAGGGGAAAAAAACATAGATAGAATTATCATCTACAATTGGGTGGTTATTTTTAAAATATGCGTGAGCAATGGCAGCATGTTTATATTCAGTATGAGAAATCATCACTCAACCTTAGTTTTGTGTGTGTATTTTTTCATCTAGAAAAACAGTACATTCTGCTGAATCCTTTTGTTCTATCAATACTATAAGTAATGTAATAGACTTTAAAATGCTTATTATTTTAAGAGAAGATGTGTTCCATTAACTTTCATTGCTAATGAGATCATAAAGGATAAGAAGTAGAAAAAATGGGGGAAATGAAATGAGCACTTTTTTAGAGGTCAGGATCCTAAAAAGACTGTAATTGAGCCCCTTGCGCATTTCACTAAATATAAACATGGAGATTCATTGAATTCTTTTTTTTATATTTTGTTTTGACTTTTTTATTTTGAGATAATTACAAGTTATTGTGTGCCCTTCACCCAGTTTCCTGCCAATAGTTACATCTTACACTGTCAAAATCAGGAAATTGGCAGTGGTACAATATGTGTGCATAATTCTGTGGCATTTTGTCACATATGTAGATTCATGTAATGACCACATCAAATATTTTCTATAAACCATTCTCAATCATTCTTATTCCCAGTCCCATTTCAATACAATTCCAACAAAAAGAGGAAGAAAGGAGACTCATACTGGTTATATTAATTGATTTGCTTCAGAAGCATGTCATGATAAGGGTAAGGGAAGACTTTCAAACAATTCAGTTACATTGTACAGGGACACTATTATTTATGGACTTAGGTATCCACTTATATTATAGAAGCTTTTCTGTCCATGTATATATCCTCTTCCAGCTATGTGTTCTGCCTGATATCCTATTTGTGATAAATTAAATCATTGTGTATATGGGAGTCTCCATGTTCATTTACAAATGTTGATAACTGTTATAAAATATTGAACTATATTCACCTAGCAACAAACATTTTAATGAAATGGTATTAGTAGCAAAATAGTAACTGTACCTTTCCGATCCACTATCTGCAGTGTAATCATCACCAAGATGCAGATTTTCATGGAAACCCTCATGGGAAGACTATCACTCTCGAGGTTGAATCCTTGGATAGAAAATGTAAAGGCCAAGATCCAGGATAAGGAAGGAATTCCTCCTAATCAGCAAATACTGGTCTTTCCTGGCAAGAAACTGGAAGATGGGCATACTTTGTCTGACTACAACATTCAAAACGAGTCCACGCTTCATCTTGTGTTGAAACTTCATGGTGGTGCCAAGAAAAGGAAGAAGAAAGTATATATATATATATATATATATATATATATATATATATATATATATATATAATTTCAGAGGGGAAGGGAGAAAGACATAAAAATATCAATGTATCCACTGATGCCTCCTGCATGCCCCTTACTGGGGATCAAGCCCGCAACCCCAGGCATATGCCCTGACCAGAATAAAACCTGGGACCTTTTGGTCTGAAGGCCGATGCTCTATCCACTGAGAAAAATCAGCTAGGGCAAGAAGAAGTCTTATGCCACTCCAAAGAAGAACAAGCATAAGAGAAAGAAGGTTAAGCTGGCTGTCCTGAAATACTACAAAGTGTATGAGAATGGCAAAATTGGTCGTCTTCCTTGGAGTGCCTTTCAGATGAATGTGGTGCTAGAGTTTTTATAGCCAGCCACTTTGACAGACATTATTGTGACAAATGTTGTTTGACCTATTGCTTCAACAAACCAGAAGACAAGAACTTGTACTTGGGTTAATAAAAGACATGAACAACAACAACAAAAATAGTAACTATATGAACTATAAAATATCCCATCAGAACATTCTAAATTTTAACATGAGGAAAGGTAAGAATTGTAGGACTAAAGGTTTAATTATTATTCAGGGGAATAATTTTGTATAAAAGATGCCATATATCCAGTGGACTAGTAGAGGAATTAAATAACTTAAGGAAGAAGATGTCAATATAGTTTTATTACCATTTTAATTCTAACTCAGTATTTGAAATAAAATCACAAATCTAAAAGCTTGAGAATTATATTAAGCTCTAAAAACTTGAAGAAAACTGCAACAAGAGACAACATAATCAAGTTACAGCCAGTGGTAAGAAGAAAACTTTAAAACCAGCAAAAGAAAATGTACACATTATATACAAAAGAGCAAATAAAAAGATCGCAACAGATTTCTCCTAGGAAACAATGCAAATAAGAAAACAGTAGAATAACATCTCTACCATACTAAAAAAAATAGTCTAGAATTCTATATGCAGCAAAAAGATTTTTCAGAAATAAAGGTAAAATGGAAACATTATCAGTCATAGAAAGGCTGAGAGAATTAATCATATGGATACCTGCAGATCTAAACATAAATATCAGGTATAAACATAAATACCAGATATAAATATAATCTGATACCATCTATAATAATAAAAGCATAATATGCTCATTAGCTGAATAACCTTCTGTATGTCATTCTGGACATCATTCTGGACAAAGCTATGGTGGTGGGGGCTGAGGCAGAGGCAGTTAGGGGCTATCAAACAGGCAGGCACAGTGTATAGGAGCAATCAGGCAGGCAGGTGAGAATTTAAGGCAGGCAGGCAGAATGGTTAGAGGGGATCAGGCAGGCAGGTAGGCAAGTGTTTAGAAGTCAGCAGTCCCATTGCTAAAGAGATGTCCGGCAGTTGGACATCCCCCAAGGGGTCCTGGATTGTGAGAGGGTACAGGTAGGGCTGAGGGACACCCCTCATGCATAAATTTTGTGCACCAGGTCTCTAGTATATAAGTATAATTCTACATAAAGGAATGTAAAGAACTGTAAATGGTAAAAATCTAAAATGTTCTTTTTTCTATTAAGTAAATGTCTTAAAGAGAAAATTCAGTGTTTAAAACAAAAATAATAACCATGTGCTGTGGGGTTTTAAAATTCATATAAATATAATGTAGGGCAAAAATACACAAAGATTAAGGAGAAATTAAAAGAATGTATATTTGAAGGGTTCTTGTACTATATTTGTCATGGTATAGTAACACTTTTGGTAGGCTTTCATAAGTTAAAGATGTGTACTATGTAGACTATAGCAACTAATAAAATAATATCTAAGGAAGAGGTGTAGCATAAGACAGCAAAGGAGGTTAAATAGAATCATGAAAAGTGCTACAATGATATAAAAGTCAGCAGAAAAACACAGGGGACAAAGGACAGATGAGACAAAGAGAAATTACCCTGCAAGATGAAAGATTTAACCCTGTTGGGTCAATACTATATTAAATGTAAATAGTTTCACTCTCCCAATTAAAATTAGATATTGAGAGATTTTTTTTAAAGCCTGACCCAAACATATTCTGTTTATTATTATTATTTTTAAAATCACCCAAGAATACATTTAAGATTCTGCCTATAAAAATTTCACTTTAAATATAAAAACACAAATAGGTTAAATGTAGAGGATAGTAAAAATATACTAAGCTAACACTGTTCAAAAGAATGTGGAAGTAAATATATTAGTGCCAGATTTCAGAGCAAAAAATATTAACAGGACAAAAAGAAGCTTTACTTGATAATGATAGAATTGTCCACTCACAAAGAGGAAATAATAATTCTAAATTTGAATAAACTTCATAATAAAGCGTCAAAGTCCATGAAGCCAAAAATGTTAGTACATCAAAGAAAATAGACAAGTTTATATTCTTCTTTCAATAATTGATGGAACAAGTAGATAGTAAATCAGTAGAGATGTAAGAATACTTAAAAAACACTACCAATCAACCTAACTTAATTGTTATTCATAGAACATTCCAGCTAACATCAGAACACACATTTTTTCCCAAGGGCACAGGGAAAATTTATAATGATTAACTATTTTCTGGACCATAACAAGATCTCAAGTTAAAAGGATTCAATTCATAAAATTGATCTCTTACCACAATACAAATAAATTAGAACTGAATTATGGAAAGATAACACAATAACTAAATAACACATATCTAAATTTCTAGATCAAAGAAGAAATTCAAAAGAAAATGAGAACTTTGAATTGAATGAAAACAAAAGCAGAATATAAAATTTGTGGGATGCAGCTATGGAAGTGCTTAGAGGAAAATTCATAACATTAAAAAGCCTATATTAGAAAGGTTGAAATGCATTAAATCAAGTACCTCAGTTTTCACCTTAAAAATTGAGAAAAAAAATAAACCTCAAATGATCAGAAGAGTGGAAATAACTATGATGAGAGGGAAATACAATGAAATAGAAGATAGAAAACAGGCCTATGAGAGGATAAATGGCAGCAGAATCAAAAGGCATGTTCCAAGCCTTGTCCCAGAGCAGAAAGAAAGAGCAGTTGAGGTTTGCATAGGGAGTGTTTGTTAGTGAGTTTAGAAATAGCTGGACTCCAGGAGAAGATGGCGGACTGCTAGACAGGGTTCTCCTGACATGGCAGCTCACACTGCCACTGGGTCCCCTCTCTGAGCTACCAACTCAGAAGTGGAAACCATGCCATTTTAAAAGGTAAAGTGGATCTTAACCCTGGAAATCAACTAAAATAAAAACAATCCAAAGAAATCAAACACATGAAGACTAAACAGCATGCTATTAAACAATAACTGGGTTACTAGAGAGATCAAGGAAGAAAAAAAAATCATGGCAACAAATGACAATTAAAACACAACAATCCAAAATATATGGGACACAGTGAAATCGGTCTTGAGAAGGAAGTTCATAGCTCTACAAGCGCACTGCAACAAACAAGAAACAATGGTAATAAATTACTTAACCCTACAACTCAAAGAGTTAGACAAAGAGCAACAAGAAAAGCCCAGTGTAAGCAGAAGGAAGGAAATAAAAAAGATTAGAGCAGATATAATGGCATAGAGACCAAAGAAACAATACATAAAATCAACAAAACCAAGAGTTGGTTCTTTGAAAGGATAAAAAAGATTGATGAACTGCTAGCCAGGCTCACCAAGGAGCAAAGAGAGAGGACCCAAATAAACAAAATCAGAAATGAAAGAGATGAAATAACAACAGACCCTGGCAAAATGCGAAGGATTGTTAAAAAATACTATGAACAACTCTATTCCAACAGACTGGACAACCTGGAGGAAATGGACATATTTCTAGAAAAATATAACCTTCCAAAATTGAATCAGGAAGAATCTAAACAACTCAAAAGGCCAGTATCTATGTAAGAAATTGAAGCAGTCATCAAAAAGCTTCCAGCAAACAAAAGCCTGGGTCCAGACGGCTTCACAGGAGAGTTTTACCAAACATTCAAGGAAGAACTAAAACCTATTCTCCTCAGACTATTCCAAAAAATTCAAGAGGAAGGAACACTTCCAAGCTCCTTTTATGAAACCAGCATCACTCTAATATCAAAACCAGAAAAAGATAACACAATGAAAGAAAATTACAGGCCAATATTCATCATGAACATAGATGCCAAAATACTCAACAATAATAAGCAAATTATGGGCAGCTTTATGCCAATAAATTCCACAGGTTAAATAAAATGAGCATATTCCTTGAAATATGCTCACTGAGGGAAAATTATTAATTCTTCTTTCATTAAAGACTAGAGGACTGGTGAATGAAATGCATGCACAGGGGCAAGAGGTTGTCCCTCAGCAACCCAGGAACCCTCAGGTAGAATCCTTAGACCTGGCAAGCAATCAGGGCCTATCAGGCTTTCCTTCTCCAGGTTGCTGGCAGCTGGCCCCACCCCTGCTGCTGCCACTACTTGCCATCTGTGCAGCACTGTTCTCCTCCCCCTTGCCTGCCACTACTTGCCTCCTTCTGTGGGCAACAGGCATGTGGTATGATTGCTTGGCTGGCCCGGGCCTCCCTCTGTGGAGCAATCACTGGCCATCCCTGCACACATTCCACAGCATAGGTGACCAGTGTGGCCTGAGCCTCCTACTGTGAGGCAATAGATTGTAGGGCCCCAAGATCAATCACCCCCAGATCAATTACCCTACAGCAGCATCAGTGGGGTGGCCTGGGCCTCCCTCTGTGGATGCTGCCTGGGTGGCCTGGAGGTATCAATCCCGGTGCTCCGCAATTGACCACCCAGTGAGGGAGGCCCTGCCCATCCGTCCATGGAGGCTTCCTGTGGTACCTCCCCAGCTGCCCAACCTCCTGTGTTCAATCGCTGTGCAGAGAGAGGCCCTGCCCACCCATGGCAGCACCACGACCTGAGAAGCCTGGTCCTCCCTCTTTGTAGGTACTGAAGAAGGCCCCCCTCCATCAATCACCCTGCTGGCTGGTGGCCTGGGCCTCCCTCTGCCAGGCAATTGTCGGTCAATGGCAGAGCCCCCCAACTAATTGCATCATACCTGCCTTGGCTGGCCTGGCACCAGTACGTGTCATAATGTGATCGTCCAGAAGGTCGTCCAGGAGGTTGTTTTGCATCAGTTGTTTGGTCAATTTGCATATTATACTTTTATTATTATAGATGTTACTTTTATATTTTTATTATTAATTATTATAATTAACTCTATTAAGAACTAAAAAACAAAAAAAAACAAAAACAAAAAAACACACAACAACCATAAGATCTCGCAAGGGAAGAATAAGCATTGATAAAGTGTAACACTATTTCCCAATAAAACCTCTTAGCAAACTAGGAATAGACATAAACTGTCTTAACTCAATAAAAGACATGTGCTAGGAACATTGCTAATGACATACTTAATGGTAAAAGATTGAATGTTTTTCTTCTAAAATGAGAAACAAGGAAAATATGTCTATTCTTATCATTTCTATTCAACATTCTAGTAAGTTTCTAGCATGTACAAGATAAAAAAAATAAAAGGAATTTAGATCAGAAAGAAACAAAAAATGTCTTTTCAGATACATGATTGTCTCTGTAGAATATCTAATGTAACCTAGAAAAATAGTACCTGACCTAATTAATGTGTTTAGAAATATTGCAGGATTCTATCAGTACACGAAAACCAATTGTATTCCTGTATACCAATAATGAACAATTAGAAATTGAATTAAAAAGTATTACCACTAAGTCTGGCCAGCATTGAACGTCAACCTATGAATTAGGAGACTGGTCGGAAAACTCATTAGTCAACAGAGCCAAATATCAACAGTACAATGATTGAAATTTCTTTTGAGATCTAAATTTTTTAAACTTAAACATCTTCTAATGCCATTTCTTCGAAACAGACTCACATAGGCCATGGTATTTTGTGGAAGAGCCACACTCAAGGGGCCAAAGAAATGCATGTGGCTCGCGAGCCACAGTTTGCCAACCACAGAACTAAGAGGTAAGGGTTCCATTCCTGGTGAGGGCACATGCCTGGGTTGCAGTCTCCATCCCCAGCGTGGGGTGTACAGGAGGCAGCCAATCAATGATTCTGTCTCATCATTGATGTTTCTATCTCTCTCTCCCTCTCCCTTCCTCTCTGAAATCAATAAAAATATGTTTTAAAAGGAAAATATTACCATTTATAAGGGTATATCTCATGTTAAGTACCCCCAAATTAATTAAAAGAAAAATACAAATCAATTACTTGAAATATTTTAAATTAATATATTCCTATCTTTGGATTTAAAAATATGTGTAGGCATTATTTTTAATAGGTAAAAATTTATTTTGAAAATAAAGTTCAGATTACTGCAAACCAGTTATAATTGTATGAAAAGTATGAAGAACTTGCAGAAAAATTGTCAAAATGTATGCAAGGCCTGTTCACTGAAAATGTCAGAACATATAAGTAAAGTGAACAATATATCGTGTGTATTGATTTGAATATACAATATTATTTAGATGTAAATTCCCCCTAAATTATCTATAAATCTAATATAGTCCTAGTTTTAAAGAATTCAAATTGCCAAGCTATTCTAATATTCATAGGGAAATGAAAAGGATTGAAAAGAACCCATTGAATGCTTTTTAACGCCAGATATTTAACAACTGTCAGGTGGCTAGGTATAGCTCAGATCTCTTCACTATGTTTCCAATTCATATATTCGGTTATATAGTTGACATCACCTCTTAGATATTTGGACATCTATAATTTGACATATCCAAACCTGTGCCATTGATCTCTCATACATGTGCTCCACTGAGAGAACCTTCTGAATAAATTCAGAGTAACTACATCTTCTTAGTTACTCAGGTCAAAAATTTCACAGTCATCTTTAACTTTTTTTCTTTATTTTACATCACATTCAGTGCTTTGGGACAGCCTTTTAACTGTACTATCAGGATATATGGAGAATCTGACCTCTTCTCAATATTTCCAATGCTAGCCACACTAGGTAGGCAATTATTTGTTTGATTTAGAGAATTTATCTATAAATCCTATGTAATAATAATCCCTTAATTTTTTGCCAAAATGTTATCTATCTATCTATCCTTCTACCTGCATATATTTGCATATATTTACATTAATAGACTCAAATGTATCTGTATTTTTTAAGTTTTGCCTTTTGTGACTTATTCAGATAATATTTATAAACCTGATTTAATAAAATATACTTTTGTGTCTTATTCTTCAGATTTTAAATATTTGCCTTTCATAATTATGTCCGTAATTTCTTGAAATGCTGTATTATTTGTAAAATTTTAGCCAAGATCCTGTAGAAAACAAAGACTGGACCAGGATTAAGGCACAACACTTGTTTGTAAGATACAACTCCAAGTAATAAGTGTGATGGTCCATTTGCATATTACCTCTTTATTATGTAGGATTTCTTCTCATGTATTCCCAGAAGTAGAATTGGTGGGTCATAAGGCAGTTACTTTTTAAATTTTTTGCAGTAACTCTATACTGCTTTCCACAGTTGCCATACCAATCTGCATTTCCACCAACAGTTCAACAAGGGGGATTTTCCTAGTAGATAGACATTCAACGTTTAAAATGCTTAGATTTTGTATTGCAAAATAGTTTACTACATCTGCAAAGGTAGTGCATAAACATGAAACAAAAATGTATGTTTAGTGCTTTTTTGCCATTTCTCAAAACTTATAACAGCTCTTTTTCTCCTAAAGTCACAAAATGATGAATTTTTTTTGCAAATACATAATAAATATGAACGTATTGTTATACATTACTATCCCTCAGTTGAATTTGACTCTGTTCAGCTTATAAATTCAAACAGTTATGTAAATTTAAAGTATTCCAAAAGTAAATAAAATAATGTCATGTTTCTAGGGGAGAAAATTTTCAACCTTCTCTATATATCTCACTTTCTAGTAATTAAGATTCTCCCCACTTCTCTGACTTACACTAGTGATTGGGTGGCAGAAGATAAATATTGACAATTGCATATTCTTCCTTCCACCGCTTCCCACTCTCATTATCTCTGTCTCTCTGTACTCTCTCTCTGTCTCTGTCTCTCTCTGTCTCTCTCTGTGTCTCTGTGTCTCTCTGTCTCTCTGTCTGTCTGTCTCTCTCTCTCTCTCTCTCTCTCTCTCTCTCACACACACACACACACACACACACACACACACACACACACGACTTGCCTCTCCTCTTTTTCAGTCTCCCTCCCCTCTTCTCCTCCTTTGTGGGGAAGCATGGCACTTGGTTGGAAGGTCTGTAAGGAGGATTCCTTGAAAGGTCCTGAGGCCTCTGAGGGGACCTTGCCGAAGGCGGCAACCTCTATTTTGACTTTTCCAAACAGGTCCGATCCCCTGGGGTGTTTTGCTAGAATTTCTATGTTTAATCTTTAAAAACCTGACCTTGAAGAAGCATATATTTCTCAAGGATGTTTGCCCTGCTGATTGTATCTAGAGGTTAATTTGAGTTCAAGCTCTTGGTACAGTAAAAAGCCAATGAGGCAGGCAGGCAGTGATGCTTTTACTACTGAAGTAAAGAAATCCCTTAGCCCTCTCTTTCACAGAAGCCTGTGTTGGAGTAATCTGTTCATGGTCACTCAGGATCTGCTGGTCAGCCCAGCACTCCTTGTTCTCTCTAACCCACTAAACCCATTCCATTCATCCTCTTTGTATGCTTTGTCAAATCTCTTCCTCTAAATTATTACCAATATGTTTTTTTATTCCTCAAGCCTAAATATTAATGTATAGTCCATACCTAAATGTAGCAGTGATAGGACTTATAAGTTATAGAAAATGCAATGAGAAGTTAGGAAAAGATGAAATAGAGATAATGGAAAATAATATTTTTTCTATATTTAATAACTAATAGAAAGACCAGAAACAATGTTCTTGGTAAAATTTTTCTCTTTATTTTTTTCTACCTTTTCCTTATCTTTCTGTTTTTATCAGGTTTTAAAAATACCATAGTTAAATTTTCACCAAGCATATTCTAGTGTACCAAATACACGTATGAATACATGGGTTGTTATTATACCATCTATAATACAATAGGTTATGTTGTTCCAGTGAAAAATAAAAGTCAACTCCACTCAGTGATATTTTTGGAAAAATGAATTATCCACAGAGTAATAATATAGATTCAGATATATCCTGAAGCAACAATTTTGGTTTTTACAGCAAAATCTATTTAAGATTTTAAATGACTTGTGTCTTCAAGAATATAACATTTGCTCATATGTGAGTAAAACTGAATAGTTATTGTAGAGGTCCCTCATGAAAAGTGAGGGCCTTACTTTCAAGTCAGTAACATTTTGAGAAGGATATAAAATCAGAGAGCAGAACATATCATTCAGTGATAGATTGAGAGGCTACGTATGGCCTAGTGAGTAGAAAAATTGGTTATGTCATTTCATGTGCACCACTGATGTACTAAGTCACTGTTCAAAGAGCCCCCCATTTTTCACCACACTAACTTGATTCCTACACTCAACCAATATTACCCCATGAAAACCAACACTTTATTTTGTCAGATTTGACCCATTAATTTGATAATTTCACATATATCAATGGTTAGAGTTACATATTTATTCTCAGAGATAGTCTGTAAGAATATCTTGTGTCTAAAAGCAAAATCTTGCTGCCTGTCTTTGTCCTTTTTGTGCCATACCTCTGAAACCCACATGGACCTAGGGCTGCAGAATTAGCTTTAAACATCCAGTTGTCAAATAGCTCATTTAGGTGACCTTCACTAAATAATTTCATTTTCCTGAGCTCAATCTTTCCTCTGTAAAATGAGGGAATTAGATTAAATGATGGTTCCTTAAAAGAAAACCCTGTACCAAGGGCCATGAAGCAAGTCACATCTGATACAACTTACTCTCTGAAGTTGCAAACATTTCTGGTGAATGAAGTAAAGTAAACATTGGAAGCATAGTCTTCTTTGATTTACAATCCTCCTGAAGACTATAATAATATTGGCATGTAGCATTTCAGAGAAACACAAAAAAGGCAAAGCTTTTCAGACTTATCTAACAGTGGGGTAGGACAACAGCTCCTCCATCTAGGATACTCCAACCACATCCCATGTCTCCTATATAATATTTTTTAATTAAGAAATTCTACCAGTATATTCCCAAACTATCTGTCACTTGATCTTAGCATTGGTCATATTGCAGTGTAGTATTTTTCCATCTTTATTATAGTGAAATAATAAGCATAAAACTTACAATCTTAATCATTCTAAAGTTCAGTGATACTAAATATATTTATATTACCCTAGCTGGTTTGGCTCAGTGGATTGAATGTTGGCCTGAAGGGTCTTGGATTCGATTCTGGTCAAGGGCACATTGATCCCCAGGGCTGTGGACTTGATCCCTAGTAGGGGTCATGCAGGAGGAAGTTGATCAATGATTGTTTCTCATCATTGATGTTTCTATTTCCCTCACCCTTCCTCTTTAAAATAGATAAAACATATTTATATGTGTGCATGTGTGTGTATGTATATATTTATAATGTGCAACCATCACCACTATCCATCTACATAACCCGTTTCACCTGTAAAACTTAAATTCTATACCCATTAAAAATAAGTTATCATTCTCTTACATTATAGCCTTTGACAATAACTATTCTACTTTTTCCATATGGATGTATGTGTGACTTAATTCAATTAGCATAGTGTCCTCAAGATTCATCCATGTTGTAGCATATTGCAGAATTTCCTTTCTTTTTAAGGCTGAGTAATATTCCAGTGTATACCACATTTTGCTTATTTATTAATCTTTTGATAGAATTTTGGGTTGCTTCTACATTTTAGCTATTGTGAATAATGCTATTAAGAACTTGAATGTCACGGTGGCCAAGGCATAGAAATAATTGAAGTGTCCTGAGATAGAGGACTGGATAAAGAAAATGTGGTACACATACACAGGGAATACCATTTAGCCATAAGAAAGAATGAAATAGCTCCATTTGCAACAACATGGATGGATCTTGAGAATATTGTGCAAAGTGAAATAAGTCAGTCAGGAAAAGCTAAAAACTGTATGATTTCACTCATATGTGGTATAGAAATGATAGATAACAGAATGGGAGTTCCTAAAAAATTAAGAATTGAGTTACCATAAAACCCAGCAATACCTCTTTGGGGTATCTACCCAAATACTCAACATCATTTACTCTCAAAGATACATGCATCTCTATATTTATTGCAGCATACTCATGGTAGTCCAGACATGAAGACAACAAAAGTATCCTTTGATAGGTGATTGGATAAATAAGATGTTTTGCAGTCATGACTGGATTTCCCAGTCGTTTGGAGTGTCCACCTGTACACCAAAATGTTGTGAGTTCAATTCCCAGTCAGAGCACACACCTAGGTTGCCAGTTTGATCCCCAGTTTGGGTGTATATGGGAAGCAGCTAGTCAATGTGTCTCTCTCACATTGCTGTTTTTCTATCTTATGCTCTCTTTTTCTTTCTCTCTCTCCTCCCCTCCTCCCTTTTTATCTCCCTACCCTTCACTCCTTAACAATCAGTAAAAACATACCACCAAGGTGAGGTTTTAAAAATAAAAAGAATATGTGGTACATATATACTCTGGACTACTACTCATCCATAAAAAAGATGAAATAGTGCCATTTGCGACAACATGGATGGACCTTGAGGATATTATGCTAAGCAAAATAAGTCAGAAAAAACTAATAACCATATGATTTCACTCATTTGTGGAATACAAAAATGAAACCCATAGACCCAGACAACAGTATGGTGGTTACCTGAGGGAAAGGGTAGAGCTGCATAGAAGGTTAAGGGGCCAATATATGATGGCATGATGACAGAGGATGATTTGTATTTGGATGATAGGCACACAATGCAATATATAGATAATGTATTATAGAAATGTACACATGAAATCTATATTATCTTATTAAACAATGTCACCTCAATAAATTTAATTTAAAAATCCTGGATTAAAAAAAAGCTAAACAGATTTATCTACTACAGGACACATTGAGCATTTCAATAAACTACCATGTATTATAAATCTCAAGAGGGTGAAAACTGTGGTACATATACACAATGGAATGCTACTGTAAAAAGAACCTCCCCTACCATTTGCAACAGCATGGATGGACCTGGAGAGTATTATGCTAAGTGAAATAAGTCAGTCAGAGAAATATAAATATTACATGATCTCACCCATATATGGAATATAGTGAACAACATAAACTGATGAACAAAAACAGATCCAGAGACAGAGAAGCATCAATCAGACCATCAAACCTCAGAGGGAAGTCAGGGGAGGGTAAGGGTAAGGGGTAGAGATCAACCAAAGGACTTGTATGCATGCATATAAGCATAACCAACCAATGGACACAGACACTGGATGGGGGAGGGCATAAGTGCAGGGGGGTAATAGGAAAATAAGGACACATAGATAATACCTTAATCAATAAAGAAATTAAAATATAAAAATAAGCGAGAAACAGAAAGATAAATACTACACAATATTATTTATATTATGAGTGCAAAACGGTGAAATTCACAGAAGCAAAGAGTAGAATGATTGTTGCCAGAGATGGGAGGAGGTATTATTTAAAGAATACCAAGTTTCAGTTATGCAAGATGAATAAGTCCTAGAGATCTACTATAGAGCAGAGTTCCTATAATGTACCGTATTGCCATTTTTAGAAAAATACTAGGAAGGTAAATCTTATGTTATGTGTTTCTATCAACAACAATAATAATAATATAGTGGGAGGAAACTTTTGGAAGTGATGGCTATGTTTGTGGCATAAATGATGATGATTTCACAGGTGTGTACTTATCTCCAAACTCATCAAGTTGTATACATTAAATATGTACAACTTTTTGTATATCCATCATACTTCCATCAAGTGGTTTAAGTTAAAAATAAATAAATATTTAAAAAATTACATGGAGGATACATATGTTATTACCCTCAGGGAGTATATATAGCTAGCTTTACTTTATATGATTACTGCTCTCATTTGTACTGGCAGCAGAGATTCCTCCTGAGGGAGGTAACGAGTTAGAGATGTCCTGAAATACTTCTGACCCCCTATTAAATTGTATTGTTTTTGTTTGGCTTTCCCCAAAAGATCTAACAATGGGCTAGTCACAAATGAAATATTTCCAGCCAGTATCCAGCATCATGAAGTCTTAAGTAGCCTGAATCGCAGGGCTGATGGGAAAGATAATCCCAGGATCAACAGGGCAGCATCTAGGAACTCATGGTACCCAACTGCCATCTATAAAGCAGAGCTATTTAAGAGAACACTGGAGATAAAAGACAGTTCTCAACAGGACCCATTTCTCAAAATCATGGAATGTGAGAATTAAAAGTGACATGTGGTTCACTTAGAAATGTCTCATAGTTGGGTGCAGACCTTAAGGCAAAACAGCTAGATTCTTCATACCTACTATTTCCACACCAGCTAGCAGTGTATTAATACTGAGCATTTGATTTATTTGATGCCTGGACTATCCCACAACGTTCTTGTATTTTTTTTATGTTTTATAAATTACTTTTGTAGTTAATAAAATTAATGGACTCAAAAGTAAGGGGAATTACAAAATATCCAAGACACTATGCCAACTTGTGTGAGAATGAGATCAAAATTGTGTGCTCTTTTATTACAGTACTCTGCCTTATTGATTTTCCATCAAGTCAAGGACAAAAAAATATCCTTTCTGAATATTTTGCTTAGCAGTCAGACCCTTGTTTGGAGTACAAAATATAATATTTATAGCTTCTGGGGTTAAGAAACGAGGTACTTATATTTTGTTTCTGGTCAAGCAGTTCATTTTTCCGGGCAAATTCTAAAGTTAAATTCCATCTAAAATACTAACTTACTACATATTCTGAAAATAAGTTCTTAAGCAATTTGACTCACAACATGTTTTCTTGACAGAGTGCTGCCCTTGACCAAAGCTGGTTACCTACTCACAGTGCCCACAAGCTAAAATGCATGCTCTGGTTTCTCTTGAGTCCAGGTTTTTATTGTGCCATGTGTCACAAAAGTGGATATTTCATTCTCTAACAACTCAGGACATTAAATAAAATTCTGAATCTTTTTCATTTTCCTTTTTCTTTCATTCATTAGTGTTAGTTTGTCATTCTTTTAGTATTAACCTCTTTTTAGTATTAGCTCACTTTCTTCCATTACAAAAAGAAAAGAAAAAGTTTCTTATAGACCTGAATTTATTTATGCATTGGAATGGTACACATATATCCCCTCTTTCATTATAACCCTAGATGTAAATTTAAAAAGTTTTTTTCTTATTATTTGTCAAAAATTAATCCAAATTGAGAGTATTAAATATGTTTTTGGAGATTATTATAAAATTGAAATAACAGCATGGATGGTATAAATCAATTCAAATTTATAGTCATGTTACATTTAGCAAGCTATATAAATGTGTATCTAGTTTGACATTAGAAGTAAAAATACTTCACCAATTCTTTATTTAATTACAGATCCTATTTTTGTTTATGTTTTTTACACTACATAATAGTGTATGTAATACTTTTTTTAAAAAAATATGCTGGCTGTTTGCTATCTTTTCTTAAAAAATATGCTTTTATTTATTTTAAAGAGAGTAGAAGGGAGAGGGAAAGAGAGAAACATCAATGTGAGAGAGAAACATCAATTGTTTGCTTCCTACACACCCCACACTGGGGATCGAGACACAACCCAGTCATGTGTCCTGACCAGGAATCAAACCATTGCCTTTTTGGTGCATGGGATGATGCTCATCCAACCTAGCCACACAGATGGGTAAACTGCTTACTATATTTTAAACCATTAAGCCTTATCAATCTTAAATGGGCTTAAGATTATGAAGAGGGAGATATTAGAGGTTTCAGGTACTAAAAATAATAAGAAAATTATATCTATTAATGAACCTAAAAACCATTCTGAACTCCCTATAATAGCCATAAAAGAGATCAGCCTCAATCCCTGGGTCTAGCCTTTATATCCAAGCATCCATTAAGTACCTATTCATTTAAAAAAGAATGGTTAAAACATATAAACACTTCTTCTCAATTATGGCACAGAATGAGCAGTTTAAGAAATCAATAGCAAGATAGCCTTACCAGAAACATATGAAAACAATAATCTTAACATAGAAATCATACCTTTTGCATTGTGAGGAATAGAAAGGCCTCGTGTTTTCACAATATTACTATCTATAATAATAAAAGAGTAATATGCTAATTAGACCAGATGTCCTTTTGGATGTCCTTCCAGATGAAACCAGGACCTGTGGGAAGCCCAGGCCCCAGTGCCAGAAGGAAACTGGTGCCAGCAGCCAGTGGAAGGAAGGCCTACTCTTACATGAATTTTGTGCATCAGGCCTCTAGCATATTATACTTACAAATTTACAAAGAGTTATAAGGTATGAAAATGAGATTTTAAGTGGTAACTTTAGAGATAAAAGTAGCATTTCTGTGATTGCGTAACTATAGAAAATTCACTATTGCAGAATTCCATAAGATGACGAGTTATGAGGTCTAAGTAAAATAAAAAATAGTTCTCAATAGTTCCACAAATCAATTGGACATATAATAGTAAAAATACATTATTCATAATAGAAACAAAATTCTAAAATATATAAATATAAGCGTATCAATAAATTTGCAAGACTCTTATTTTTAAGGAGCCAAATATTATAGCTAAAGGGTATGGAAAAATATCTGAATATGTGAAAAAGAAAAATGCTTATAAGAATATATATAAAAGTTTAATGTAAAAACTATAATCTGGGAATGTAATGCAATTCATTTCTAATTTTTTTTCATAAATTTGAAAAGCTAACTCAATATTTTGTTAAATGTAAAAACTAGCCAAAAGATTTTGAAAAACACAAATGCAGGCAATTCTTGCTCTATGATATATAAAAATGTATCCTAAAGCTATGTGTGACATAAGTGAGTAATATTTGTACAGTAAAACGCAAGTATGTCACTAGAAAAAATATGTAGTTCATAAGTAAATGTATAAACATATATATATATCCTTATATGTATATGTAAATTTCAAATATGAAAATGATGACATTACAAATTACTAAGGAAAAGTGACCTAGTCAATAAAGGCTGTTAGAGAATTGACTTTTTCATACAAACATCTATTTTTATGGGAATTTTTTCCAAAGACAGAAATAAATCCCAATTAGAACTAAATGTAAGATAAAGAAGTCAAAACAAATAAGAAAAACAAATAAATAACTATTAAATTCGTGTGAAAAATTATGGAATATACAGAACATGAAATTCATCAGAAAAAGATGGATACTTTTTATTTTTAGCTATCCGTAATCAAACTGATACATTTGATGGCATCAAAATATAAACATCTTTGTAACAAAATATGCCATAAATAAAATTAAAATACAAGGAACAATATGGGAGAAAATGTTTATTACCTGTAAAACAGAGATAAAATATTACAAATACATAAATTAATATATTTTCATTATTTATATATAAAAGATATATAAAACAATAAACATGTTAAATAACACAGCAGAAAAATATGGTAAAAATTTGTAAAGGAAAATAAGAGATAATGAAAGTGTCAAAAAGACATTTCAGCCTAACTAATTACTAAGGAAATGCAGGGGGGGGAAAAGCACCAATTCACAAATAAACTGACATTTGCAAAAATGAATAATAAGTGAAGTTTTGTGGAAATAAATCCAGATTGTGGAATGCTTTAATCCAGATTGTGACAGCAGTTAAAGAGTGAAATCATTCTACACATACAGACATGAAAAGATCTCAAGGGCAATTAATTTAATCTAAACTCAGTCTGATTAAATACATTCTGGGTGAAAATTGATTTCTACTATGTTATATTGAAAGTATGAGAAAAAAATTTGGATGCTCAGAGGATGGACTTTAACTCTGGTGGACTGCAGAAGATAGAAGCCTATAACCCATTGCTAAAACAGGTGAATGCTTGAAGGACAGGAGATAGTGAATAGGACTTCTAGAAAGAAGCCATACTTTCAACCCAAACCCTTTATAATTGTTTCCTTATTCCTCCCTGCAGTCCTGCCAGCACATCCATAATTAATCCCCAACCACCATCTACTCCCAGGTCGTGCTCTTGCATGCCTTCTTGCTTGTACCAATCTATTTTTTTTCTACTTAATATACCCCTCACTTTCTCCCTTCCTATTTTCCTAGTTAATTTCCACTTCTACTTATGTAGGGCTTTCTTCATAACTTTTTGACCCTCACCAACTCTCTCTGAGCTTTCTTGTTTCCTCAAGTTTTTCCCCCCATAAACTTGATTGTACTGTTTGAAATCCCAAATTAAGTGGATTAAAGAGATTGATTTTTAATAAAAATTGGTAACATATTGATAATAAAAATGAATTAAACTCACCATAGAGCATGTGTATGGTTTTTTAATGAACAAATCTAAAAAGTGAAATATTAAGGAAAGATCCTGAACAGTTTTGTAAAACTTATGTTAATTATGTAAATAATGCAATGTCATAATTAGTATGTAAACATTCCACAGGAGGGAACATTTTCTTGGTAAACACAAATAATTGAACAAAATTTTTTCTGGGAATCAAGAACACTGCTAATGTCTTTCTTTTTTTGTTTGTTTGTTTGTTACAATTACACATGTCAAAAATAAGTTAGGAAATTTATAAGGTAAAATTTATGGATTTGCAATATCAAAAACAACAATTTAAAAAATATTGATGTTCTTCTCCCTTGGGTAATAGACTGCAAAGTTGAGAATAAAAATGTCTCAAAAGTTTAAAACATATGACAAGCAGTTATCAACTTGAAAAACTGAAATCTATTGCTGAATATAAGTAAAAAGAAGAAAGGAAAGCAATATAAGTTTAATCATTACTGAAAAAAATTATCCATCATCATATATACATCATTATTAGATTAATACATTTCTAATAAAATTGTTTTGCTACTTAGTAAAGAATATTTTAACTACGCAAAAGGATTTCAAAGCCCAAGTGAATAGAGATGGGTGACAAGGCAAACAAGAAAGCTACATGAAAGAAAAACAAATTTGAATGTATTCAAATGATTTATTTATTTCAGGCATTAACAGTAAATTTCAATTAGCTTATTCAGTTTAATCTAGGTTGATGCTTAGGTTGTTGAGACACTTATGTAACCTATGTGGACTAGAACCATTGCCATGAGTTAAGGGTCTGTATAGGTGTGATACCTAAACTGCAAGTCTAATGACTTCCTATTCCCTCATAACCTTTACATAAGGAGTGGAATAAGGAAATGGCCACTGATTGTTGAAGTATAACAACACCATCTAGATTTTGATGGTTAATTGCTGCACAAAAATCATATTTGGGGCTGGTCATGTGATACCTCACAGCACTTGTGTTTGTTTAATGTGTTGGAGGTGTTATTAGAGGAAGGTGGGTCTTGAAATAGGTTCTTTTACCATGTTGTGGGAAAGAATTTCAGGGACACGTGCAAAAAGAAAATAAAATTTGAGCAATAGTGACAAGATTCATTTGCGCACCCTTGAAAAGGCTGCCACACTTGGCAAGACACTGTCCAGGCAGGTCCAGCAGCAGAATCTGGTCGACATTGTTGATCTCCCCCCAGATACACTACACCTGAAGTCTCCGGTGCTTCAGCTCTGTCTTGCTGAGGTAAAAGTCCAGCTTCTGGAGCAGCAGGCCAACATTTAGGCTTACCAGACCCAGGAGTGTCAACAGGGCCCAGAACAATAACACCCTGGGAACCCAGGCTGATCTTGAGAAAGTCACTTAACTTCCTTGTGCCTCATTCCCTTGCTGCATATCCACTGCCAAGGCTTGATGGCACCCGGGTTGCCATAGGCACAGTGCCCTGGCCTGTGGGGCTGCCAGAGAGACTGGAGCCTTTGTAAGCTTTCCTATATTTCCTTGGGCTTGAGAGAGAGCAGGCTTTCTTTCAAACTATCAAATCTCTTTTCTGGCTTTTCCCTGGGTTGGTCCTTATCCTATTCGATATTTTCCCCAGATCTTCCCAGGCTTGTCTCCTCCCCTTTCTGGTTGCCATTTTGGCTTCTACTGCATTTGTGCTCATTAAACTTCCCCCTCACCATTTCCCCCTCCCTTTTACTCTTGTCAATCTGGGGGAATTTGCTGGTTTTCCCCTGGGATGAATGGAAAGCCAGTCTTTCATGACCACTTGGAAGTCAATCCATCTGGCAGAGTGATTCTGGCTATTCCCTAGAGAGTCTGTGAAACTGTAGTTTCCTCACTTAATCAGACTCAGCTAGTTTTCTCCCTTCTCCTTTATTAATTCCTTACTAGCTGCCTCCATGCTAATAGAGGTTTCAGTATGCCTTTGAGGTGCTTGGATTAATACATCACTAATAGACACCTTTCAATCCAGATAGATATGAAAATACGATGTTGCTAAATGAATGACATCCATGATTTAGTAAAACAAAACAAAACAAAAAACCTAGTAATAATGTCAAAACAGTAGATTTGAAAATTATATATCGATATCTATTGCTAAAATGGATTTCAATGTACCAACTACTAACTCAACAAAAATCAATAACTTCTTTCACTTCACAGTGTGCCTTTAAAACAGCTTTCCAAAGGTTGGATGTTTAATTCAGGACAGGTCTCTAATAGTTTTTGCTTTAGTTAAGAGGACAGAACATACATATATTGGCAGAATAAAGAAAGGAGCATTCTAACTAATGATGATGTTTGTGCATTCTGAGACCTAGTCATTAGGCTACTTTGGATAGTGAAGAAATAAATGAAAACTTATGTAAAGCTAATATTTTCTTTTAATCCCAAGTTCCAAGGTATGTGAAAGTGTCAACCCTTAATTGAAACATATTTTTCAATTTCAGTTTTAATTCTGTGGGGGAGCTAAGGTGTCCTTAACATGAAAGGGTTTTATTTATTATTTCGCCATTAAAACACCAGGGAACTCAATGGCTCCCACTTCACTAGACGCTTCACTCACATTATGAAATTGATTAAGATTCTACCTGGTTCTAGTGGCCTCAGCTTTCAAAGAAACATGCACATTGCCTAACTCCTACTGTAGAACAAGATCAACTAAGGCTTGCTTATTCTTTTTTTATTATTATTAAGCTCCTCTCCTTATCCAAAGGCATTAATTATGCAAGTACCACTTGTTAATAGAGAAGTACTTTAATGTCACTAGTAATCATGTTTATACATTATCAGAAATAGTTACTTTAGTCTCACAATATATCTGAAATGTCATTTAGTAATAAATATGAAATATAATTGAGTGTTTATTTTCAGTTCTTATTCAAGAAATACTATAAACTCTCATTTTTTTTTAAATTGTCACAAAATCACAAATATGGAAACACTATGTTCTTATTCTTTTCTCCCAAGCCTGGTACTTTTCCTTATAGAATTTAAAAAGGACAATCTAATCACCCTAGGATAAGCATTTTATTTTTATCTAGTCTACACTTTAAAAATTCTTTCAATTTTATTTTGCAAGGAAAGTTTAATGAGGCATATTTGCTTGTTTCCATGGTATTTCAAAAGAGGATTACTTACTGAAAGCAAAAAGATGTGTACAAAAAAACAAAACAAAACAAAAAAAGCTTTTTTAATAAGAGATAAACTTTACTTTTCAAATAAATTTCTTAGGGCAGTATTTACTTATTTGTAATCTATAAAACAATGCCAATCATTTTTAATGTTATCCAAAGATCAGTTTTCCTTTAAAAAAGCAAAGGTGGTACCAAATTTTATCATATAATTTCCTCATATAGTACAATCTGTCACTACAAAATGCACGAACATTCCATCTCAGGACTATTTTTTTTGTTTTTTATTTAATAACTAAGTATGCTGAGTTTTTGTGTGCTACAGAAATTGTCAGTACCATATTAAAGTTTAAACTCAGATACTTGCAAATCCAGTCACATTTGAGGAAGATTTTTCTGTGAGTAACATATATTATGCTTCTCAGACTCTCTTACCTCCAGAGCATATATTGGTGTTATGCTTTATAATTTTTATAAAGATTTTAATGATTTGTTTAAAATACGAAGTAATTAATTCAAAGATTTCTATAACCACTCATGCAGGGATATTACAATATCACATTTATATCTTTGAATGATAATTAAATACTATTTAATACTGGACTCTCTTTTATTATTTCAAATTGAGTGGGCAAGAGGCCGTGTGTAAGTGGGAGAGCAGGTGTTGAGCTTATGTATGTCTGATATCATAGGTCATTTTTTAGCATCTCTGAAAATAAGAATACAAAGCTGGAGAAATATTATCTTGTTGAAGGTGATTCAGTACATTGACAATGAGTTATATATCATCAAAACAAAATCAAGTATAAATCATTAGGAAATACCAATTTTATGAGGCAATATGCTCTAATAGAAAGAAACATTAAATTGAAGTTAAAAGGAGTTGATTTTTCATTCTAAATTAGCCCTTTAGTAGAAATGCAAAGTCTTGAGCCTTAGTTTACTCATTTGTAAAATGGTAATAGACTGGGTGGATTAATTGGTTGATATCTAAAATGCATTTAAATTAAGACTAATATATACTATGGGAAGGGGGAGTGGTCAGTAGGCATTATCTCTCTGGTTGTTAAGTAGAGCTCCAAGGTTAGGAAGGAAAGAAAAACCACAGAAAGAGGAGGTTACACAGAAATTAGAGTGTTGTACCTTTACCTGTCCTTCTGCAGTCAGAAGACCCCAATGTCAACTAGAGAGGAGCTGAAGACTGGCTGACCAACCATTCAGATCATCTTGTTTGTGAAGATGCCAGCTACTACACAAAGATAGAGTCCAGAGAAGCCAAGTTAATGCAAGGCAATATTGCCCCTGGGGATTTAAAACCAGACAAACAGGAGTTAAAGTGGGAAAAAAACAATTTAATTCAGTAACTATTGCAAAAGGGGAAAGAGACAGCAGTATAAAACTGGGCTCAATTCCAAATATAATAAGAACAAGTAGGGATTTATGGAGAAGGAACAAAGAGGTGGGTTGATAGATGGGAAATTACTAAGAGGAGGCATCAAGGTGGGAGGAATTCTCACTAAATGTGCTATAGGGAAAGTGGGATGTCCCTCAGTAGAAGGGGGGCTCCCTTTCCCCACTGGGTACTGAGGGTCATATTCTTACGATATCTTGACAAAAACAATTTTCTAATACTTGCATGGGAGAACGAGTGATTTTATTTGCATAAAGTTATTTCACTCAGTTTCTAAATCCCCATTCTCCTGAAACTAGTTCTGAAAAATGTGAAACTGAGGATTCAGCAGAGCTAAAGGCAAAGCCTGTGTCCAGAGTTCCTGTTCCGTGGTGGAGCTGAGTTCGACAGGGCATCAGGCTAATGGCAGTACGTTAGTCCATTGAGTGTGGGGTCCACATGGCTATGGGCCGTTTGGGCAAGTGCAGAACATGAGAACCCTACAAGCCAGGAGTTAGGTCTGAGCAGCAAGAGAGGAGGGCTAGAGGACCAAGAGAGGGACCTCTCTTTGTTCAGGAGTTTATGTATCTCAGATTTTTTGCCCTTGCAGTGGCCATGCCTATTTTGGCCATTACTTACTCCCAGGTGGGACTGACAGAAAACCACCTTTTCTATGTCATTCAGACCTATTTGGGCATTCATCTCTAGCCTTTTTTTCTCCAGTCCCTTCTCCAGGATCTGTGAGGGAACAGAACTGGAGAGTGTTAAACAGTAGGCTCTGGCACAAAAAACATGCCCATATTATCTGTTCTTCCCTTTGCTCCTTTCCTGTTAATTAATTAATAACTGGGTTAATTACAAATGAACTTAACAAGATTTTTGTTGAAGGCAGGCCAGTATGATCAGATACCACCTGGGATATATTCTATTGAAACAGGGATTTTGGTCTGGAAATGTGCTCTGTTCCCCTGGGAAAAATGGTTTCCAAGCTTCTTTGTCCATTGGAGTAGAAGAATGAAACCATGGATAAAAGGTGGTATAGAAAAGATGGAAATTTATTGAGAAACAAGTACAGACTCCCATATAGAAAGGGGGAAAGAGTCCCACAGTGTTTCTTTTTCCAAGATTTATAAAGGCATTGTTTTTTTTTCATTTTTGTTTTTGTTGTTTTGTTGTTGTTATTGTTGTTTTTTTGTGTGTGTGCATGCGTGCTTTGATATCCTCTCTGATTGGTCACTATTCCCCCTTTGATTTGGTCACTATAGCAACTCCTGAGCTCAAGTCTCACTTGTAGTACAGTGATATTCCCTCCTTCTTCTCCCTTATTGTTCTCCTATTCCCTTTGTGCTTTCTTTCTCCCTCTTTGAGTGAGGGGTTTCCTTCGCTTTATTCTATAAATGTGTACATTTTACTAATCCCAGCTCTTTTGTTTTATGGAAATGTACCATTTGCAGCTCCGTAGCCCTGTGCTTTTTCCATGGACCTTAATTCCTAAAATTTCCTAAACTTGCCTATTTCACCCCTAAAAATTCTTTTCACTATCAGCTGTGGAAGATGATCAGATATCAAGAGAGACGTCTTCATAAACTGAGTTAGAATTCTTGCTAAAACTGGGCAATACAGACCCAGCAATCATGGGAGAGAAGATTGAGGCCTCAATGAGGAAAGGGCTCAGAGGAGCTTGACTAAAGCTTGGTAAAAGAGCAACATGTCAGGAACAAGCATGGACTGAAGGGGCATAGAAGCACAAGCATCACAAAGGGCAGTCACCCAAGAAGGGCAATTCCAACCTCAGAATAGAGACTGAAAGTTGTTTTGTTGCTGCTGTTTTTAATATATTTTATTGATTTTTTTTACAGAGAGGAAGGGAGAGGAGAGAGATAGAGAACTAGAAATATCGATGAGAGAGAGACATCGACCAGCTGCCTCCTGCACACCCCCTAACAGGGATGTGCCTGCAACCAAGGTACATGCCCTTGACCGAAATCAAACCTGGGACCTTTCAGTCCTCAGGCCAACGCTCTATCCACTGAGCCAAGCCAGTTTCCGCTGAAAGTTGTTTTAATAACGAGTGAAAAACTAAGCAAATATGTGAATCTAATAACAATTATAAACAGCAAACACATAGATGTGTATTTATGCTATTATTGTCTTTGCTATTGTTTTCCTTAGCAGAAGAAACAAATTGTTTGTTGGCTTTACAATGAATGTCCTTATTAAAATTCAGATTCCAGAAGCTCTCTTCAGAATAGACCAATGCCTATTTGAGTATTTCATACATATAAAAGACTAAGGTTTGTTGAAATGTTCTGAGGGAGAAAGAAAAATAAAAACTTATTCAACTAAAGTGTTAAATATTCTCCACTCTTTAGAGCTAAAAACTTCTCAGCAAGGGTTGAGCTGAATTTCAAAACCATTGTCATTCCTGAGACAACCTGTAGTTTTAAATGACTAGGCTGTCAGCCATTCAGCTCTCTGCATTTGCCTTTTCAGCTTTAGTGAATCGTAACAATTACATTGCAAACAGCATGTTATTTCCCACTGTTTTGTGTGGGATTTTTTTTACAGAAATCTTTGTGTTACAAATATTGCAAACGTGATTTCGTTTGCATGATTCATTTTTTATGTAAATCTTAATAGAGATTTTTTTAAGGCTTCGCTATCATTGGTCTTAAAAAATTGTATGGCCTTATTTTTATCACATCAGAAAATTTGATAAGCAGAATACTTAAAAGTGTATGAATTTGGAACCAATTTTTAAAATATAATTGTTAGTTCACATGGCAAGACATTTTAAGGGTTAAAATTGGCTGATTGGGTAAAGCAATGCAATTTGGAAAAGAAAACCAGGGAAAGTATACTTTTTATTCCAAAGAATGTGTTGCCATGTCTCCATTCTTAGATTGATTTATCTTACATGTAGCCAACTGAAAATATCTCTAAAGAAACCAGACTTTAAGAAAAAAGAAGTTTTGTGTTATAAAGCACAATAAGCTTGGGAACGGTACTGGAATAAGCTAGACTCTTGAAAATGTCTATCTTTCCAGTTGATTTAAATGGTTAGCAACTACAGAGATCTAAGGAAAAAACAGTAGGATCAAAACCTATATTCTGATGAAAAAAATGCTCTTGAGTATCTAAGAATCTAAGATAGACTTTTGTTACCATAGATGCATTATATCTAGCTTTTGTAGTACATGTGTAGTAATTTATATATATAGACTTGTAATTCATGTATGTATAAACATTTAATATCCTCATTATACTAGTATAGATAGATATATAGATGATAGATAGATTATATATAATATATATAATATATATATATTATATATATATATATATATATATATATATATATATATATATATATATCACTCTCCATATATATATATATATATATGTAGATATGGAGAGTGAGAGAACCAGGGTCATACCATCCAAAATGACCGAAGGCTTGACCAAATGCCAGGCTGTGTGTACAGCAGGCAAGTGGTCTGAACTGCTGACCTCTCAGAGAGAGAGAGGTGGGGATGAACAGCAGTGGAACTCGCTGCTGGCGAGGTTCAGGGAGAGAATCAGTGTGATCAGACCTTGCTTCTCTCTCTGGGCCTCACCAGCAGCCAAGCCTCTCTCTCTCTCCCAGAGGCCAGCGGTTAGGCCACTTTCCAGCAGCCTTGGATGGCTGTTGATCAGTCCTGCTTCTCAGATCAGGCCAGAAGATAGGCCCGGAGATGCTGACTGGCATAGAAACTGACCAATCAGAACCAAATCTGCGTGAACTGTGAAGGTTGAACCTAAGGTATGGGCTGAGGAGGTATAAGGGCGACAGTGGTTTGGTATAAGATGTAAAGAAAGTGATTCAATTTTTTAATGACCGGTTTGGCAGTATAGTGCATATGGCTGGCTATCAGTCCAGATATAGGGATCATGTGTTTTTGCCTGCCAAGAGCATCTCCTCCTGCTGAAACCCCGCCCCCTCCTCATTTAAGCCATCCTATCCTACATAATCTATCTATACTAATAAAAGTGTAGTATGCTAATTAGACTGGATCAACTGGTCATCTTCCAGATGTCCAATTTCCTCCCAGACAAAGGCATGGTGGTGAGGGCCGAGGCATAGGCAGTCAAGAGTGATCAGGCCAGCAGGGGTGGGCATTTGGGGGCGAGATCAGGTCAGCAGGGGAAGGCAGTTGGGGTGACCAGCCCAGCAGGGGAGGGCAATCGGGGTGAGATCAGGCTGGGTGAGGAGGGCAATTGGGGGTAAGATCAGGCCAACAGGGGAGGGCAGTTAGGGGTGATCAGGTAGGCAGGCAGAGAAGTTAGGGGCGAACAGGAAGGCAGGCAGGCTTGTGTTTAGGAGTCAGTCATCCCGGATTGTGAGAGGGATGTCTGAGGGGTCCCAGATTGAAGAGAGTGCAGGCTGGGCTGCGGAGAACCCCCAAGACACAAGTTTCATGCACTGGGCCTCTAATATATATATATGAAGGAGATTGAATACTATGGATCATATGATCTTTTCCATCTTTAATATTATGGTTTTAGTAAATAGTTTTAGTAAGATTTTACTGAGCCCTAAGTACAAACAAGGCAATACTTTTTGCAAAAAGAGGAATAAGTGAATGGTAGATTTAAATAGTTCAACCATTGACCAAGAGGGTTTTAAGGTTCCATTCACCTTGACTAAACTTTGGACAGGTTTCTTCCAGACCAAAGGTCCCTGATCTCTCTTTAGAACATTCACGTTAGAAAACTTTCAATTTCACTGCCCATTTAAGATGTAACTATTCCAGCCTCTTTTAATTTTATAACACAAGAGTGCCTTTCTCGAGAACCTGTTCGAGAATGAGCAAGTCATCTTTTCTGTCAAAGACCAGTGTAGATAGCTGTCATTTTGGACTGTGTGACTTGGCAGCTGCCATGTTGAAAGCATGGCTTGCAGCTCCCATGGGGGCCACCATCTTGAAATAGCAATGGCCAATTTCCCCTTTGAATCTGCCAATCACAAAAGACTGTGTGCCTGAGCTCCAATCAACAGCAAGGGACATGTTTGTGCATTAGGGGTTATAAATCTCAAGCAGAATACCTGCTCAGTTTGCATGCACTTCCAAACCATGTGTGCACACCCTTCTATATAGAAGTAAATATGTTTGCCTTGCTGACTAACTCCCAAATATATTTTGTGTTCTAACAGGACTCCTGACTTAGGGGGAGGGGGGCCTGGGGGTCACCTTATTTCTAACACCTGTAAAACATCTTTTTGAAATGTAATTGTCAAAAGAGATAATATAGTTTGATAAATATTTCCCCATCTCTGTGGGTGGGTATGGGTCTAATTTTTATCTGTGAAAGAAATTTCAAATCTAAAGAAAGATTTAAAGGGTTTATTTAAGCCAAAAGCTGAAGGCCGTACCTGGAAGGAAAATCTCAAAGGACTGAGAAAACTGCTTTAAAACTCCCACATGGCTTTTCCACACTATTATGTCATAAACTATACCTAGGGCCTATCAGAAATATCTCCAAACATTATAAACCCACCTTTTCTGGATACCCTAACCTAAACCTCATTAATATTCTGCCTTTTCCCTCTCTCCTCTAAGAAAATACTAAGGATCTTATGGAGAAAATGGTTCCTTAGACAAGAGCCAGCAATATTTATCAGCAGATTATTTTGATTATCTTTAGGGGAAATGTAAAGTAAGTACCATTAAAGACTAGGGTCTCATCAATGCTTTCCTCATCTGGCTTTGTATTGTAGCCACTATGCTAATCCTCAAATTTTCAGCTTTTCATGCCTCCAAGATATTTTGCACACTACACATAGACATATTACACAAGAAATTGGGAAGACATTAGCCACCAAATAAAATTCAATTTTTCTGGGCTGACTAGAAACACATCTCAAGCTCCTTGTTTAGATGTATTGTCTATCACTCACCAATAGTTAAACTTAATTTTAACCAGAAGGGTCTATTCAGTTTTCTAGGTTTCTGTCCTTCTCTTTTTCATTTTCTGGCTTTTTTTAAATCACTATTTCCTCTCAACCCTATTTCTATAAATTCTACTGAAATTTCAAATTTAATTCATGTTGAAAACTAATAAATTATCCCTTATTTTATCCATTTATATTTTCAGTGGTCTGGATCCCTACCCTTTTTTAAAGTATACAAATCATTCTTGTCACAGAGTTGGCCCTTAATTATCTCTACCTATGATGTATATTTTGAATGGGTTATTTATCTTCCTTTTGTTAAGTTGTATGAGTTCCCTATAAATTTTGAATATTAAAACCTTATCAGATGCATCATTGATAAATATGTTCTCCCATGCAGTGGACTCTTGTTGTTTTGTTGATTGTTTAATTTTGCTGTTCTAAAGATAAGCCTTCTGGCTACCCTGAAAAATTCCTTCCAAATTTATATTTCATGTCTAGTTCATTTAATTTACTCACAGCCCCTTCTCCAGATTCCTGAACCTTTCCAGATGATGATAACACCCTGGCAGCTTGATAGCTAGTATTATAATCACACAAACTTTGTTCTTCTTTATAAGGATTGCTGCTGCTATTCTTTTGTTGTTATTTTTTAATTCCATTTAAATTTTTCGGAAAGTTTGTCCTAGGTCTGTGAAATATGCCTTTGGTACTTTAATGGGGAGTGTATTGAATCTACAGATTGCTTTGGGTAGTATAGACCTTTCAATGATGTTGATTCTACCAACCCATAAACACAGTATATTCTTCCACTTGTTTATATCTTCCTCTATTCGTTTTTTCAATGACCTGTAGTTTTCTGAGTATAGGTCTTTTACCTCCTTAGTTACATTTATTCCTGGGTATCTTAATTTTTTGTGGCAATGATAAATGGGATTTTTTTTTTTTTTTAGTTTCTATTTTTGTGAGTTCATTATTGGCATATAAAAATGCCTTAGATTTCTGGGTATTAATTTTGTATCCTGCTACATTGCTGAATTCATTTATTAAATCTAATAGTTTATTGAAGTAGTCTTTAGGGTGTTTTATATACAATATCATGTCATTTGCGAATAATGTCAGTTTTAGTTCTTTTCCAATTTGGATGCCTTTTATTTTTTCTTCTTGTCTGATTACTATGACTAGCATTTCCAATACTATGTTAAACAGGAATTGGGAGAGTGGGCATATCTGTCTTGTTCTTGTTCTTTGGGGAAATGGTTTTAGTATGTGCCCATTGACTATAATGTTGGCTATAGGTTTTTAATATAAGGCTTTTTATTAAGTTGAGAAATGATCCTTTTATTCCCAGTTAGCTTAGAATTTTTATCAAAAAAGTGTGTGAGATTATGTAAAATACTTTTTCTGTAACAATTAATATGATATGGTTTTTGTCTTTCAATTTGTTTATGTGATATATATCACATTTATTGATTTGCAGATATTGTACCAGCCTTGCATCCCTGGAATAAATCCCTCTTGGTCATAGTGTGTGATCTTTTTAATGTATTGTTGATACAATTTGCTAATAATTTGTTGAGCATTTTAGCATCTATATTCACCACTTGTTCTCTTCCTTTGTAGTGTCTTTATCTGGTTTTGGTATTATGGTGCTTCTGACTTCACAAAAGGAACTGGAAATATTCATTCCTGTTGAATTTTTTGGAATAGTTTGGGGAGAGTAGGTTGTAGTTCTTTGAATATTTGATAAAACTTCCCTGTGAATTCATCCGAACCAGGGCTTTTGTTTGATGAAAGTTTTTTGACAACTGCTTCAATTTCTTTAGTAGTTATTGGTCTTTTCAGGTTTTCTGATTTTTCCTGATTGAGTTTTGGAAGATTGTATTTTTTCTGGGAATATATCTTTTTATTATAAGTTGTCCAGTTTGTTGAAATAGAATTGTTCATAAGATTATGTTATTTATTATTATCCTTTGCATTTCTGTGGGTTTGGTTTTCACTTCACCTTTTTCATTTCTAATTTTGTTTATTTGGGTCCTCTCTCTTTGCTTCTTGGGTCCTCTCTCTTTTCTGGCCAGAAGTTTATCAGTATTGTTTATCCTTTCAAAGAACCATCTCTTGGTTCTGTTGATTTTATTTATTTATTTATTTATTTATTTATTTATTTATTCATTATTTTTGGTCTCTATGTAATTTATTTCCACTCTGATATTTATTATTTTCTTCCTTCTATTTATTCTGGGCTTTTTGTGTGTGTGCTCTCTTTCTAATTCCTTAATTATAAGGTTAGATAATGTATTACCATTTTTTCTTGATTTTTTAATTAGGCCTGTAGAACTATGAAGTTCCCTCTCAGGACTGCTTTCACTGTGTCGCATAGGTTTTGCATTGATGTTTTCAGTCATTTGTTTTCAGGATGCTTTTTACTTCTTCTTTGATCTCTATGGGAACCCATTTATTGTTTATTGACATGCTATTTAGTTTCCAAGTGTTTTAATTTTTATTGTTTTTATTGTAGTTTATTTCTAATTTTATGCCATTGTGATCTGAGAAGATGCTTGATATCATTTCTATCTTCTTGAATTTGAAGAGCTTTAGCCTGTGTCCTAATATGTGGTCTATCTTTGAAAATGTCCTATGTGCACTTGAGATTAATGTATATTCTGTTGCTTTGGGGTGAAATGTTCCTAAGATGTCAATTAGTTCCTAATGAGTCACTTAGGATTGCTGTGGTTTTTTTCTAGAAGATTTATCCAGTGATGTCAATGGGCTATTAAAGTTACCTACTATAATTATGTTGCTGTCAACTTCTCCCTTGATATATTCCAGAAGCGCATTTTGTTTGTTTTTTTAATCTATTTGGGTGCTCCTGTATTGGGTGCATATATGTTTATCAGAGTAATATCCTCTTTTTATATTGAACCTTTTAGTATTATAAGTGGTCTTTCTTATCTCTTGTCATGGCCTTCACTTTGAGGTCTATTTTGTCATATATAAGTGTTGCTACCCAGCTTTTTTTTTTTTTCCCATTTCTGTTTGACTGAATTTTTTTTCCCATCCTCAAACTTTAAGTCTATGTAAGCCTTTTTTTCTGAGGTGGGTCTCGTGTAGACAAGATATGTATAGGCCATGTTTTCTTATCCATTCAGCTACCCTATATCTTTTAATTAGAGCATTTCATCTACTTGTATTTAAGGTTATTATTCATAGGTACTTGTTTGTTGTCATTTTAAAATATACATATATATTTTTTATTGATTTCTGAGAGAGGAAGGTAGAGGGAGAGAGATATTGCAGCATCAATGATGAGAGAGAATAATTGATTGGCTGCCTCCTGAATATCTACCACTTGGGGACCCAACCATGCACCCAGATATGTGCCCTTGACTGGAATCAAGCCCTGGACCCTTCAATCTGCAGGTCGAGTCTCTATCCATTGAGTCAAACTGGTCAGGACAACCATTTTTATTCTTTTTGCCTGTGTTTCTTCTTCCCTTTCTGTTATTTATTTTTACATAGTCCTTTTAGCAGTTCTTGCATTGTTGATTTTGTGGTAATAGACTCCCTTAGTCTTTTTTGTGTCTATGAAGCTCCTGATTCCCCTTTCAATTTTTATGGCCTTGCTGCATAGAGTATTCTTGGATTTAGTCCCTTGATGTGCATCACTTTGTACACTTCATTCCATTCCCTTCTGGCTTGATGTGTTTCTTTTAAGAAATCAGTTGATAGTCTATTGGAAGATCCCTTGTAGACAAGTGTTTGTCTCTCACTTGCATCTCTTAAGAATATTTCAAAACAGTCGTTGATGTTTATCATTATAATTATGACTTGGCTTGGTATGGGTCTGTTAGGATTCATCTTGTTTGGGACTTTCTGTGCTTATGTGACTTTTTCTTACCCAATTCAGAGTAGTTTTGACATTATTTCTTCAAATAGGTTTTCTATTTCTTGCTCCTATTCTTAATCTTCTGGCACCCCTATTATTCAGATTTTGCTTCATTTTATGTTGTCCCAAAGCTCCCTTAAACTAGCCTCCTGCTTTTTAATTTTTTTCCAATTTATCTTCTTTTTTCTATGCTGTCTTTTAACTCACTAATGGTTGAGCATCTTTATAACCATTACTCTGAATTCTTTCTTTGACATATTGCCTGTTTCTATTTCATTTAGTTCCTTTTATGGCAATTCCTCCTTTTCTTTCATTTATGAATTGTTTTTCTGTCTCTCCATTTTTGCTGTCTCTTTTCGGCCATGTACACCCTGCTTGGTGCTTGAGAGGTTGAAGTCCCTATTGGCCTAATGTTCCAGAAATTGTTAGTCCAGATGCTGGGTCTGCCTTGATTCACATATCTTTGTTATCTGTGCTCTGAGTTGTATTCCCTTCTCCTATGGATTTGGTCCCTCAGTTGAATACTTCAGATGCTCAGGGTGGCAGAGGCACATGAGCAGTTCCTCTGGTGTGTGATTCTCTGTGAGGATCCAGAGCCCTCTATAATGCATTTTTTCTACAACAACAGTATCCATGGCTGGGTGGTGCCCTATGTCCTGTGACAGCACACTTGCAGCACATGAGGCCCCTGGCGGGACATACCAGATTGATTCAGTTGGCCTTGGTAATGTCTCCTGTGGCCCAGAGTGAGGCACACACTGGGTTATCCCCAATCAACCCCAGAGCAAGCACTTGGGCCCAGGTAGAGCTGGGGCAGGTTCCTTTCGATCACACAATCCATGCTTTCCTGTGGCCTAGAGCAGAGTTTGCACTTGGTTGCTCTGGTTGTCCCAGCAGCAGATCTCAGGGCTTGGGGTGGAGAGGGCCCCTGGTGACTCAGAGTCAGACTGGCAGCACAGTTCTGGGGCTCAGGGCAGTGTCCAGGCACAGGGGTCCTCCTGATTTGCACTCTTGGCAGGATTGTGGAGCTGAATCCTTGGATGTTGGACCCTAGCAGCTGGTAGAAGGCCTGGTGACGGAGATAACTGGTTAGTGCTTATTATAGATATCTGGGAGCTTTCCAGGAGGCACTACTTCATTCACTTCCAGGACGTCATGATGTTTCCACATGGCTGGCAAACAACATTCTCCAGGCGTATTCTGCCCTACCTAATTGAAAATCTTCTCAGCTGTGTGTAATTTCTTAATTCCTGGTGGCTCCAGGAGAGGTACACAACACTTTTTTCCTATTTGGCTACCATTTTACACTTTCTTCTCTCTTTAATTATCTTTTTTTCTTTTTCTTTTCTTTTCTTTTCTTTTTTTTTTTTTTTTTTTTACCTATAGACTCAGTAGGGATGGCACCACTCTCCTGATACTCACAATATATCTATTGTCTTTGCATTTACCACATAGAAGTTGATTATTTTATTGCTCTGATCAAAGAACCAGCCTTTGGTTTCATTATTTTTTTAATTTAAATTCTTATGTTTATAACATTACATAAGTCTCCTTTTCCCCCCATTGTCCTCTCCCTGGCTTTCCTTACCCCCCAGTTCCCTCAACCACCACTGTTTGTGTTAATTGGTTATGCTAATATGCATGCATACAAGTCCTTTGGTTGGTTTATTACCCCCTTACCTCCTGCCTTCCATCATATATTGGACAGTCTGTTTAATGCTTCAATGACTCTGGTTCAAATTTTGTTAATCAGTTTATGTTGTTCATTATATTCCACAAATGATTGAGATCATCTGATATTTATTTTTCTCTGACTGGCTTATTTCACTTAGCATAATTAATTTTCTTTTATTGTTTCTTTGTTTCCTAGTTAGTGGACTTATTCCCTGATATTTACTATCAACTCTTTGCCTAACCTAGGACTTAATTTATCTTTACTTTTGGTTCTAATTTGCCTTCAGGTAGAAGATGAGTATATTCCTTTCAAACTCTGTTTGTTTATAAGTATATTTTGTTTTTATTTACGTTGGCTTCAAAATTGTTTCTAATTTTTATTATTTTCTTGTTTGTTTTTACTCCTAAATTAGAAGTTTGTTATTCATTTTCTAAACATGTTAAATTTTCAAGTTTTATTTTATTTTTAATTTCATTTCATTCTGATTAAATGGCATATTTTATAAGAATTGAATACTTTAAAATTTGCTTAGACTTAACTTATAGACCACACTATTTTGTTCTTAATAAATCTTCCACATGCATAAGAAAAATTAATCAGCACTGGCCTGTGTGGTTCAGATGGTTGAGCATCACCTCATGCACCAAAAGGTCACATGTTCGGGTTAGGGCACATGCAGGTTTAATTGCTGGACAGGGCGAATGCAGTAGGCAACCATTAATGTCTTTCTCTCATATTGATGTCTCTCTCTTTCTGTCATTTCCTTTCTCTTTCTCTAAAATCAATAAAAAATTAAGCAATTCTTATATTTGTCATTTCTACTATCTTGAGATGGATATTCTGAAAACATCAACTAGGTCTATTTAATTAATGTTCAGCCTTTTTTATTCCTAATTATGGTCTGCATGTTTATTTTGTCAGTATTTGAGTGTTGGATATTAAACTTCCTAATGTAGTTGTGGATTTGTCTATTTCTCCTTATACTTCTATCATTTTTCACTTCATAACTTGTGGCACTTTGTTATTACATTAATACTCCTAAAGACTGATGTGTCCTCTAGATGAAAAAACTCCTTTATCATTTTGAAATGGCCATATTTATCCTTAATAATATTGTTTTAATATTGTTTACACTAAAAAATACTTTCTCTGATATTAATAGAGCCATTCCTGGTCTTTTCATTAATGTTTTCCAGATGTATTTTTTCTTATTCTTTTACTTTAATCTATTTATGTCATTATATATGAGATTAATTTTTAATATAACCTTGCTTTAAAATAATCATGTCTGCATTTTAATTGGGATAGGTATACTATATATTATAATTATTGAAAAAGTTGGATTTCAATTTATTTGTTTTAATTTTTCTATATTTTCTTTTTGAATTTCTTTTGATTTTTTTTCATATAATTTGTTGTGTGATTTTAGTGATTACTTTTGGATTTGGATTTTTTTGTCATTTAGTCATCATATTTAATGGTAATAAACAACTAGTCTTCAAAAACAACATGCTGCAATCCCATCCACAATGAATGAGCTTCTATTACTTCACATTCTTGCTAGAATTTAGTGTCATTAGTGATTTAGATTTTAGCTACTCTAATTGGTGTGTGTTAGTGTTTCATTGTTGTTTTAATTTGCAATTTTATATTATAAATAATATGAATTATCTTTTCATGATTGTCACCTGTATATTTTCTTTGGTAAGGTATCTGTTCAGATCTTTTACCCAAATATATATATTTAATTTTGTAGCTTATCTTCTCATTTTCTTGCTCTATTATCTTTTATGGATATCAAATGATTACAGATATGGCCTTTTATATTTAACTAGAGGCCTGATACACAAAATTTGTGCATGGGGGATGGGTTCCCTCAGGCCAACCTGCACTGCCTCCAATCCAGGAACCCTCAGGGGATGTCCCAGGGATCAGGCCTAAACCAGCAGTTGGGCATCCCTCTCACAATCCTGGACCACTGGCTCCTAACTGCTCACCTTCCTACCAGCCTGGTCACCCCTAACTGCCTCTGTGTGCTGGCCTGATCACCCCTTACCGCCCCCCCCCCTGCCAGCCTGGTCACCACCAAAAGCCCCCCTCTGCCAGCATGGTCATCTCCAACTGCCCCCCCACCAGCCTAGTCACCTTCACTGCCCCCTTCCCCCCACCAGCCTAATCATCCCCAAATGCTCCGCCTTTGCTAGCCTGATCATCCCTAACTTCCACCCCCTGCCAGTTTGTTCACCCCCAACTGACCCTTTGCTGGCCTGGTCACCCCTCATGGCTCTCCCACCACTGGCCTGGTAGCCTCATGCAGCCTGCTGTTCAGTTGTTTGGTCATCCCTCACAAACCCTCCTGCCAGCCTGTTTGCCCCACGCAGCCTGCTTGTTCAGTCATTGGTGGTCACTCACTAACCCCACTGCTGGCCTGGTTTTAGGCAGCCATCTTGTGAGGGTGTGATGGTCAATTTGCATATTACCTTTTTATTATATAGGATAATATAATTGACAATTCTTGTGTTCTTTATTCCTTTGTATAGATATGTATTTTTTAAATATCATTTTTCTTCCACCTTTATATGTTCATATAATGTATTTGCTGGTATTGAATGCTTTCAACTTTTGTAGGACTAAAAACTGCTCATTTTGCCTTTATCTGAAGGGTATTTGCATTCAGTACACCAATCTAGCCTGACAAGTTTTGGGTTGTTTTCTGTTTTTTGTTTTTAATCACTTCAGTACTTTGAATTTGTTGCTCCATTATCAATTGGCATGCATTGTTTCTAATGATAAGTCTGCTATTATTCTGATATTTGTGCTTTTTGAATCATGAATATTTTGAATCTGTGTGATGATTATGTTCATTCAAATTTGAAATTTGAGGTATTATTTCTTAAAATAATAATATTCTCAAACATTTGCTGAGTTTTTCCATATTAAAACACAGTTATAACTATTTTAATGTCCTTGTCCACTTACTCTCTCATGTGTGCCATTTCTGAGTAGGTTTTTATTGACTATAATTTCTCTTAATTATGAAAAATATTTTTATACTCCTTAGAATGTCTAATAGTTGTTCTATTGGATTTCACTCATTATGTCCTGGATATCTTTGCATTTCTGTAAATATTCTGAAAAAGTTTTAGGAAGATTCAGTTAAGTTGCTAAAAAAAAAATAATAATACTTTCATGTCTTGCTTTTTCATGTTTCTTACATGGGACCAGAGCAGAATTTACCTAGGATTAACTTTATCCACTACCAAGGCAAACCTTTTCTGAGTGCTCTATGTGAAACTGAGCAGTCAACTGGCACTAGGCAGTTTAGGGTAAGGGCAATGGTGAGAGAAAATGTTAAAAAGGAGATGGACTAGATTGTCAAGACGTTAGGAGGAAAGGCAGAATGTACCAGTCAACTGTAGAGTTACCCTTTCGCCCTGAACCCAAGAATAGGAACTAAAAGTGGGAAGGTGAGCCAGAACCAGTTTGGCTCAGTGGTAGAGCATCATTCTGCAGACTAAAAGGTCCCAAGTTCGATTCTGGTCAAGGGCATATACCTTGGCTGCGGGCACATCCCCGGTAGGGGGTGTGCAGGAGGCAGCTGGTAGATGTTTCTCTCTCATTGACGTTTCTAACTCTATCCCTCTCTCTTCCTCTCTGTAAAAAAATATATATATATATATATCAATAAAAAATATTTTAAAAAAAATAAAACTGGGAAGGTGAGGGCAAAAATAGATTGGCTAGTGTTCTTTTGAAAGAGACAATAGAGGGCAAGATCAGGAAATATAAACCCTTAGACTAGGGAGCTTCTCTAGTCACCCTTATTGGGATCCCTGTCACATGCTGAAGGCTTTGTTACTTTTGCTATAATAAACTTTACTTTGCTTTTGCTTACCCTTCCTATGTCCATGAATTCATTGGTTGATTTCTCAAGGCAACAAACCCAACAGCTCACACTCATGTCTCAATACTCTGTGAATTATGAGGTTTTTCACTCTGGCTTGTGGGAAAAGAAATGATCCTTAGCTTTAGGGACTGACCCTTTTAATCATTGTAATGGTACTTTTTTTCAGCCGCAGTTCATGCTCTCACATGCATTCACTAATCAGTATTCAGCTGAACACTTGAGGGGGGATCTTCAAAGATTTCTCTCTGTCCTTTGAACTTTACACATATTTCCTAACTAGAATTCTAGCTTTATCTCATCCCCCAAAGAAACCTCTGGGCACTGACTGCCATTATTCCCCATCTAATCCCATGGCCTGGAAACTCACTTGTCAGAACACTGAGGAATTTGTGTATATAATTTGTTTCTTCTATCTCATGAATCATTGTCCTATTGCATGACATTCAATTTCTTTAAAATAAATCTTATATTTTGTTACCTTTTTTCTTAGTTTTCTCTGGTGAGATATTAAAGTCTGGCCTGGGATTTCATCTGTGTTGTAAACATAAATGTTCCTTATTTTTAAAACCAGCACAAGTTGTGTTTCTATCATTCCATGCTAATTACCTTATTTTAGGTTTTACTATGTTTGAATATTTATGTTAACAGAAAATATTGAAACTCTAAAGATGCAACATCTAAACATACTTCACTTTCAAATTGTAATGGCTACATACAGTCCAGTAACCTACTGTTTTAAAATGAACTCTTAGTGTGCACTTAAAAAAAAATTTCTTAAAGTGGACTGGCTGGCTTGGCTCAGTAGGTCGGGTTATCATTGGTTGTAGTTTTGATTCCCAGTCAGAGCACATACAAGGCTACAGATTTGATCCCTAGTTGGGGCATGTTTTGGGGGCAACTGATTAATGCTTTTCTCTCCCTCTCTCTCCCTCTCTCTTACTGGCTCTTTAAAAAAAATAATAAAGACATTTCCTCAGGTGAGGATTAAAAACAAATTCTCACCAAAAAAAAAAAAAAATACCTAAAGCAAAATTTAAGCACTTGTTTGTTTTTCCTTTTTACATGTAATATTTAAAAATCAATTTTAATATGTTTGTGCAGTGTTATAGGTTTTCATTAAAGAACAAGTTAGTTGCTTTTGGGGGGATGGAACAACTTCTAGGAAGTCCTCTCTGAAGACTAATGACTTTTTGAGGGTCTTTTATACTTGGTAATATTAAAACCTGCCTTTTTTGCTAGTTTTTATACTCTCACATATACTAGTAGTTTTTTTTCCATAACAATTCTAATACAATACATTTTTAAGTTTTGTCTAGGTCTACATAAATCACATAATTTTAAAAATTTACCTTTGTGAACAAAAAGGTAATGCATGCTAACCTGACTAGCTCAGAGAAGGCCTATGTGGTGTACTTGCAAACTCAGAGACCTAAAAAAAAACCCAAAAGGGATGGTCTGAAATTATTATTTTTTTAATTAAAAGGCAGTTTATGATGGCTAGTCATGTCTTAGGCTAGTATCTTCCCTGACAATGGTAAACATTTACCTTAATGGAACTATTGGAAAGACTTGGTTGGAAAGTTTATAAGGAGGACATTCTGAGAAAAGGGAAATGTGGGGAGGGCTGCCTCTCCAGTTTATCAAAAATTTGACTTAGGAGAAACTTAGGTGAGTGTTGAAGATGGAACCTCTAATTGTTCCTTGACCTTTCCAAACAATTCTGTGTATGTGCTGACCCCCAGGTGTTTACTGGAATCCTTAAGTTTAATCCCTGGATGCCCTTGCCAAGAAGACAATGTAAACATGTGTTCTCCGAAGATTACTCACCCTATTGATTATATCTAAAAGATAAACATTATCTCAAACTGCTGCTAATAAAAACCTAAGAAGGCTAGCAATCGAGGCTGCCTGGCTCCTTCAGCCAGGCTGTCCCTTAGTCCTCTCTTTCCCGGGAAACATTGTGTCAGAATAATCAATTCATCTGTTGCTCAGGGTTTGCTGATTGTCTTTTTTGCATCTATGACAAAATATCATTGGAATATCAAAATACTTTTCCTTTTCCAGGGCTCCTTAAAGCACAGGCAATGCTCTGCAGAGTCCACACATCAAGTCATTGTTATTGAATTAATTTCACTATCCTGTACCAACCTAAGTAAAATATATATGTGTCTATCATTTTACTTTTAACCAATCCAGATGTTATCCCACTTTGCTTTCTCCTGCCTCCCTAATCTACGGATCTCAAAGAACCCACTTATGTCTCCTCTTTTGATTGTAATGTATAAAACGAGGTAATAACTGCCATTCTTCAGAGCATAATCTCAATCCATTGAGATTCTGCTTCCTGGAAGTTGTCCACAGTTTGACTCAAATAAACTCACAAAAATTTTTCACAGGTTTGAATGTTTCTTTCATGAATACCTTAAACTGTTAAATTGTCTTGTCAATATTCACATTACTACTGGATTTGTAAATATAGTAAAGATAGAGGAGGAGGCTTCAGTAATCAGAAAATCAATGTCTAGAAGTATCTTCCAATAATTGAAATATAAAAAGCATCCAGTTTCCATTTAATAGATAATAGTTTAACACATAATAACAAATGATGCTTAAGAGTATTTTGATTGCCAACCAGATCTACTTATAACCAAATCACTTTCACTGTTTCATTTTTCTTCCTTCTCTTCTTCCTTATTTCCCTTTCTTTTCTTCTTCCCTCCCTCCCTTCCTTCCTTGAATCATTAGGGGGATGTTGAGATAATGGTGCTGAATTATAATGATAAAGCATAATGTAAAGTAATACAAGTAGGTTTTTATTACAACACAAATAAAGTGGAGAATACCCACTTTAGATCATTTCCCCCGCCTTTTTTTCTAATTGATAGTGCTAAGAATGATTTTAGAGTCTTGTAAATATATGTCTCACAAATACATACACAATGAAAAACATTCAAAGCAATTATTCAGATAATGGAGACCTTAAATTCCTATATTCATGTAACATTCCAATATTAAAAATGGCTCAAAATTGTTTTTGTTTAAATTATTTATATCTATGTCTCATCAACTCTTTCGCTCTAGTTAGGTTAAAGTTTTCAAATTGATTTGACTATTGATCTCATAAGTTCATTTATATATTTACAAGACATTTATCACATACTAAAATAAACTGACAAATGACAAACCTACTTTTTTTTACTTGAGTAGTGACTAAGTTGAAACAGACTTCTAGATTTAATTAGCTCTAAACTTGACATAGGTATATTTGTATGCAAGTGTAGGGGTATGTGTATGGAGAGAGAGAGAGAGAGAGAGAGAGAGAGAGAGAGAGAGAGAGAGACCTCCAGTCTTATACCTTTTTTCAAGTTTTTATCTGATAAACAGTTTTGTAAAATATATTCTATTTATTCTGTCTTTGCCTTCTCCAAGTTGATGTTAGTTTTAGAAGTCAATGAGAAACATTGACTCTAAAAGCTAAAAGCCTTTGTCAAATTAAATGTAGCAAAGAAGACATCAGAATCTTACAAGAGTCTAATGGAAATATATTTGCTCACTGGTTCTTGTATAGTCTTCTTTCTGTAGAGGTCTATATTTATGCATGTTTCTTGTTAACTTTCTTAGAAATCTATAAAGTATATCTATATCCATCAGTCTGACAAATGTATTACCTTATACACCAAAAGAGAATTTATCAGGAGAATTTTAATGGCCTGTAGCTATTGAACACAGCTTCTATTATTGACCACTGCTTTAAAACAGCTTCTAAAGCACCATTCCAGAAAATCAGAAAAATTGGGTACAATATGTACTTTTCATTTAAAATAAGGTACTCTTTGTAGAACAAAAATACAGATATTCTCAGCTTTATTACTGAATTTAAATTGCAATTAATTAAGAAATGACATAATTCTTATATATAACCCTCTGAAGAAATCTTTAAATTTAAATATAGAAAAAAAGATGTGATAAAATTATACTATTCAGGGAACTGGGACAAGTTAAGTAATTCTTATTACAACCCTTCATATTCAAAAGTACAACTGTAATATCAAAGTTTTCCAACATGATTTCCTTCACTATGTGTATAGTACTTAATATAGTTTTAATTTTCACACACACACACACACACACACACACACACACACACACACACACACCATGAAGTAGGTAATCTTAGCAATATTCTACTAATGAAAAAACTAAAGCTTGGGCTGAATCAGTATATTGGCTAAATGTATACAATTGACATTTGAACTAGGACATTTCTACTTACAAAGTTTTGTGTGTTATTTTTTTTATTTTCCTTTTAGTAACACAATATGCTTTCATTTGAGTAAAAGAGAGTGTTGAGATAAATGACATAAGGGAGGGCTGTAATTCGGTAGGCTGTAAAAAAAAAGGATCAAATATTTTCTGGTACATATTTAGCATTACATGACATAAAGGATAAATAAATTTAACATCAAGAGAAAGATATACACTTCTTCATAAACTTTTCCATTCTCTTTCTTCTTTTGCCTTTCTTACTTTATAGTATTTGATAATATATCATTGTAATAAAATAAAATGAATAATGGTTATCAGCATCCTTGTAGCAAAAGTTATAAACCCATTTTATTTCAGAGTATTTTCAAACCACTATGCTTGACAAATCACCTTGCATTTTCAGAATAAACAATGATGAGAGTTTGTTTATAAATTTTTATGTTAATAAAAGTCACTTAAATGCCCAGCTCAACTACAGCATTGCACTGAGATTTTAATAAAATAATTTGCTTTTACTTTATTATATTCTTTGTAGTGGCTTAATTGAAATTCCATTATTAACTTCTTGAAATTTGGTTCAAACTAGACCATAAAGGTAGCTAATTGCATTAATTAGAAGCTATTTTACTATTTCAAAACTGCAACTGTATTTCAAGTGCTTATTTTTGTGGTTTTAATTTGAAGATTAGATATTATTCCTTATTTTTTTTTTAAAAACCTGAGTGACTTCTCTTTTCTTTTTAATCTTATGACTCACTAATTTATTGCTTTTATAATTAAATACATATTTTAGAAATACTAATTGCGTTCAAATAATTATTACATGCAAATAAGTATTACATGAAAATGCAATGTTAAGTAAAATTTAAAATGCCATTTAGTACCAAAGGTTATATTAAAAAATATTACTCTCTTCATTTTGCTATCTATCCTTTCATTCCCCAATATAAGAATTTAATTATTTAGCATTTTTAATTGCCAAATTTCTAAGTAGCCAGTATATTGATATTATAGTCTATATATTATAAATATCAACTTCCTGTTTTCACAAATGAAGATTTTGTCACACTTCTCTGTTTTCTTCTTATATTTTTCTATTTATATATTTATAAATTTTATTGGAATAAATAATTGCCTCATTTTTGTGTTTACATTTATACATGATTCTTATTTCCCTTTTTAACCACCTAAATCGCTTCAGTACATTCCAATTTTTCAAGTTTTTGAGAATCATTTCTGGCTGTTTTTATTGTTAATAGGAAACAAACTTCCATGAGATCTCGAGAAAAGCATTTAAAGGATCCATACGCAGAATGTTGTGATGTGGCAAGGAGCTTTATTCATGATGCAAAATCAAAGGAGTTTCCCAGTTTCTCATCTCCTTCTGTCCCGCCATGGAAAAAACCCAACCATGTCTCAACAGGGTCAAGGCAAAGGCCCATGTCCAGAGTTTCTGCTTCATAGTCCTTAGGAGTCCCCACAGCTGCCTCATGTCCCATGTGGCCACTAGACTTTCATGATTGCATACCCTGGCAGGGAAGAGGACCAATGAGTGGGGCACCTGTGGGCCACTGAGTGAGAGTGAGAGAACTTCTTTGTTCACCTGGTATTATGTATTCTCAGGCTTGGGAGGAACCAGAAGCTTTTACTTTCTTTTTTATTTTTTACTAGTATTGACCTCCCAGAAAGAGAGGAAGAAAGAGGGAGAGAAATATCATTGTGAGAGCATTGATTGGCTGCCTTTTGCGTGCTCTGCACCAGGGATTGAGCCCAAAAACCAAGCATGTGCCCCAATCAGGAGTCAAACTACCAACCCTTCAGTGCATGGAATGATGCCCAGCCAAATGAGCCACAATGGCCAGGGCCAGAAGCTATTTCAAAATAACCAATTAGCTTCCCATGTTTTCATGGGCTTCTGATGAGTCCAATGACCCCTTTCCCAGGTTAGACTGATAGGCCTCTAGGGTCAAACACCTCCACCATTTTGACTTTACTGCTCATGTCCCAATCATCCCCTTGTACTATCTCTTCCCCTAGTGCTCTGCAGGGGAATGGACTGATGGAGGAGTGTGAAGCTTTAGCTTCCTAGTGAAGCAACAAGCCTCTGCGTCCTAACTGAACCATGTCAGACTCTTTCTTGGCTTCTTTTCCCATCAATAATTAGCTAATTATGGTAACAGTTTCAGGACAAATGGGTTGGCTGTTCTTTCTTTGGAATATTCTACTTGCAGATGCTTAGGTATGAATGCTGTGACACATGCATATATGCACAAATGCATACACACATGCACACATGTATTAGAAACCAACACTAGTCTCCATCTTCTTCGAGTGCTCTCCTCTGCTATGAGAGGCTGGAAGCTGGCTGGACACAATATTTTCCAGAATTCTGTAGTAGCAGTGTTCTAATTTAGGTGACACTAATAAGAGCCATGTGTCCAAGTTTCTGAAGTGGAATCATCATTGTGGATACACGGGTTTGCAAATGTCAGACATGAAGTTTAGACAATGGTTTCCTGGCTTCTGTTACAATTGTGCACTTCAGTGCTAAAAGCACTTGATTCTTGATTTTCTCTTATTGTTGCAATTTTCTCATGTCCTTAAATCCTTCAAGTAATAAATGTACCTGACTCTTAAATATGATAAACCCCTGGTTTCCACAATGAAATCTCTTTTTGCATCAAAACTATAAATTTCTCCCCATTTTGTGATTTTTCAGCTTTTCTACCTCATTTTCATTTTATACAGTGCTTTTTTTAGATATAATTCCTAATTTTATCAAAGATTTAGTGTTCTGGTCCTCGAATTTTTAACAATTATTTTGGCGGTGATTTATTGAAAGGTTAACTGAATACCAGCTTTTTGCCAACTAAGAACTTCAAAGAAGCTATAAATCATTTCCTCAATCACTGTTTTTATTAACCCTGACATATAAAAATAGTTAAACTGGTAGATCAAATAACAACTTCAGTAAGTACTGAAGGAATTTGTGGAGAAAATACAGGATCAAGGAACACTGCAGAGAGCAGCTGGGACTCAAAGTAGACCCTTGATAAAAAGCACTTTTGGGATAGGAGGAGAGAATGATGGGCATGACAAGTGAAGAATGAATATCAGCAAAGGCTTGGACTTTGCTGCAAGTTAGAAGTAGCAAGAATGAGATAGAAAGAGAAGTAAATGATAAGCAATTTAGTTATATAAGCGCAAGATTACTGATGACCTAAAAAAAACAGGCCAAAAATATTTTTATAAGAAATGGGTGTTGAGGATTATCAATCAGAGTAGATGGCATGGAAAGGGTATATTCTGAGAAAACTAGTTTAGTCTCTGAGTTAGCTGGTCCTGATGTCAGCTATGCCTCAGAGTTCCTGGTTTCATTTAAAAAGTATTAAAGTTAATGGTCAAGAAAGAGGCATATGGAGTCAGGGTGGGTCAGGCACCTAGAACTCCAGGGGTGCTATTACATGAAATAAAATGTGCAGAAGGAAGGTGGGCAAAAAAGAAGAGAAACAAAACCATTTGTCTTACTTTAAGTGTCCAATGACATATCCAAGAAATTTATGGGACTTCAGAAACTGAAGGCAAAAATTTATTATTATAACTTTGGCTCTTTATTGCCATAATGGCTACTACACCAGTTGTCTCTATGGTGTCTTTTCAACATGAGCAACTCTACACCCCTTAATGGACTGTTCCTCATGTCCCCAAAGGATCCTCTCCTGTGTCTACAAGATCTATCATTTTCAGTACCATATTTACTAGCACAAAAGACAGAATACACAGAGAGTCCTAAATGTGAGTCCTCTTAGGAACTGAGGAATAGAAATCAAAAGGAAAAGAGAGGTACCAAAGATGCAACAAGAACTCTGAGTCTAGAAAAGAATAAAAGAAACAGGCAAAGTAGAGCTACAGTTCATTGAAGGTTGAGGTCCTTTAATTTTACTCATGTTAACTTAGAGGTTTTAGGTGACATCAGGATTTCTGAGTATAGTAATTTATGTTTGTCCTTTTTTTTAATTTTAATTTTACTCATGTTAATTTTACTCATGTTAACTTAGAGGTTTTAGGTGACATCAGGATTTCTGAGTATAGTAATTTATGTTTGTCCTATAAGTTGGAAGAAATAATGGAAAGAAATATTGTGATAGGTGGATGGAAAGAGATTATTCTAGAATGATGATTTCTCAATGCCATACTGCCTAATGCTCCCTTTTTCCAAACAGGTATTTTTTTTATTATTATAGTCTAAAGTTTTACATGCCTCTGCTTTCCTCAATTGACCCCCTACCCCAGCCATTCCCACCCCAGGCAAGCTCCCAAGGCCCCCAGTGTCTGTGTCCATTGGTTATGCTAATATGCATGCATACAAGTCTTCTCTTTGCTCTCTAACCCTCTTCCCCCTGTCATTTGTCTCTGGATCTATTCTTGTTCATCAAATTATGTTGATCAGTATATCCCACATATGAGTGAGATCATGTGATATTTATCTTTCTCCAACTGGCTTATTTTGCTTAGCATAATACTCTCCAGGTCCATGCATACTGTTGCAACTGGTAAAAGTTCCTTATTTTTTAAAGCGGCATAGTATTCCATTGTGTAGCTATACCACAGTTTTTTAATCCACTCATCTGCTGATGGGCACTTAGGCTGTTTCCAAATCTTAGCTATGGTGAATTGTGCTGCTATGAATACAGGGGTGCCTATGTCCTTTCTTATTGGTATTTCGGTTTCTTGGTATATATTCCTAGAAGTGGGATTACTGGGTCAAATGGGAGTTCCATTTTTAACTTTTTGAAGAAAATCCATACTGTTCTCCACAGTTGCTGCACCAGTCTGCATTTCACCAGCAGTGCAGTAGGGTTCCTTTTTCTCTACATCCTCTCCTGTACTTGTCCTTTGTTGATTTGTTGATGATAGCCATTCTGATAGGTGTGAGATGGTGTCTCATTGTTGTTTTGATTTGCATCTCTTGGATGAATAGTGACTTTCAACATGTTTTCATATGTCTCTTGGTCTTCTGTGTGTCCTCTTTCAAAAATTGTCTATTTAGATCCTTTGCCCATTTTTATTGGATCATTTATGTTCTTTTTGTTAAGTTGTATGGGTTCTTTGTAAATTTTGGAGATTAAATCATTATAGAAAATAATATTGGCAAACATGTTCTCCCATTCAGTAATCTTTCTTATTGTTTTGTTGATGGTTTCTTTTGCTGTGCAGAAGCTTTATATTTTGATGTAGTTCCATTTGTTTATTTTCTTCTTAGTCTTCATTGCCCTAGGAGCCGTGTCTGTAAAGATATTGATGCGACATACGTTTGCTATTTTGCTGCCTGTGGAGTCTTGTAGGATTTTTATGGTTTCCCTTCTTACATTTAAGTCCTTTAGCCATTTTGAGTTTGTCTTTGTGTATGGTGTAAGTTGGTGATATAGTTTCATTTGTTTTTGCATGTATCTGACCAAATTTTCCAGCACCATTAATTGAAGAGACTGCTTTGACTTCACTGTATGTTCTTGTCTCCTTTGTCAAATATTAATTGAGCATAATGACTTCGGTTGATCTCTGGGTTCTTTGTTCTGTTCCACTAGTCTTTATGTCTGTTCTTGTGCCAGTACCTGGCAGTTTTGAGAAGAGTGGCTTGATAATATATCTTGGTATTGTGATACCTTCAAATTTGTTCTTCTTTCTCAGGATTGCTGTGGCTATTTGGGGTCTTTTTTTTATTCCGGATGATTTTTTGGAGAGTTTTTTTTTAATATGCCATAGGTATTTTAATGGGGATTGCATTGAATCTGTAGATTGCTGTGAGTAGTATGGACATTTTAATGATATTGAAACTGTAATATAAAGTAGTATAAAAAGAAATAATAAATTAATATGTGTCTCCACATGCAAATCGTTAGGCTGACTACTGTAGAAAACACAGGGAAATATTCAGGTTCCTTGTGTATATATGAAGAATACCCAGAAATATGGTAGCTTCATACAGGCAAATAGAGATACATTATTTGTTTATTTAAGTGCCATGAATATAAAAAAAAAAGACTCCACAAATTCCAAAAATCTTTCTTGAGGGTGGTACCAATTCATTTATTAATCTTTTCTTGGGAGAATGGGAGAGTGGGATTGAGATGAACATGGTTAGCTCCAGGAAATACTTAATCTGATTATTCATCCTACCTGCAATGTTTTCACTTTCTTCTAAAGTCCCTTCACTCACATCATTTTTCTCCCCCATATAATATTTCTTAGGCTTTGCATTTCATCTAAACCATGTGCACAAAAATAGAATTATTGGGTCAAGATCTTTAGTGATTACCTTCACTTAGAACCAAATTAATAGTTTGCCCCAGTTGTAAGCAGAATTTCAAGTGAAAGAACTCATTTTTTTTAGCTGATGGTTCATGGTATTTTTAGCCACATATTTGAAATACATAGTTTCACATATTTCTGCAATGATGAAAAATATGACAGTAATGTTCTACTAATTTTAGAACATGAAAACCCTAAACTTCTTGCTCTTGTCTATAACTCCACTAATTCTGATACTTCAGTCCTGAATTATCTACCCAGCTGCTATCTGGAAAGCTTGTTCACATACAAGTATGTATCTGCTCAAATCTCATACAACTTTAGCTCTTGGTACACATCTTTTGTTAAAAACATTCATTCATGATGTGTTTTAGCCATAGTTAGTTGTAGTTTCTTTGTTGATGTTAGTAATTACTTGTATACTGTATCAAACCAAAGTGAAATATATTCATTCTATGTCCTCTTATAAAGGCTGTGTTACTTCAAAAACTTCTGTTAATTTATGTTTTTTCATCTCATGACCTCTTTCCTCATCTTACCCATAATCCTGGATAGTGATTATACTATACTAATATACTATGTCCCAGAATTAGGAGAAATAATTGTATTTTAGTATAAAATGGTGTTTTAGAATCAACAATTACTAAATATAGCTTTCCTATTTGTAGTACATACATATGCATGTGCATATATGTGTACGTACATGCATATATATGTATACCTGCATACACATCTATATAACTATGTATACATATAAACACATGTCTATAAACATGAGTGTATATAAATGTGATGCACAAGGACATAAAGAAAGGTTAAATCATAGTCTCAATTTTGCCACTGACTTCTAATAAACTGCTTTTTATCCAGGCAAAAAATCCCAAGGGGATTTTGGATGACACAATATACCCAATAGGGCCTTTTCATTAGAATAGATTGGTATAAAAAACTGATTTAACCAAAGATTTTCCTTGTACAAAACATACATAATTTTAAATAGCCAAACCCCATAGAGGAACAGCTAGGTGCCTCTGTCACTTCTTCACAGACAGAGACTCCCATTCAGGGTGCTTATAATTTACAGAAGCATGTAATGTCTGTAAGTCATCTTGATTCCAGTTATAAACTATATCTGGAGTGTTTTGCTTTTCCTTCTTTTCCCCTCACACCTTTGCTTAACTTCCTGACTTTGATTACTTTTGACATATTTTTATGAACACTTTTATAGTAAACTAGTGGCCTGGTACACAAAATTCATGCACATTAAAAGGGAATTAATTAGAAGAAATATTTTAATATTGTTATTTGCCCTTTCTCTATAATAGAAGTGTCAGAGATGAAAAAAAAAATTAGTAAAGTGTATATGAAAATCTCTCTCCTGTCAGAGTCTAGGGTATGCTGTGGGACCCAGAGTCAAGTCCCTGCCTACCCACACACACCTCAAAATCACACCAGACTGAGACCCAGCTGGCCCCACTCCCTTCAAGCCCCACTGGGTGCGGGGTGTGGCCTATTGTCCCCTATCAAGCCCCATGGGGGCAGGGGACATGCCTCAGGTCCCCCACCAAGCCCCACTGGGTGCGGAGCATGGCCTCAGGTCCCCCGGCCTGGCACCAGGGCAGCCCAGTACCACGCAGCCTCAGATCCCTGCTGATCAGTCATTACAACATCATGGCATGACGACCATTTGCATATTAGCCTTTTATTATGATGATGGGAAAGCTGAGATACTCATATCAGACCCACTATTTGCCATTCTGGGGGTGATCCATCACTGTGTCAAAACATTGTGGAGAGAAATAGAATTACAGCCTATGCAATCTGATACCTCAAAACATCTAGTCCGGGTTTCAATTTCCAACCAGAAAAAAAAAAAAAAACATGAAAAGATTGTGCTTAGGATGATTTTGTTTATTCAGACAGTGTACCTTTAATGATGCTACATTGATTTTGTAATGTTTAATTTAAAAGGGCAGTCAGGCTAGTACATAATCTTGTGTTCAATAAAGACAGAGCTATTTATAAGGCAAAACACCAGATGAAATGTAAAAGTTCCAATTGACTAATAAGTACATAATTCAAGCCAAATCACATTAGGGGAGCCCACATAGGCTCCAGCACAAAAGCATCCCAAGGGACTGTGGCAAGAATCACTTTGCATTGAAATCAAACCTACACAAATTATAGAGAGTTCTCAGTATTTGAATTGTTTTAAAGAACTCAGCCTCTATGAGAATTTATTCCTGCTTCCTGACCAGAGAAGAAAGCTACTCTACCCACGCTTTTTGTAGTTATGACTGTCATTTCTTCAAATTATACAGTATAGTGGCAAGAATAAAGGCTGTATCATAGGGTTATTATGAGTATTGATAAAACAGGTATACAAAGTGCTTAGATACTGCCTGTCACACCACATTTAATAGATGGCTGTCCTTTTCCTTCTCTTTTATTCATTCATTCAACAGATAATTATTGAGTGTCTCCTTACAGCTGGGTGTTAGGTTCCAGGCAAACAGTATTGATTGAAATAGACAAATTCCATGTTGTAGGTAACAAGAGGATGGGGTCATAAACAAAATAAGCACAGACTGGAAGAATGGGAGGGAGGAAGTTCTGAAATGTCTGGGGAAGAGCAGCATAGCCAGACAGAGGAGATGCAAAGGTCCTGAGTCTGGACCAGGGGTGGGCAAACTTTTTGACTCGAGGGCCACAGTGGGTTCTTAAACTGGACCGGAGAACCGGAACAAAAGCAACCTGACCATGCTGGCACTCTCATCTTGGGCTGCTGGTGAAGGAGCGGAGCGGAGAGCAAGAGAACCCTCTGCTCTTTCGGCTCCGCAGGCCAGATAGAACAGCTGAACGGGCCGGCTATTCTATCCTTAGTTTGCCCACAGCTGGTCTGGACAGTGATTTCTTCCTTAGAGTTCAAGCAATGTCAAAGGGATCAATGGCAATAAGGAAAAAGGGAACGAATAAGCTTTTTGTGGTTTTTTTTTAAAGGAGAACACTTAATTCACAAATAGATGCAACATATTGGGCACTTATTGTTAGTGCTCACTTGATCCAGAGTAGGTATAAACAAAACTTTTTAGTAATTTTTTAAATATCTAAAATATATGAGTACTTACAGCATGCTAGATACAGTTCTAAATAGGTTTATGTAATAGTAAGTGTTTAATCATATCATTAGTTAAATGTGATTAACTTCAAGCAGATAGATTGATATTATGTATTAAACAGCCAATAATCTAAGTATGTGTTTATTTACATGAATATCAAATATTTCTTTCTATTTTTGATGGTTACTAAATAATTGTCAGAATTGCAGAAGATATCATGGCTTCATCTATATACTTGCCAAACAGTCTCATAACATCATATGTTCATTGGCCCAAGTCAGGGCATCCTTTGACCAATGAATAGTTTGAATTAGATTTATAAGGAAAGAATGAATTCATATTCTAGAAATTTAAAATAAAGTCATCTACTTTTACTCTAAGCACTTCCCCTGTTAAACTTTAGTTATTTATAAGGAGAAAAAAAAAGGTCTTATTCCCCAGAATCATCACTGTATTGTTTCAAACTCTTTCTTCCCCTTTACTCTCAGGTGATCCTGGCATACCCAATGTTTTGGTCCTTCTGTTTGTTCTCATACTCTCTCTTTTAGAGGGCCTTTCCTCATCAATCCTACAGCCATATTCAAGTCCAAGATTGCTTTCTTTCTTTTTTTTATCTTGTAAATCATCATACTTATAACCTCTAGAGGCAACCTTTTTCTTTTTTTATATTTTTAAATATGCTTTCACTAGAGGCCCAGTGCATGAATTCGTGCATGGATGGTGTCCCTAGACCTGGACAGTGATTGAGGCCCATTGGCGCTATCTTTCCCAGTCCCTATAGGGGTCATGGGGGCCAGCTGGCAAGGGAGAGACGATTAGAGGTTGGCTGACTATGGGAGGTTGGCTGTGGGAGTGCACTGACCACCAGAGGGTACTCTGGTGGTCAGTGCACATCATAGAAACCCAGTGGCCAGTCCTTAGGTAATTCAGTCACTTGGTCACTTAGGCTTTTATATATATAAAACTGTGACCTCCTAGTTCATGGTTTGACACTCAAATACTGAGCCACACCAGCCAGGGAAAAGGCAACCTCTTTTTTATTCACTAATAATCTATTCAATAAAAATGATAGCTTCCAATATTCTCATATATATATATATATATATATATATATATATATATATATATATAATTGATATTTTACAGAGAGGAAGGTAGAGAGATAAAGAGCTAGAAACGTTGATGAGACCAGCTGCCTCTTGCCCCCCCCCCCCCACTGGGGATGTGCCCACAACCAAGGTACATGCCCTTGACCGAAATCAAACTGGTTTCGGCTCCAATATTCTCTTGAATTGTATCTGAACTCTTTATTTACTCTTTTTTCTATCAGTAGGAAGTGCTAATTTTATGTCTAGGCTCAGCATTAGTTACAAAGATAGGGAATTATATCAGATCATAATATAAAAAGCTTCTATTCTTAAACTGATAACAAGTTGATTGGACACAATGAAAGTCTGAGCAGAATAAATAGCACACTGTTGTAAATGTTCTGGTATCAAGTGAGATTTTCTAATTTAGTAACCATATAATTATCAAGCACATTTTATATGGCTCAATGTTTATTTGCTAAAGCTTCAATAAGTTTCAAAAGGCAATTTTGGGGTAAGCGGTTGCCTTGAAACTTACATTTTTTGTTTATCATAGAACTTGTAATGATATTATGCTCACCTTATGAATTCACTAAATAGAACATTTGAGTTCTGTCACTAATTATGTTTATAATCTTAAGCAAATATATTAAATCCTTGAATGCTGGTTGGATTAGATCTTCTGTAAACTCTTATATAGCTCTAAACATCTGTGGTCACACCTTAAAAGGATAATCAGAATATTTTCTAAAACATTTGTGCAGCACTGTGGGACTAAAGTTGGGATAGGATGGGCTTGTGTACCAATAGGGGCCAGAAATAAAATGTATTACAATAACTGTCATTGGTCCCTTTTTGTGTGTCAAATGCTATACTAAACATTTTACAAACATTAGCTCATTTTTTCCTCACAGTCATCCCAGGAAGTAGGAATTACTTTTCCTATTTTACCGATTAGAACGCTGTGTTTTTTGAGGTTAAGTGATTTCTCAGAATTCACCCTGCAGGCACCTGTGTAAGAGCCAAGGTTTATACACAGGTCTGGCCAGTGTCAGAGTCCATGCTCTATAAAAAGGCAAATTTAATGTAGTGCAAAGAGCACCTTAAGGAGTCAATCTGCATCTAAGTTCCCATTGTGCAACTTGATTTGCTGCAAAATCTAGGTTGTCATTTACTATTTCTTTTTTTTTAAATAAATCTTTATTGGTCAGATTATTAAAATTGTTTCTCCTTTTGCTCCCCCATAGCTCCCTTCCACCTGATTCCCACCCCACCCTCTGCCCTTACCCCCTCCTCCCACCATTGTCCTCATCCATAGGTTATACGATTTTAATCCAGTCTCTTTTTGCACCCCCACACCCCCTTTCACCCTGATAATTATCAATCCACTCCCTTTCTTTGCCCCTGATTCTATTATATTCACCAGTTTATTCTATTCCTCAGATATTTAATTTACTTGATCTTCTTCCTCTTCTTAAGTAATACCTTTCAGCATTTCATATAATACTGGTTTGGTGGTGATGAACTCTTTTAACTTTTTCTTATCTGTGAAGATCTTTATCTGCCCTTTAATTCTGAATGATAACTTTGCTGGATACAGTAATCTTGGTTATAGGTTCTTGCTATCACTTTAAATATTTCTTGCCACTCCCTTCTGGCCTGCATTTACTATTGCTTGGTTTCTGTTGAGAAATCAGCTGATATTCATATGGGTGCTCCCTTATAGGTAACCAACTGCTTTTCTCTTGCTGCTTGTAAGATCTTCTTTTTGTCTTTTGCCCTTGGCATATTGAATATAATGTGTCTCAGAGTATTTTTCTTCTTTTTTTTATCATCTGCAGATTTTATTTTTTTTAATATTAATAAACATTTATTCGTAAAATGAATAACATCAGCTTATATATTTATGTTACATACATACATATTATAAATATATAAATATTTACTTATATACTGGAGATTAAGCCATTTGGAATGCATAGCTCCTGTTTTATTTATTCATTCATTTATTTTATTTTGGAATAATTTTATTTATCTATTTTTTAATTTATTAAGGTATTATATGTGTACATAGCTTACCATTGCCCCCCCCTCCCATACAAGCCCTCCCTCCCCAGAGTTTTGTGTCCATTGCTTGTACTTATATGCATGTATACCAGTCCTTCGGTTGATCTCTTATCTCCCCCAGATCTCCCTAACCCCCTCCCCCGCTGTCATTTGACAGTCTACTTGTTGTTTTACTGTCTCTGTGTCTATCTTTCTGTTCATTAGTTTATAATGTTCTTTATTATCCATAAATGAGTGAGGTCATGTGGTGTTTCTCTTTCATTGACTGGCTTATTTCACTTAGCATGATGCTCTCCAATTCCATCCAGGTTACTTCAAATGATGAGAATTCCTTCCTTTTTATGGCAGCATAGTATTCCATTGTGTAGATGTACCATAGTTTTCTGATCCATTCATCTGCTGACGGGAACCTAGGCTGTTTCCAAATCCTAGCTATTGTACATTGTGCTGCTATGAACATAGGGGAGCATATATCCTTTCTGATTGGAGTTTCTGGTTTCTTAGGGTATATTCCTAGTAGTGGGATTACTGGGTCAAATGGGAGTTCCATTTTCAGTTTTTTGAGGAAGCTCCATACTGTTCTCCACAGTGGTTGCACCGACCTGCAATCCCACAAGCAGTGCACGAGGGTTCCTTTTTCTCCATAACCTCGCCAACATTTGTCGTTTGTTGTTTTGTTGATGTTGGCCATTCTGACAGGTGTGAGATGGTACCTCATTGTTGTTTTGATTTGCATCTCTATCTCAGAGTATTTTTCTTTGGATTCCTCTTGTTTGGGGTTCTGTATGCTTCCTGTACTTGTAAGTCTATTTCTTTCACCAGGTGAGGGAAGTTTTCTGATATTATTTCTTCAAATATGTTTTCAGTATTTTGCACTCCCTCTTCTTCTGGCACCCCCATAATTCTGATGGTGTTGTGCTTGAAGTTGTTCCAGAGGCTCCTTACACTATCTTCAACTTTCTGGATTCCCTTTTCTTCTTGCTTCTCCAGAGGAGTGTCTTTTGGCTCTTTGACCTGATTCTTGTGTTCCTCCATTCTGCTGTTGGATCTCTGCATAATGTTTTCCATTTTAGTCAGTTTATGTATACTTTTTAGTTGGTTCTTATGAAGTTTATCGACCTTTTCTAGGATCTTAGAACCATAGTTCTAAACTCTATATCCTCCATCTCTTTCCTTTGAGATCTATTACCTTGTCTCCAGATTTTCACTGTTTTTCGGAGTTGGTAGGATGGCTTTGTGTGTTTGGTGTTCTATATGACCCAGAGGGTCAGCCTCCTCAGTTACCTGAGGTAGACACTCTTGGTGCTCCCCTTTGTGGACTGTGTGCACAGCCTTGTTGTAGCTAAGTCTTTATTGTTGTGAATTGACCTTCAGGCCATTTGGATATAGGTATCAGCTGTGTCTACTCTAGGATAACTTCTGTATTGGAGACAGTCTTATAGGATCAGACTTGAAAAACTGCAGAAGCCTCTGTTCAGCTTGGATGGGGAGGAGTCTCAGGGCTGAACTGATAGTCTTGGCTTCCTCACATGCCTGAGTTTCCGCCTAACCTTCCCAGGTTCCCCGTGCAAGAGCGTGGGTGCCCCAGGGGCTCGCCCAGACTTGGGCTGGTCTCTGTAATACAGAGTTTCTGACTCCTTGCGCTATAGAGAGGTCGCCACCTTGTACAGAGAGGCAGCAGCAGCCTCCGAGGTCAGACCTGGAGCTTCTGACTCCTTCCACTAAGGAGAGGCGGTGGCAGCCACCTTGGTCAGAGGCTCATACTCACTGTCATGTGACTGTAGACCCTGCGGGCTGCGGCCCCGGGTCCCCAAGCTCCCAATCTCTGAGTCTCTGGTGACTTTCTCTACAGTCCAGACTCCACCCGTATGAGCTTGGACCAGGGTTTCAGCCAGGGTTGGGTTCGGTACAGTCAGTTGGAAAGGGTTCCGTGCAATCAGAAATTCCTCCCCTCCTGCCAGGCAGGCATTTGGCGGCCACACTTGCTCTCAGAACCCACCAGCATCTCCCTACCTCATCGATTTGCGGCTCCCAGTCTGATCAGTGATCCTCTTTCCTTTTTTCTAGTTGAAGATATTCCATTCCACCAGCTTTCCTGAGGTTTTGGTGAAGTTCTTTTTGATTTTAGTTTTGTTTTGTTGTTTTTAATTGTTCATGAGGCAGCAGCTTAGGAGACTACCTAGGCCACCATCTTGGTTTTTCCTCATTTACTATTTCTTGGTTTCTTTACATGAAAAAAAATGAGATTAATAATAATTTTATTTAGTACAGATATTTCTTGTGGAGATCTAATGAGCTCATATATATTTAAAAAAAAAGTTGTTGATGTTGCCAAATTCTATTAAAAGACATATACTCCCTCAAAACTGTCATGGATGGCTCATAATAAGTATCCATCAACAGAAGATTGCCTAAATGAAAAATGCATATTATTATTATAGACTTAGTGTTATTTTTAGGAACTATCCAGTATTTATTAACTGACAGTTACTATTGAAAGGAAAACAATTTTTTTAAAATATATTTTATTGATTTTTTTTTACAGAGATGAAGGGAGATGGAGAGAAAGTCAGAAACATCAATGAGAGAGAAACATCGACCAGCTACCTCTTGCACACCCTCTACTGGAGATGTGCCCGCCACCAAAGTACATGCCCTTGACAGGAATTGAACCCAGAACCTTTCAGTCCACAGGCTGATGCCCTATCCACTGAGCCAAACTGGTTTTAGTGAAAGCAAAACAATTTTTAATCCATGTATAGTATGACCTCATGTATGAAGGCTATTAACCACAGTGAAAACTTCAGTTATTTCCAGGAAGAAGAATTACATATAAATTCTAATTTCATCCTTATATTTTCTTCATTGTTTGATTAGTTTCTCAATGTCCCTGAATCATTTTTGGATTCAGATAAAACAGCTATCTAAATGTTGGAAAATGTAAAAATGACTACATTAGATTATCAAAATAAACATAAAATATAACCCTATTATTATGTAAATGAATGTGATATCCCTCTAGGTATTTCAGAGCTTCCTCAACTTATCTATACTTAGAAAAAAAAATCCCATTTCATTCAAATATTAGAACATTCTAATGGAAAAGAGAAATGGTAATGCAAATATTTGTCTGCTATCATGATTATGGCTTTCTTGTCTTATTCTTTCAAAAGCTGAAGTCATTTTCCAAGGCAATGGAATAAGTCAATGAGAGAAAATCTGTTTCTCAGTATATTAATATCTCACTTCTTTTTATTTATTGGTCATAACAGGCAATTAGCCCACTGAGGAGAACTGGTGGAATTCCTCATGTGGAAAAGTGAGCTGCTTTATTCCCTCTCTCTGCCGTATTAAGTGAAAATGGCAAAAGACTCAGAGTCTTTGCACCTGAATCTAATCAACAGCGCCCTTTTTAGTTTCAAAGTGGGCTGGGTTAGCTGTTCAGTCATCACTGCTTGAAAATTCCGTATTCCCAATTTAGAGAGGCAAAATTATATAGCTAATTATTCTCATAGCAACAATAATAACACCAATTATGATTCTTAAAAGAACTGAAGAGACAGAAGTACAGATAAGATTCACAAAGACAAGTTGGAGGTGGGTGGTAATTTCAAATGTTAAAACCATGAACCTTCACAGAATTTTTCCTTTGAAAATAATGTCAATAAAAAAATGTATGTAGGATCAAATTTTCCCCATTAAGTCTTTTGAAGGTGGGTGAGTCATCATTTGTGTCATCATAGTTATTCCCACTCCTAAGTAACACTGCCTGCTTCCTGTTTGTAGCTGCCAAACCCAATTTCTTCCCAATTAAAAAAAAAAAGAAAAGAAAAGCTTGGCCAGTGTTGCTCAGTGGTTGAACATCAATCTATGATCCAGGAGGTCATGGTTCGATTCTGGTCAAGGGTACATGCCTGGATTGTGGAGTCAATCACCAGTAAGGGGCATTCAGGAAGCAGCCAATTAATGATTATCTCTCATCATTGATGTTTCTATCTCTCTCTCCCTCTCCCTTCCTTTCTGAAATCAATAAAAATATTTAAAAAGAGAGAGAGGGAGATCAGTAGCAACTCCAAAGAAATGAAAACTATGAGAGAAAGTATATTATTCATTCAAAATAATTTATCTTTGGATTACTTTATGGAAGCTAGTGAGATATTGGCAAGAAGCCATTAATTGAAGGTAAATGCTTTTATCCACAAATGTTCATAAATATGTTTCTTTCTACTTTAATTGTAAGGGAGAGAAAATGTGTATGCTGCATTAGTAATAGTAACACAAAGGACATCATCTAGATTGTACTTTTAGTCCATTCCTCAAATATTTAATAAATTAGTAAAAAAAAAAACAAAAAACAATTTTAAACATTTTATTGTATTTTATTTTTAACCCTCACCTGCTGGAAAACAAATCAGTTTCACTAAAAAAGAGATGTTGACAGGAAGCTAGGAAGGCTGGTCAACAACCTTAATTGTTCTAACCTTTAGTTGAGATATTGTTAGCTGAAGCAGCCTCCACCTTGTTTGTCCTGTGTAAGTTTCTGTTATTTGCTGCCTAAGGGCTACATGTAAATTTCTGTTTATGTTGCCTAAGATGTTTTCCCCAAAGCCTCAATAAAAGGGGATGGCAGGGTCAGAGCAGGGAGTAGTTCTCCCACTAGAGTTGGGCTACTGCCTGGCCCCTCATATAATCAAATTGAATTTCTTCAAGTCTCAAGTCTCTTTTCATTTGTGTAAGGCCCTTCTCCAGAACTCGAACCCTTAATTGGTGAATTGGAACTCTTTCCACATGGACCGTGAAAGAGATTCCAATACCCACCCAAGAATATGTTTATTGATTTTAGAGAGACAAAAGGGAGAGAAAGAGAGAGAGAGAGAGAGAGAGAGAGAGAGAGAGAGAGGAAGGGAGAGCAACATCAATGTGAAAAGCACTAATGTGCTGCCTCCCATACCCACCTTGACTGGGTTGGACCCCATAACCTAGGTATGTGCACTGATCAGGAATCAAACTTGCAACCTTTTGGTGCACTTAATGATGTTGCAACCAATTTAGTCATACCAACCAGGGCACAATAGTTTTGTTTTTTTATTTCAAAGTTGTGCTTTATATTTCATGTCAATAACAGTGATCAAAATAAGGTTGGCTTTAATTTGCAATCTACTAAGACTGCAAAAAGTTTTATATATATATATATATATATATATATATATATATATATATATATATAATCAATTCTGTATATATAGAGATTCCAAATAGTGGGAGGGACCATGGAAAATATGCTTGTTGAAACTGTGAAATGCATTATCAGGAATGAAATTTTTTTCTCTTACCCTTTGTTCTCTATTTCTATTGAAAGGCACTAGTTTTCTCAGATGGTTTAAGGAGACTGCTATATTAAAAACTTTTCATTATTAGGTGTAAATTAGCAGTACAAATGTGTATCCTTTGGACATAGTCAGTTTAAACTGCTATCACAATGTACCATACTAGTAGACTGGGTGGCTTATACTCAACAAAAATCTATTTCTCACAGTTCTGGAAGCTAGAATTCTGAGATCCAGGTACCATCATGGTGGGATCTAGATGAGAGCTCTCTCTGGTTGCAGACTGCTGACTTCTCATTATATCTAAACAATTTGGAAAAAAATAAAAAAGCAACCTATCTTTCTGGCCTTTTCTTATAAGGGTACTAATTCATTCATAAGGGTTTCACTTTCATGACCTAATCACCTTCCAAAACCTCCCTCCCCTCCATACACCATCTCTTTGGAGGTTCGGATTTCAATTTAGGAATTAATGTCAGGAGAGACACAGACATGCAGTCCATTCAGTTTTGGGAATGGGGATGGGGTGGAAAAGATTAACCAAAGAACTTGTGTGTGTGTGTGTGTGTGTGTGTGTGTGTGTGTGTGTGTGTGTGTTACCTATGGACACAAACAATAGGGTAGTGAAGACCTGTGGGGTGGGAACTGGGTAGAGGGGGGCAATGGAGAGGAAAAAGGGGGACATCTGTAATATTCTCAACAATAAAGATTTTTTTAATAAAAAGAAACAAAAGAAAAATTGAACTGTAAGACCTTATTGTCTCTAAGAAGAACATACATCATGATAGCAATGAACACAGAGGTCTAGATGTCCAACACATTGTTCAGGATCTCTGTAAAAGAAATAAGTACTGTATTTAGTTGATTTAGGCAAAAATGGGGCTACTTTTCTGCTATTTAAGCTGCAATGACTTCATATCATTTTCTTTTAATGCTCTCAGTGCCTTCTGAAAATAATGCCAAGGGACTGTGCTGCCATATGGATGAGATGCAGGCCTTTCAGAGTGTCACCCAAAAGCATTTGCTGAGGACCCAGCCCTGAGCAAACCACTTATCTCTCTATTTCTCTCCGCCTGCTTCCTCCCTCCCCGACATGCCCACCCTCCTACCACGCTCCCTCAAATGTTCTGTAGCTGTCAGCTTTCTTTTATAGAAATAAGTGAAATTATAATGAGACAAGAGTTAGATGTGCGGGAGATAAAAAGAAAGACTTTAAGTGAAAAAAAAAAAAAAAGGAATTGCTGCAGTCTTTGAAAGCTTTAAGAGTAGGAAGGAGATAGATGAAGGAGCTTATTCTGCCCAGAAAGCTCTCTCCTTGCACATTTAACTCTCAAAATATCGGTGATCATTTTCCAGGGAGCTGGTGTCAAATTAAACTGGGTCCAAACAATAGTTCACTGTGGGGGCCAAAAAAAGTCCAGACAGGAGTGTTTCCTTCTGTCCTAAATGGCCACCACCTCTGAGTTGTCAGTTATGACTCCTGACCTCTTCATGAAGCTTTTCATGGAGAACAGATGCTGTAGTCATTCTTGAGGTCTAATGTATAGTGTGATAACTGTAGTTAATAAATCTGTATTATGTACCAGCAATTTGCTTAAAAAGTTGATTTTAGGTGTTCTTTTATTATTATTATTATTTTAGGTGTTCTTACCACACACACAAAAGGTAAATGTGTGAGGAAATTGATAATAAACATGAGCTAATTAACATATCCGTTTTCTCACACATTTACTGTGTATATGTATATTAAAACAGTCATTGTACTATCTCTACATTTTATTTAAATTTTAAACAAATTTATGTATATGCACATTAAATATGATGTTTATGTATGCCCTATTTCCCCGAAAATAAGACAGTGTCTTATATTAATTTTTGTTCTCAAAGATGCGCTAGGTCTTATTTTCAGGGGATGTGTTATGTTTCCATGAAGTAGGTCTTATTTTCGGAGGATGTCTTATTTTCGGGGAAACACAGTATTAAGACATAAAATGCATGTTTTAATGTACATATATAAAAGTTTTTATATGTATATAAAACAGTATGTTGTATTCTTTAAATGTATAGATTTAACTTTTACAATAAATAAATATTTAACAAATAAAAACAGAGAGCTGATACTTTGCTACTTCCTGATATTTGTAAGATAGCCAGTGATCTATTGTATTCAGAGGATAGTCTGGCTCTGATTGGTAACTGGAATCATTTCTTCCCACAGCCAGGGAACCTGACTTTTGGAACTTTGAAATAAATTAGAGATGATAATTATAATAGCAAGCATTTGTATAATGTCAATTTGACAAAATGCAATCATCTTTCTCTCCTTTGATTTCCCCCGAACAACCTATAAACCTATTATCATTTTATGATGACAAAATGATCAAAGTTACATAATAAGTCATAGATCAAGGTCTGAAACCTAGTCCTTCCATTTTAAAATATCCATTCTATAGGCGATACATTTTAGGTTGAAGAAGGTTAAGTGACTTGCAGAGATCTTATGCCTAAATTTAGAGGTAAAGCAGATGTGGGGATCCCAGGCTTCCTGATGCTAATCTGGAAGCCATGCTTCTCTAAATTCTGGCTTAAGGGATTGTTCAGGGGTGACTGTGTGCTGTTTGCTGAGATAAGGAAGGTTTGAAGTTGAAGGATACAAATTTAACTTGAATATAATGGTGTTGGCCTGTCTGTAGTGGAGTTAAATGGAATTCCATCAGGTATATGAAACCAGTGTTCATGGGAGTTACTTGGACAAGAATTCATGAGAGTTGGAGGGTAGTGCATGGAGTTAGAAGGGAGATGGATTTATAATTCAATGCTGGGAAATATCATAGACAGAAGGCAATGTCTTTGAATAGGAATGAGAAAGGATAAACAGAGAACTGGCAAAATTGGAAAAGAGATTTTATCTGCAATTCTGAAATTTTAAAATTTATCTGCAGATTAAGGTTTGGTAACTCTTTTGACAGCAAAGCCTGACCTGAATTGACAAGAGTGATGCACACTGAATTCCAGAGCTTTTTCTTGATTTATCATAATCAAGAGACATACCTGGAAAAGCACCTGGAATTGAACCATAACAACTATGCTGATTTCAATGTATCATATGCACCAGTCAAATTAGCGTCAGGTGGGTTGTAATGGTGTTAGCCACCCTGCCTCTATCAAGACCTAGTTGAGGACACTGCCCTCATCCTTTTCTGCTGCATCAGGTTTTGCTTTGTATGTACTAGTAATAGTATTTATGTCTTCCTATTAGAACTCTTTGCTGAAGAGATCAAAAAGCCATTGCTGAAGTTAGTGCTTCCAACTCTACACATGGAAACTCAGGAAATCCACCTGGGAAGGGTTTGAGATGCCCCTCACCTTATTGTGAACTTGACTTGAGCCAGTACTTTCTTTTAATCTAAGGATCCCTTTGAGTCCCACATTAGTGCGTAGATCATAGTAGAAGCCTGGATCCCCAGAAATAAATGTGAGTTCAGAGACACACTGACAATTCTGATAGGATTTTCCCCTTATTTCACTATGCACTTATCCTGGGTGTTCCTCACAGGTTTTACAGAGCCTGTACTAAAAGTTGCCAGCACCTTCTTCTTTTATTCTGAGCTTCTGAACTGATTCATGTCATAAAACTAAGTGATAAGTTGTGACTTCAATGAGGTCTCTTAAACGAGCCTATTTTTTGGCCAACTTCTAATTTTCTCATTACACGAATCTTGTAGGAAGACCTCATGGGCCCCCTGAGCATGCATGACAGGTGGGGAAGTGCCAGGCTGCTGCCTGTCCTAGTCACCACACACCCCTTGGCTCTGCCAGTTCAGTGCCAGTTTTTGGATCTTTGGAAATTCGGATAACTAATTAAAAAAAAATATTTACTAGAGAGAGAGAGGAAGGAGAGAGATAAGAGAAAGAGAGAAATATTAATTTGTTGTTCCACTTATTTATGCATTTCATTCATAGTTTGATCCTGACAGAAGATCAAAACAGCAACCTTGGTTATTAGGACAATGCTCTAATCAACTGAGCTACCTCGCCAGGGCTCAGAGAACTCATTTTACCTCAGTAGCCAAGCACTTCCAAATGCAGTCATGGAGTTCTTCCCAAAGAGCTGCCTCACTATCCTCACTTTCCACAAGTATCCCTCAAAGTCTTAGAATGGTTCCATCTCTTAGATCCTATTCAGGGCCATCGACTTATCTCAGGTGTGTGGGGGATAAAGCCATTCTATATTTTTTTTCTCTGTGGACATATAGATTAATTTATCCTATAATATTCCAAAATATTGCTTGCATATTATTTTTGCTAAGACATTTTTAAAGAGATTGGAATTTGGGTTCACAAAATAAGGATGTGGCTGAGTTTTTTTTGGAGCCAGGTTCTGTGATATTGTGTGAGTGCTTTAGGTGTGGGCCCCTACTTTGATGAGGGTGCACAGAAACTTACATTGAGCCAGACAGCTAATTATAATTCTTCAGCTGGCTTTATACTGCCATAGTTTGTGTCAGAGGCTTTAAATCAGCTACAGGTACTTCAACCTCAGGGGCTGACTATACTTTGTCCTCCACACGTAAGTGCCTATTTTTATACAAGTGCAGATTTAAGGAAAGGCCCTTGGGCATCTTCAAAGCTCAGACCACAGATCAGAGCCAAAAGGCAGATGGTCTAAGTCAAGGAAGGAATAGGGAAGAGGGAAGTCTTAAAGACTTGGTTAAAAAAAAAATGGTGTCACATGATTCATTAGCAGGCTTGAACTCCTTCTTCAGTGTCAGGACCCCAGAGGAAGACTGTCTCAGTTTATTACCTTACTTTTCTTTAAGGAGACACATATTTAGAGCTAATAGATACTCAGTATCCAGAGTAGGTATTTTAGTAGTACTCCATTCTCTACATGATAGGATAATCTTATCTAATAAAGAGGTAATATGCTAATTGACCCTTAAACCCTCACAAAGATGGCAGCACCCACAGCCAATAAGGGGGGAATATGCTAATTGACTGCCATGCCCTCAAAGATAGTGGTGCCCACAGCCACAAGATGGTGGTCCCCAGTCCCCTCAGCCCCGCCAGAGCAGCAGGTGCATGGCACTGCTGGGCCTGCCCCCAGGCAGGTCCTGTCACTGCACACTCCTGTCTCCAGAGTCCCACAATCCCCTCAGTACCCCAGCCACCCAGGGCCTGGCCCAAGGTGCAAGCAAGCCTCAGGTGTCAGCTGCCCAGCCACCTAGGGCCTCCCTGAGGGCAGCCAAGCTTTGGATGGCAGCTGCTCAGCCACCCAGGGCCACCTGAGACTCAGGTAATGTGGCCAGCTGAGGCTTGTGCTGCTGACAGTGGCAGCATCAGACGTATGATGGGGGCATCACCTTATCCTAATTGCTGAGTCACCTTCTACCCCTGAGGGCTCCAGGACTGTGAGAGGGGGCAGGCCAGGCTGTGGGACCACCCTCCAGTGCATGAATTTTCATGCACTGGGCCTCTAGTTTTCTATAATAACCATCTAATAATCAGTATAATAAATCTTTGTTTATTCTTTACTTGTAAAATATACATTTAATACATCAAAGGGAAGGATAATTTTCCATTTTTTTAATATATTTTATTGATTTTTTACAAAGAGGAAGAGAGAGAGATAGATAGTTAGAAACATCAATGAGAGAGAATCATCAATCAGCTGTCTCCTGCACACCTCCTACTTGAGATGTGCCCACAACCAAGGTACATGCCCTTGACCAGAATTGAACCTGGGGCTTTTCAGTCCAAAGGCTGACACTCTTATCCATTGAGCCAGACTGGTTTCGGCTAATTTTCCATTTTGAAAATACTTTAATTCAGCAAAATAGTTCATGTATGAACTGAAGTTTAGACTTACTAATAAAAATATAACATACCCCAGGTGGCATTATCTGGGGCACAATGAACATGATACAAACTTGAAAAATTCCAAATATTTACATACTTGATTTTGAAACAAATCTATTTTTAAGTCTGTCTATATCAGGGGCTGATTATTTACTACATGGGGGAGGGGGGTGCTGAGGTTGCCTTCCACATAAAATACAATCTTTATTACAGAACAAATAAGGCTATGCAAATATAAAGCATTTATATTATTAAAACAATGGTAGCAATTGCCTTGAACTTAGACCAGCAAAACATTTTATCAGAAGAAATATTTTATTACTGACATTGCTTAGAATTGCTGATAAGTGGTAATAATAAAATAGGCCTCATTTTAGTAAGTTTAATTATGGCTCTTGATTTTTTAAGGCATTATGTTGTTTGAAACCTGGCAAACTGACCTCACCACTCTGTTACTGGCATGTTAGTGGTTAAGTAAGAATTCTGTGGTAGGGAAAGAAAAGATTTTATCAGCGTTTTAAGCATTAGGAATGAGAAAAAGTATTTGCTATTTTTAAGTTAGTTTATGTGGCTGAATTGTGAACCTTAGTCAAAATACTAAAGTAAAAAATGATTAGAGTTGCAATTTTAAAAGATTAATTCCTGGTCCAGGGAGAAAGTATGAATGGGGGGAAGTCTGTGGAGGTATCTCCTGATCCAGCAATCCTGTAATTATATGAATAAGTCCCCCAAGTCTGGGGCTCAGTAATAGCAAGCATCGCTGACTAATGGACCTATTGCTGTGTTTTCCTAGGGATGTCTATCAGTTCTCCACCTGTTGAGACAGGTGATATACTTGCCTCCAACTTTACCCTGTGTTTCCTTTCTAGGGATATTCACCAGCTGGTCAGGGAAATCTAGGTTATTTATGAGGTAGCCCTTCAGACACATAGTTACTATTACATCCAGGATTCACTCAATTACTCATGCAAAAAAGTGTAGAATCTGCTCTTCCTACTCCAGTTAGCACTAGTCAGGAATCCTGGTCAATGAGAAAATTGTAAATTTAGCCTGACCAAGATAACACTTTAACCTTCTTTGCTTGAATTGATTTTCATATGCATGACACATATTTTTGTGGAAATAATAATAATAATAATACAATTTATACAATATGGGGGATTTGTCAGCTTTCTCTTCCCAAAGTGGAGTCCGCACTTCTGCTGCTCCTGGCACATTCTGGCATCTGTTTCCAGTCAGTAGTTTTGAAACAATGAAAGCTGGTTACCGCCAGGGCAGGAACAAAATTGCCTTCCCCTGCAAGTGACCACAGATAACTTTATTCCTTGTCTTTGCAAGGATAGATAAATCATTCCAGATAGGAGTAGGCTCACTGCTCATTTCACAAAAGCAATTAATGAGCGCTTTGGTGCTACCAAGGATGGGGGCAAGAACACTTAAGGGAACTCTGAATTTTCTTAAGGTTTCCTTAGGATACCATTCCAATTCTCAAGATGCTACACTTTCCTAATAAATGTCCTAAAATTCTCATGGGAGACCTTATGAGACTGTAAATTTAAGTAAGCCATGGAGTCCATTGGCTCAGCCTTTCTGGGGCGGCAAGTAAAACCACATTTATCCTCCATGTGGCAAGAAATGAAAGATTCTTTCAGCACAGTCATAGAAAATCAATCTATAACTTGTTTAGAGGACTTAGGAACTTCAGATCGGCGGTTCTTTTTCTTCAGCTTTTCATCACTTTGTTAAAAATAGCCATCCCATTCATGGTCCTTGAATTCGGCCATCTCTTCCTGGCAGAGTCCACTCAGTCCCCTAAAGTTTTGCCTCTAATGGCACTTCACTTCGGGTAACTGCCAGAGATAATTACATTGTTTCTTCACCAGTACTTGCCACGAAGTGCTAAGGTTGGATTCCCCAATCCTAGCTGTTTGTACTGCTTTCAGCTCTAACCACGCTATAAAACCAGTTCCAGCTCTCCTCTATAATGTGCAGCCACTCCTGGAACCAATTTCGGTGTCAGTCTGAAAACAGTTTTAGTTGCTAGCAACCAAACCAACGTGGATAATTCAAGCAGAAAATAAAGGTTTGGAAAGGCTGTTAAGGTGTTCACGTGCTTACTGGGAAAGCTCGAGAGCCGGTCAGAAAAAAAAGTTAGGGACAACAGAGGGGCTCTTAATGAAAATGCTGTCCTGATCCATGCTTATGGGACACAGTTGCTGCCTTTCCTGAGAAGATGATGCCATAGTTTGCTCTGTGGATGCTCCCCGGCATGGACCTCAAGGGCCCCTGGTGGCACTCTTGATGCTAGCACATCTTGTTGTATATTTCTAGCTCAAAATTCCAAGTATGTCCAATTGGTCTGAAGTAGGACACCGGCTTACCTGGAGTTGGCATAGAGAAGCCGAAAAAGCAAGATGTTTGAGTTCTTAGTTTCTTTAGCAGGAGGCAGATTCTGCTCTCCGCCAGACCGTGCAGGCTAAGGAACTCTGTAAACATTGGGAAGAGGGATCCTGAAGATGAACCAGTGATTACTACTAGGCCCTCATTCTCTGACCCAGCCATACTGGCCACCTTTGTCCTCTGTCTGGAACTTTTCTAGCTCCTTTTATTCTTAAAGGCTCCAAATCTCTTCCCCAAATCTTCCTAGACTGACTTATCATTACATATATCCCAACTTAAGCATCATCTGCTAAATTGGCCTTCATCAACTACCCTATGTAAAGGATCTCTCTTGCCAGGCTCCTTTAATCACTCTCTACCCCATTATTACTGAGATCTCTCCTAGTCAACTGAAATTATCTAATGAAAGTGCCCTTCCAAGGGCTTATTCCATGCCCTTCCAATCTATAAATTAAGTGTCAGGATGTCGAAGATTTTGTCTGTGACCTTATTTGTATTACTGTCGCCACAGAATCCACAGCATCAAGAATAGTGACTTCATTGCCCTAGCTGGTTTGGCTCAGTGGATAGAGCATCAGCCTGAAGACTAAAGGGTACCAGACTCGATTCGGGTCAAGGGCATGTACCTTGGTTGCGGGCACATCCCCAGTAGGAGGTGTGCAGGAGGCAGCTGATCAATGTTTCTCTCTCATCGATGTATCTGACTCTCTATCCCTCTCCCTTCCTCTCTGTAAAAAAAATCAATAAAATACATTAAAAAATAGTGACTTCACATATCAGAGTTCAAATTGGTAATTAAAGAATAAATAAATTAATGGAGATCCCAGTCCAGAAGAGGCAAAGACCTCCTGTGGAATCCAAGGCCTGAAAAGAGCTGTGATGCTGGGACCTCCCATAACTGGTGTGTATTATCATTCCCCTTCATTCTTTCCAAGATAATACTCAGCATGGGGCAATAGCTCTGGAGCTCAGCCTGAATCTAAATACTGCATTCTTGTGAGAGATTTTAAAAATATAAAAGACTGCATCAATGCTAAGCATTATTCTCAGTGTATGTGGGTTGTTCTGCAGGCACCACTTTCTGGCCAAAGTGCACATTTTATGTGATATAGAGATCCCACTGAGTAAATCATCATTTCAGCATATACTGTTCTGTGGCAATTTTTGGTTGAAAGGCTGAACTCTGTGTGCCTTAATGGCATATGAATTTGACATGCGCTGGGCCATATAATAACATTTCAACATCTGGGGTTTTTATCATTTACCTTATGCAATTACACATGTGTCCTAGAGTTGCTGAAAGGGTCAGAAATCATAAAGCATCCTAAAGGTGAGTCCCAGTGATTCTGGGACACCAGGCAATATTTCCAGGGATAACTGGAGATAGCAATTCTGATACTCTGCTTCTTTTAAGTTTACACACATACCAAAAAGTAAATGACAACTTATTTAAAACAATTATGTTTGGCTTTGGATTTTGAATTTGACCAAATGACAGAAGTATGTTGTTATTTCTGCCATTACCTAAATTTAATACCCTGGGCAAGTCATTTTACCATTATGAACTACAGAATCCTATATAATATGCAAATTAACCATAACTTTGCTACACCCAAAGGCCACACCCACAAGCCATACCCATCAGGCAATCAGGAGCAAATATGTAAATAAAGCTAACCACAGAGAGCCACAGAGAACAGGAGGGAAGCTTGGGTTTCCCCAGCAATGGAGGAAGCCAAGCTTTCTGCCTGCCCTTGCCAGCCTAGGCCTCCAATCAAGGCTACAAAGTTTCAATAATACTGTGATTCCCGGAAAATAAGACATCCTCCGAAAATAAGACCTACTTACAGGTTTCCTTCTGAGTGAAATATAAGGCATCCCCTCAAAAATAAGGCCCCCAGGCTCTGTCTCAGAAGGAAAATTAATTTATCATAAACTGGTAGCTAGGGCCGCCCCTACTGGTGTCTAGCACCCAGTGACGTTACACAGAGTCCTGACGTCACTGCTGTGTAAATGGAGAGAAATCAGCATGAAAACTTTGTGAAACCTAAACTGCAAGAAGTTGTGACTTGGGTGAAAAATTCATAGGAGAAAATCACTGACAGTTGCATTGCAAATGCACTGCGAGCAGGCTACCTTGACAAGAAGTATTCATTTGAAGACAGTGCTATTGCTAAACGTGAGAGATTTGCTACACTGATTCTGAAAGAAATGGAGTCACAAGAAATTCACCAGGAAATTCAGGAATTGGATTGTTATGATGATGTTCCAGAAGATGATGACATGATTGTTATTGAATAAATGAGTAAATTATTGATAGTGTAGGATTCACAGTTTGTCTGGTTTGTGTTGACAACTACCGTACTACCATACCTTATACAGGTAATAAATTTCCTTTCTTTTCTTTTTTTCCCACCATTTTTTATTAAGGTATTATATGTGTACATTGCTTACCATTGCCCCCCCCCACCTCCCATACATGCCCTCCCTCCCCAGAGTTTTGTGTCCATTGGTTGTACTTATATGCGTGCATATCAGTCCTTCGGTTGATCTCTTATCTCCCCCAGATCACCCTACCCTCCCCGCTGTCCTGTGGTAGTCTGCTTGTTGCTTTACTGTCACTATATCTATCTTTCTGTTCATTAGTTTTAAGATTCTTTATTATCCATAAATGAGTGAGGACATGTGGTGTTTCTCTTTCATTGACTGGCTTATTTCACTCAGCATGATGTTCTCCAATTCCATCCAGGTTGCTGCTAATGAGAATTCCTTCTTTATTATGGCAGCATAGTATTCCATTGTGTAAATGTACCATAGTTTTCTGATCCAATCATCTGCTGACAAGCACCTAGCCTGTTTCCAAATCCTAGCTATTATAAATTGTGCTGCTATGAACATAGGGGCTCCCCCGGGTCCCACAGCCACCCCCCAGGTCACACTGCTCCCCCGGGTCCCACCACTCCCAAGGGGCACACAGCTCTCCTGGGGCACCCGGCTCCCCCGGGTCCCACCACTCCCCTGGGGCACATGGCTCCCCCGGGTCCCACCACTCCCCCGGGGCACACTGTTCCCTCAGGGTACACGGTTCCCCCGGGTCACAGGCCACACCACTCCCCTGGGTCACAAGGGCCCCCCTGGGCCACATGGCCCCTCTGGGACCTTCGATGGATGCCCTCCTATCCTGGATCCCCTGGAGCCTGAGCTGGAGGCGAGCAGGAGGACGAAGAGGGGGAAGAGCAGGGAGGCTCTGGCAAACTCCACCCTAGCACCTCAGCAGCTCTGATTTCACAGGTTCAGGCTTTCAGTCCCCCTGGTTTAGGTGTTTAGAGTCCCAGGCCGCAAAGAGTGTTTTGGGCACTGCCTCTCGGTCCTCCGTCATGCTCCATGAGTATGCCCTGCCTTGGTGCTGGCTCTCGGGGGTTGGCAGAGGCCGGAGGGACAGATGGGCAAAAGCCTTGCTCGGGGCGCAAACGGAAGGTGCGGCCAAGGCCCTGCACTTGCTCCCTCACCAGCAAGGTGGGCGGGTCGGGAAGTCTGCAGGCGTGGAGGCTGGGCTCAGAGGCGGCCTGCTCCCTGGGCCCGGGGTGGGGCTGGCTCCACTCTTGGTGGGCCTTTCTCATTGGTGGCGGTGACTCAGCTGCGGCTTTAAACTCCACATGGCGGCAGCAGCACTTCTTCTTTCAGTTGTAGATTTCTCCCTCTGCCAGCTTTCCTGTGGTTTAGATAGGATCCTTTTCGATTCTTCCCTGGGGCCCTGGCCCACTGCTGCCGGCAAGTAGGAGGACAATGAGGGGGAAGAATGGGGAGGTTCTGGCCATCTCTGCCACAGTATCCTCCGCCGCCCACACTTCACATGTTCTGGTTTTCAGAGTCCCCCGAGTTTAGGTGTCCAGAGTCCCAGGCTGCAAAGAGTGCTCTGGGCACAACCTCTCAGTCCTCCATCACTCTCCATGAGCAAGTCTGCTCTGCCTTGGCTCCGGCCTTCGGGGGCTTGGTGGGGCCTCGAGTGGAAAGCAAGGCCGTGGCCCTGTGCTGGCTCCCTCGCTAGCATGGCGGGCCGGCTGGGAAGGCTGCGTGCATGGAGGCCAGGCTCCAAGGTGGCTGGCTTTGGGCGGGAGCAGAAGGTGCTGCCGCAGCCCAGTGCCGGTTCCCTCGCTCTCATGGCGGACAGGCCGGGAAGGCTACAGGTGCAGAGGCCAGGCTCTGAGGCAGCCCACTCCCTGGGCCCAGGGCGGGGCGAGCTCTGCTTTCGGTGGGCCTCCCTCACTGGCAGTGGCTGTGGTGGCAGCTGCGGCAGTGGCAGCTCTGGCAGCTCCGGTTCCACTGTGGCTTTAAATTCCACATGGCAGCAGCAGTGCTTTTCCTTTCCTCTAGTTGAAACCATCCCATTCCGCCAGCTCTCCTGTGCATCTGATGTGATCCCTTTCGATTTTAGCTGTTGTTTTTTTTTCCAAATTGTTGATGAGGCGGCAGCTTAGGAGACTACCTAGGCCACCATCTTCTTTCGCAATCCCAATTTCCTTTATTTTCATTTAACAATAAAGGTGTACCATATTGTTCTTCATAGAAAAATAAGACATCTCCTCAAAATAAGACGTAGCGCATCTTTGGGAGCAAAAATTAATATAAGACGCTGTCTTGTTTTCGGGAAAACAGGGTAGAAGATACATAAACCCAAACAGAAATGGCAGCAGCCATGGAGCTGAAAAGAGCAGGAGGCTAGGGTTGCCCCTGGCAATGGAGGAAGTCATGCTTTCTGCACAGCTTCCACTTAAGGCTACATAGTTTCAATTGTAGAAGATATATAAGTCCCAACAGAAATGGCTGTCGCCACGGACCAAGCAGAAGGCTTGGCTATGCTCTAGGCTACAAAGTTTCAATTGTAGAAGATAAATAAATTCCAAACACCAGGGCCTCTGCTTGGGTCTCTGCGTGGCATAGCCAGACTGCAAACCACCACAGGCCCTTCGCCCAGGCCACCTCACACCCCAAAGGAACCCCCACCCTGATCTGGGACACCCTTCAGGCAAACCAACCGGTCCCCACCCCTATATCAGGCCTATACCCTATCCAATAAAAGAGTAATAGGCAGATTAACCAATACTTCAACACACAAGATGGCTGCCCCCATGTGGTCAAAGATCCTGCCCCTATGTGGACACAAGATGGCCACTATAAGATGGCCAGCAAGGAATGGCAATTGTGGGTGGTCAGGCAGCTGGGTAGGGCAGTTGTGAGGGATCAGGCCTGCAGGGGAGGGCAGTTAGGGGTAACCAGGCCTGCAGGGGAGAGCAGTTAGGGGCAAATAGGCTGGCAGGGGATTAGTTAGGCATCAAATAGCCTGGCAGGGGAGTGCTTATGGGGTGATAATGCTGATATGCAGAAATGGTTAGGGGTAAACAGGAAGGCAGGCAGGTGAGCAGTTGGGAGCCAGTGGTCCTGGATTGTGAGAGGGATGTCTGACTGCCCAATGATCCTCGATGGGTCCCAGATTGGAAAGGGTGCAGGCTGGACTGAGAGACGCCCCCCCCCCCCCCCCGCCAATGCACTAATTTCATGCACCAGGCCTCTAGTGTTTAATGAAGTGATATTTAAGGTCACACAGTTATAACATTCCTGCTCTTAGGGCTTCAGGAAGTGACCTCTACATTGCCTGTTCATGACTTGGACATCAAACTTGGTTTGATTTTGAAAACTATGATGTCTAAATGCTATATTTCAATCCTTATCGGAGGATATGTTTTTTATTTATTTTAGAGAGTGGGAAAGAGAGAAGAGAGAGAGAAACACTAACAAGTTGTCTCCAGTATTTGCCCCAAGTGGGGATTAAAACTGTAATTTACGTATGTGCCCTGCATGGGAATCAAACTCACAAACCTTTTGGTGTCCAGGATGATACTACAACCAAGTGAGCCCCTGGGCCAGGGCTTAACTGCTCTTTTTTGGCATTAATTTCCTTCCCTGTGAATGATAAAGGCAATATCTTTCTAGAGGTTTTCCCCTTCATCGACATATTGTCCATTAACTTAAACCATGTAAATATTTTAGATTTCCAAGCTGGAAATATTTTTGTTTCTTTATAAGTTGCCAGTGCCATGAATTCAGGCAATGATGTTTGAAATCCCCTTCTGATCGCCACTTCATTTAGCTTTGATCCAGGGGAGACTTGCCATCATCTTTAGAAATTCCTTCTTTTTGTTAGCTCTGCAGAAAATCATCTCCATTCTTATTACTTTGCTTTATCAGTGATTACAATCTAAGCCCCTGATGTCACTGTGAGAAGCTCCTGATCAGCTGTGGTTGATTATCCCCCAAGAGGAGAAGGGCGAGGGCAATGTGAGCAGCTCTGGATTCGCTTTGAGGGGGAGGCAGCTGAGCTCAGCTGCCAGGTTGGTAAGGAGCAGAGAATCGTGCACCACCCAAGCAGAAAACTCAGAGTCTCAAAAATTGCTCAGACAGAGAATGGCCTAAGATGCATGTGACTGGTTCTGAGCATATGGGCTCAAGTCAGAGCAGAAAATTTTAGGGGAAACTGCTTTCTTGTGCCAATTAGAAATCTTTGTAGCATTCATTTGACTGGAAAACTGATATTACTTAAGATTTCTAACATGCACATCTCTTACATAGGACATAGATATATTTAAACCCACATGATCTCAAAAGGGAAGTTATAAAGACAGAGGCATAGTAATATTTCTGGGGTATAATTTAGTCACGCTGAGGCCAAAGCTTCCTTGTATGTCTCCGCCTATTCTATCCCCTATTCACTCCACTGAAAACTGTGACCTGTCCTTCCCTTATCTGCTCCCAATATTAATAATTACTTCATTAAAGTTGTCAAAGTCACTGAACATGCATCAAATAGTCATTTCAATGGGATACATAAAGCAAAGCATTGTTGCAGTTAAGTTGCTTGCTGCAAAGTTTTTCAAAACAATGAAGCCCAGAGGCCCTGTAAATTTCTACCACTTGGTGCTGTTTTAACAATAAAAACCATAAATGGATATGACAAGATCCATTGTCCCTCCAGTCATTGACTCTGTGATGAAGCTGTACAACTCGAAGCCAAGGTAATTTTCAGTATTAGTATCATATGGTTACACATCTTTCCCGCAAAATAAATGACAATTTAATAATTTATTTAACTTGCTGCAGAAACACAAACAAAACTCAGGCTTCTTGGAGGCACCTGCCACCCTTCAAGGAGACACTGACTCACCTCTTCTAGTTTTACTCCTTGTGACTCTGGAGCATTTAGCCAACACCACACTGAACCTGGAAGCATCTGAAAGTCCTGTTCTCTCCCCTGAGTATTTTTTTAAATATATTTTATTGAATTTTTACAGAGAGAAAGGGAGAGGGAGAGTTAGAAACATCAATGATAGAGAAACATCAATCAGCTGCCTCCTGCACACCTCCTATTGGGGATGTGCCCCAACCAAGGTACATGCCCTTGACCATAATCGAACCCTAGACCTTTCAGTCCACAAGCTGATGATCTATCTACTGGGCCAAACTGGTTAGAGAAACCCCTGAGTATTTTTAAGTTACTATTATGTATTCTGATATTTATCTGAATTGCCTCTATTGTGTTGAAAAAAGTATGCTCCACCATGGATGGATATGTAGAGTCCATTCCTCATTTTCTGGGTTTTGGGAACAGAATTGGATGGCATCTCAGGAGCCACATTTAGAATGGTAAGATGAAAAGCTGGCAGCTTTCCTCGCATTTGTGCAGGGAAGCAAGGCCACCTCCTCTCCATCCTGTTAGGCTAGTGGAAAATGTAATATCATCTTAGGGAAGGGCTCAGCGTCTGATACTGGATGGCTGGATTGGCCCCAACTCTACCACCTTCTATTTCGGGCAGGTGACTTGGACTCTATGTGCTGCAATTTTCTAAAGTACTAAGTGAAGATGGCAATAATAGAAACTGTCTTAAAGTTGGGTTGAGGGTTAGATGGGTTAAAATATAAGTGTTTAGAACAGTGCTTGGCACATGGTAAGCACTACATAAGTGTTCGCTCTTATTATCATGTAATATACCAACGTTTTACTTAAGTTAGTCACTCAGGGGCAGAAGTCACTTGTAAGTTCACACTTTATATAATGTCTATCAAGTATAGACAATTCATTCCATTTGTACTATGACTATAAAATCAGAAGGGAAATAATTTTGCCCCTTTTTTAACCATGAAAATATTCTTCACTTTAAGCTTGGAAGTTAAATGAAGTAGGAAAATTATATAAATAGTTAAGTTCCCTGAGTGCCTACAACTGGTCAGACATAGTCCAACATCCAAGGACTAATGCTGAAGAAGCCACTCTGATGCGTATGCTCCTATTAATTGTGTATATTTAATTAGAGATACATAATGTAAATAGATATTTTATTGAAAATCGTGTGATATACCAGTTGTTTGCTGTAGCGAAGGTGGCATAGGAGGGAGCAGAAAGAGTAAAGACTTTTAACTGCAGGAAATAAGGAAGGCCTTCACAGAGGAAGTGCTATTACTGAATAGCTTTTGAAGAAAATGTCATATTTCTCTAAAAAGAAGATAGAAGCAATGACATTTGAGAGGACATGTTTGGTAACTTCTAGCTAGATATACTCTTGTGATTAGTCTAGAGTCATCAGCTAATAATGCCTATCGTCTCGGAGTGCTGAGACCAAGGCCCAGACAAACACACCTCTCTTAGTGTTCTGAAGCAAATTAGTGCTTTGAGAATGTACTGGGATTGTCCTAGGCAGAACCCCATCACCTAAAAGAGTAGTTCTTTCATTTCTGTAGTCTCATCTAGTGCTCTGTGGCAGGGAAGATATACTTACGCTAATCTCAAATCCAGCAGGAGACAGTAAAGGGAGAAAGTGATTTTAAATGAAACAACATGTAACACTAATCAGAAAAAAAAAGTTAATTGCAAAGACTTTAAGGTCCACCATACACTACTTTTTTTCAGGAATTAATCAGTTTCCATTCTTTTCTACCTATTATCAATGAAGCTCCATTTATATCCATCTTCAGCCTAAAATATTTGAATGCACCTGATAATCCAAGAGAATACTATCAGCAGTCAGCCTCTTTGCCTTTAAAAGTGAAGTACTTACACCTGAAACATTCTGTCTATTATAGATTCCAAAGCTTTGTTCAACTCTTCTCGAACAGCACAAAGACAAACCATTTTGGAACTATTTTTAAAACATCCAGAAAATTATTACCCTCCTGACTGTCAGTGCGTAAGAAACCCCATGATTGAATTTCTTTAAAATAGATTCAGTCTACTCTAATTTGTTTTGTTCCTTTGGAAATTATTCAAGAACAAAAATACATTTACCTTTTATTTCCTGTGTGTTTTATGAAAAATTATTTTTTTTCAGAACACTTTCAAAAGGTATACAATCAATTTGAGGGGAAGATATACCCCTGCCCATACACGTGTGTAACCTCAGTTATCACTCCCAAGAGTGGTATATTTTTTAACAAGGATGAAGATAAATTGGCATATCATAATCACCCAGATTCCATATTTCACCTTACTGTTCACTCTTGGTGGTCTATGGGTTTGGATAAATACCTAGTGGCAAATGTCTGTAATTATACAACCACAAGGAGTATTTTCACTACCCTAAAAATTCTCTGTGTTCTCTATTCTTCTCTCCTCGCCTCTCTCCCATCCCAACCACAAGCCCTGGCACTCAATTATATTTTTATAATCTCCACTACTGGCCCAGTGCATGAAATTTGAGCACATTAAAAGGGAATTAATTAGAGGAAATATTTTAATATTGCTATTTGCTCTTTCTCTATAATAGAAGTGTCAGAAATTAAAGAAAATTCATAAAATGTATATTAAAACCTCCCTCTTGTCAGAATCTGGGGTTTGACAGGACACAGAGTCAAATCTCCCCACACCACCTGCAGGTGCTTCAAAAATATAGGAGCCCCAGAACCAGCTGGCCCCACCCCCATAGGGGGAGACCCAGAATGAGCTGGCTCCACCTCTGCCAAGGCCCTCCAGGTGGGGGGCGCAGCCGTAGGTCCCCCAGCCCAATGTTGGGTGGGAGCACAGTCTCAGGTTCCCTGTCAAACTCCACCAGGCAGGGGGCATGGCCTGAGGTCCCTGGCACTGGTGGGGGCATAGCCTCAGGTCCCCCATCAAGCTGTGCCAGGCAGAGGATGTGGAGTAAGGTCTCCCGGGCCAGTCCTGGGACTGTTCCTGGCCCAGTGCTAAGGCAGGGGGTGCAGACTGAAATTTCCCGTCAAGCCCTGTAGGGCAGGGGTGCGGCTGGAGGTCCCTTGCCCTGGTCAGACACCATGCAGCCTGCTGTTTGGTCATGGCATTATGAAGTCTTGGCTAATTTGAATATTCCTCTATTATATAGACAGTTTTATCTTTTATAAAATGTCATATAGTTGGAATCATACAATGTGTAGTCTTTTTTTAGATTTGCTTATATCACTTAGTAATATGCATTTAAACTTCCTTCATATATTTTCATGGCTTGATAGATAATTTCTGTTTAGTGCTAAGTAATAACCTATTGTTTGGATGTATATAATATATATTAGAGGCCTGATGCAAAAAAATTCATGCAAGAGTAGGCCTTCCTTCCCCCAGATGCCAGCACCTGCTTCCCTCTGGCACATGGGATTAGGACATGCCTCCAGCCACCGGAAGGCACCTGGTACCTGGGCTTCCCTCCCAGCCCCAGCTTTGTCTGGAAGGTCATCTTGAAGGATGTCTGGTCTAATTAGCATATTATGCTTTTATTATTATAGATGTTCTAGAGGCCGGTTCACAAAATTTGTGCACGGAGGGGTGGCGGCTCAACCCAGCCTGTACCCTCTCCAATCTAGGACCCTTCAAGGTATGTCTAACTGCCCGTTTAGGCCCGATCCCTGGATGGGGCCAAAACGGGCAGTCAGATATCCCTCTCATAATCCAGGACTGCTGGTTCCCAACTGTTCACCTGCCTGCCTTCCTGATTACCCCTAACCACTTCTACCTGCTAGAGTGATCACCCCATAACCACTTCCCTGCCAGCCTGATTGATGCTTAACTGCTCCCTGGCCAGCCTGTTTGCACCTAACTGCCCTCCCCTGCAGACCTGGTTCCCCCCAACTGCCCTCCCCTGTAGGACTGGATCCCCTCAACTGTCCTCCATTGCAGACCTGGTCCCCCCAATTGCCCTTCCCTGCAGGCCCATTCACCCACAACTTCTCTATTCTACTGGCCTGCTTACCCCTAACTGCCCTCCCCTGCAGGCTTGATCCTTTCCAATTGTGCACTCTCCTGCTGGCCATCTTGTGGTAGCCATCTTGTGTCTACATGGGGGCTGCCATCTTGACCACATGGGGGCGGCTATCTTGTGTCTGGGAATGATGGTCAATTTGCATATTACTGTTTTATTAGATAAGTCATAGACTTCAATATCCTGCCAGTGTTTCTAAGTAATCTAGAAAAGTCCTCAGAAATATTTTAGTAATTCTGTTAAAATTATCTTTATCACATGAATACATCTCAAACTGGAATTCCTCATTTAAGTTATTAACTATGGTAGACACTGTGGATTGTCTAACAGGAATTTATAATCTTAAATTTCCTCTTACTTTATACTTTACATTTTTAAAAACAATATCTTTATTGTTAAAAATATTGCATATGTCCCCTTTTCTGCCCACTGACCCCCTCCACCCTGCACCCACACATACTCCTCCCAGTCCTTTACTGCACTATTATTTGTGTCCATGGTCATGCACATATGCATATAGGTTCTTTTCCTGCCTGCTCCCCTTACCCTCTCTGAGATTTACTAATCTGTTGCATGCTTCCATGTCTTTGGATCTATTATCCTCATCAGTTTATTTTGTTCATTGGATTCTACACATAAGTAAGATCATGAGATACTTGTCTTTCTCTGACTAGCTTATTTCACTTAACATAATACTCTCCAGGTCCATCCATGCTATTTCAAAGGGTAAGAGATCCTTATTTATCCCAGCTGCATAGTATCTCATTATATAAATGTACATCTTTTTATCCACTCATCTGCTGATGAACACTTGGGCTATTACTAGATCTTACCTATTGTAAATTGTGCTGCTACTAACATAGGAGTGCGTATATCCTTTCTGATTGGTATTTCTGATTTCTTGAAGTATATCCTAGAAATAGGATCACTTAATCAAATGGAAGTTCTTTTTTTAATTTTTTTGAGGAAACTCAATATTATTTTCCACAGTGGCTGCATCAGTCTGTATTCTCACCATCAGTGTACTAGGGTTCCCTTTTCTCCACATCCTCGCCAGAACTTTTTACTTGTTGATAGTAGCCATTCTGATAGGTGTGAGGTGGTACCTCATTGTCATTTTAATGTGCATCTCTCTGATGAATAGCAACTTAGAGCATATTTTACATATGTATGGGTCATCTGTATGTCCTTTTTGGAGAAGTATCTAAGTCCTTAGCCAATTTTTTAATTGGAATGTTTTTCTCCCCTCTGTTAAGTTATATGAGTTCTTTATACTTCCAAGTCTAAAAAAAAAAAACACAAAAAAGCAAAACAAAAAAACAAAAACAAAAAACCTCTCTTACTCAGGCTTTCCAAGTGGCACACAGTATGCCTAATAATACAGTTTTATTCAGTGAGACATAGCTGAAGCCTGTTGTATGGTATTTTAATAAATTTTTACTTTCTGACAAAGGAAATATAGTTGCAGTTCCTATAATCCTTTCTCTCCTTTTTATTTATTTAAGTAATTTGCCCATTGTTGTTGTTTTTTTAATTGAGATAGTTTTCTACATTTCTTTAATGTAGATGTGTTGCCTAACACTTTCGTATCCAAGGAAGTCACTCAACTTCAGACTAATTGTAATATGTGAAAGCAATTTGCTAGTTGTATATGCTGCTATAAGTAAGGTTTCTGTAACTTGCAGCTGAACATATTCTCAACTGATATATTGAAGAAATTATTCCTTGAGTGTCTGGCTTCAGAACCTTGGTGCCATTATTGACTGCCTTCTCTTCCCAAACAATAAAGTGTGTCATTGAGCCCTGACACTTATCCACATCGTCTGTCTGTCCCAGGCACTCCTACCTTTTCAATCTCATTCTTGACACCACAGTGCAATTCCTCATTACTAGATATATAGTTCCTCCATAAAGTTACAAATGTCACTTTCCTCTTCAAACCTTTTCAAACAATTATCCGCTTTTAATCTGTGGTGCGCCATCACGACCCTGGGTGAGCCTGAACTCAGGCTCCCGTTCCCCATGCTCACCCCCACATTGGGTGCCATATGTACAGCACCAGGACAGCCAGGTTTGGTGAACCTGACAGGCTGCGATGAAAGATGAAGAGAAGAAAGCTGGGTCTGGGTGGGATACTCTCCTCTCTGATCGAGAGCTAGCAACAGTGCCATGGAGTACCAGCCGAGTCTTTATTTTATAGCCAGTTTCCACAAGGCAAAGTAAGTATGTGGTCAAGATGTTTACAACATTCTCATGGGTTTTGAACCTACTCAATTACATGCACCTGATCAAACTTTGTTTACTTGCTGCACCTCCCACAGGCTGTAATACTCAGCCACGGGGGACCACAGGCTCGGACCGTAGATTCAAGCTTACAACTATAGCCTTTGGTTATAATTGTGCTGGGACTTGCATGTGGCTTTGCCCCTAGAGGATCGTGCCCTCTCTTTAGTCCCAGGCTTGAATCTGTCCAAACACTATAGCCACTCTCCACACTAATCAAATGATGAGCAAATGTCCTTGCCTGCCAAGTAATTCAAGGTCCTCTACAGTCTGTTCATAATTTTTCTTTCTAGATTAAACTGTCCCCCATAGCGCACATATACTTTTGGTCCCATTCACATTGATTTTCTTTTTTTTTAAATATCTTTTTATTGATTTTAGAGAGAGGAAGGGAGAGACAGAGAGAGAAACATTGATTATCAGTTGCCTCCTACAAGAGCCCCCTACTGAGGATCCATCCTGCAATTCAGGCATGTGCCCTAATTGGTAATCTAACCAGCAACCTCATGGTGCATTAGGCAGTGCTCAACCAACTGAGCAACACCAGCCAGGTTCACATCAAGTTTCTAAGTTTCTCCCTATATTACTCCTCCCCATCTTAAATTAGACGTCTCTCTCTATCTGGGATACTTTGGTTCTTCATTGCACTGTGGAAAGCCAGTCCATATTTTAAAAGCTAGATGTTATATTACACTGCCCTAGCCAATTTCTCTGATTCCTCTCTAAGCAAACATGCTCTCTCCCTTCCTGTAGCTCTTTTGGTCATGCACAAATTTTACTGAGGTCCAGAAATATGTAGCAAACATTATGCAAGGTATTAGGACAATAAGTAAGATACAGTCCTGGTCATTGGTATGGGGAGGAGGCATAAAAAGGTAATTTCAATTTTAAAAGTCAATTAGCATAACCATGGAGAGTCAGATTTTGAGAAGGTGATGCCTGAGGCAAAATGAAGAATTAGTGAGCAAGTAAAGCAGGCAAGGTCTTTCCAGACAGAAGAAATATGGTAGTATGAACAAAAGTAAAGAGACAAGCAACACCATGATGGGCTTAATGATCTGTTAGCACTTTGTTGTTGCTTAAGTTTCCTTTCAGTCAAGGATCAAGCTTTATAGAGAAAGAACAACAATTGCATGGAAAAAAATGTCCTCAGGTTTGTTTTGGTGGCAAAGATTTTTTTTTTTTGTTATGACAAGGCTATTAGTAATGTTTAATTTAATTTAAAAAATGAAAATAAAACACAAAATGACAATTTGGTAAAATTGTCAATCTCTGGTGGATATTTGTTATAATAAAAAATACACAAATATATTAATTCTTATTTACTAAACTAAGATTATAGAAGATCTATGTATAATAATGAAGAGATAATAAGGATCAATTCTTACACTGTAAAAAAAAAGAGTTAATTCATCAAGGTTTCATCAAACTGTTAATTCATCAAACTGCTGTAAAAACCCAAGTCTAAAACCTCAGCTAGTTAGCACAATGGAAGTGTTTCTAGTGTATTTATCAGACCAAGGCCAGTCTTTCTACTTGAATAGTTCTCCTCTAGGTAATGATTTAGAGATGCCTATATTGGGGCTCCACCTTTTTCAATACAGTTCCCAGAATCACCTTTTCACTATTCTCTCTTGTTTGAAAAGAAAAGAACATAGAATTTTGTGTAGGTGGTCACTTCTACATACCACATCATTTCTGCTCACATTGCTTTAGTTGGAACTTCCTAAAGACAGTCTGTGTTTGTGATTGCATCCTGAGTTCTAGAAACATAGAAAGTGAGTTTGTGATCAGAAAACAGGCTGGGACATGTGGGGCAATTAATGGGTAAATTAATTTATCCCAGTGGACAGGTGATGGGTTTCTGCTAAAAATTTAAGGGTTTAATACATTGTATTAGAAGAACAAAACTATATATTACACTTGCATCTCTTTTATCCTCTAAAACCATTTAATTTTATTCAGTTATTGATTCACTCCTTAATTGAAACTAACATCCTCTAGCACTTAATATAACCAAGGCATACTATCAAGAGTAATTGCAAAGAGACACATATCAGAGATATTGATAGTGAATAATTTGTCTCTCCATCTGCTAGAGTGCTTGTTCCAAAGTTGTTTCTAACCAACTTTGTTCATTTGTTGAATTAATTATTCTATAATTGGTCAATCCAGCATTACAAAATGCATTGTTATAGGGCTGCAATTATTACCACAGAGGTGACATAGCTGATAATATTTTATATTGTATTGGTCTATTTAAATTTCAGAAAGCTGCCGTGGGTGTATTTTGGCTATTTGTTGAAGAAATAAAAACCTCATAAACAGATTTGCTTCCACTGTTCATTAATTCCTTAGCTAAATACAAAAACACCTAGGACATTGCCAATACCAAAGGAACACTCAATTATATGCTCTTTAATGAGGGTGATGACAATAAAAGTTACAAGTCTGGAAAATGAATAGCAATGCTATGATCCCATTTTAACAATCTGATTGGTTCTTCAAAATTTCTACATTTAGGAACTGGGGTTTTTCTTTTTTTCTCTCTAAAGATTATTTTCTAAAGGAATCAGAATTGTGGCTATCTACTATGGCGGTTATAATTCTTTTGTTGATAATAGATTCTTTCTGAAAGAACTATGCTATGTGTTAGTGAGGTAATCATAAATGAAAAAAATCTGTGAATTTGAGGCAAAAGAGTTCAGATCAATCAATTTAGCAGCTTACAAAATTTTTAAAAACAGAGAATATCATGAAAATAATGAATCAGCAAGAATATTTATTATAACTTTGGCACAAATAAGTTTATCCTTTGGCATATCCTGAATTATAGAAATAAAGAACAATAATAGCTACAATCTAAATTAAATAGTCAATAGGATATCTCTAGCCTCATGAGTGAGATAGGCAATTCTGTGAATGCAAGGATTGCTGAACAAGCTGTAAGAATGGCAGCAGTGGCAGCTATAGGATTGGTTCCTGCCAGGAAACAAAGCCTGGATGTTAAAAACCAGATGGCCTAGGAAGATAAAGACCTAAGGAAAGCCAGGGGTTAGGATGGTCCTGAACAATAGACAAGGAAGGCTGGATAACGGCCACTGCAGGGGTCCGTGACTGCATAGGAAACTCAGGGCCTAAGGCCAGAAGACAAAGATGAATTCTGATAACAAGAAAGTGGGGAAAACAGCACTTACTAGTATCTGTGAATAGGTTTATAAGTATCCCAATATCATTGCAGAGGATCCTAAAATCTTGTTCTTGTCTGGGGCTATGAACAATCAGGTGGAGGAAACATCCAAAATTTTAGAAAAAGAAAAAACAGACAAAATTCAAAATACAGTTCTACACTTAAGATGAGTTTTTAAGCCAAAATTTCAAGTATATAAAAAATAAATAAGATGTAATATCACAGATTAATCATAGGTAGATATTTAATTTCAGATATGGTTTTTTATTTACAGAATTTTAAAATATATTAAATAAATTTTAATGCTCAAGGTGATTATGAATAATACTATGGCCATAAGTTTGATAGCTTATATAAAATGGACCAATTCCTTAAAACATACAATCTGCCAAAAATCACATGAGAAGAAATGGCCTATAACTATTTTTTAAATATATTTTATTGATATTTTACAGAGAGGAAGGGAGAGAGATAGAGAGCTAGAAAAGTCGATGAGAGAGAAACATCGACCAGCTGCCTCTTGCACACCCCCTACTGGGGATGTGCCCGCAACCAAGGTACATGCCCTTGACCGGAATTGAACCCGGGACCTTTCAGTCCGCAGATCAATGCTCTACCACTGAGCCAAACCTGTTTCGGCAATTACTCATTATTTTAAAATGAGTGTTATTTTAATGTGAAACCAAGCTCATGAGGAAACACATAGACATCTTATAGCTCTAAGGAAATACAGTCTCAATTTTTTCTTCTCTTTATTGTATGGTAGTGTTGTTTTCTTACTTTTTTTCCTCTTAAATAAACTCTATTCCCTTAAAAATGTAGCCTCTATAGATACTTTAGCTGCATCTATAGACATAACAAAAGGGGTATGTTTTTAACGCACATATAATGAATATTGAACTTCTTCATTAACATTCTACACTAGAGTAATTGAAAATCATGACTCTGATTTTAAATCTTTTACTTTCTTCCTCTGAAATTCAGAGAAGTTATAACACAGCTTCTTTGTAGTGATTCAATATGTCTCTTGACATTTTTTAGAAGTGCCATGCTAACTATATGGTTGCTGAAAGAAAAGCTAAGAACACCTTGAATACCAAGTTTCTGATTCTTTAAATGACATGACATAATCTATTCTTGGTAATTGCTATTGAAACCAAATTGGTTAAAGTATTCATTCCAAGACTGTCAGAATGCTATTTTCAGTTTGGGGCCATATTTCATGATTTTATTAGCCATTAGCACAGGTATTTGAACAGTGGCATATATGCCACGCTAATAATTGAGATTCAGAGACAAGAAAGGCCCACTGAGGTTCACAGAATACTCTGCTATAAAAATACGTAGTACGAGGAGTTAAGAGAAGTAAAAATTGTAGTGTGAGAGGAATGTGAGTGAAGGTAACAGGGGAGGCTCAGTGGGCCCATATGTGTCAGAGTTCAACAACATAAACAATAATTAACAGTCCTTGTCTTGCACAGACAAAGCCAATCAGAGTATCAGCATCACATAGTATAGATTTAGCTCGGATTTCAGATTTTGAAAAGAATAGGTAAATAGGAAAGAAGCTGTACCATTATTTCTAGGTCATAATTATCACTTGCAATGGACTTAGGTAAGTAGTAAATTAAGGCGAAAACACAATTAACTTCAAGTCAATCTGGCACAAGACTTGTTGAAAAATTTTGGTGGACAATCCACACTGTAAGGTTAGTTTTTGTATTCCTTTTGTTAAAGGCCAAACTGATTACAAAAACTAAAATAAAACGGAATAATTAGCTGTGTGTCAACAAAAGTGGAAAGATGAAGGGACAAAAAGCAAGGCTATGTAGATTTAAAAAAATACATGAGAAGGACCCAGGGAAGTTAATCAGACAAGACACTGGATAAGTAGTATTGTTAGTCTTGTTAGATTTATGCACAATCATAACACACATTTTAGTATATGATGTTAGCTCACTTCATTTTCATCTGCTTACTATTAAAAGAGGAAATTTTATTAATTCATTTTCATGATAATTATAACAAAGCAAACAGTGTGGATGAATTTGCTTATAGAGTAAAATATGATTTCAATAATAGCTACAGCTTGTTCTTATATGTTGAAAACATAGTTCGGATTATTAGATACTAACTCTTAATAAATGGAATGTGTTTTTATTACAATTCCTCAAGTTTTTAATTAGTACTATTTTTGGATACTGGTTTTATGTTTCATACATTTATGTTAGAAAAAATCATTTTCTTTTCATTATACTGCACAACTTATGTTTTTCAAGAAACTGCCACAATTATCTTTGGTTCTTATAATTGTTTTAAATTTATATTTGAAGTTAAAGTTGTACAATGGAAACTCAGCATGCAATGTTACACCCAGAAAAGATACCCACAGATGTAAGTAAATAACTAGTGATCAACTTAAAAACAAATGAAGGCATTGGCTCTTCATTTATTTAAATAACACATTTTCTGCCTTGTATATCCAAAGTGTCCTCAATGGGAAACATAAATCTCTTTATCTACATGAACCATTGTTGCACTTTTCCCCCTTTTACCATTACTTCTGAGCAAAAATAACCGTGTGAATTAGATTAATAATAACCTAGAAAATATTGACATTTATATTATCAGTCAAAGCTTCATTTGTATTCACAACATGCTTGCTGGGAAGAAACTATACAGGCAGACATATGAAGTGATACAACTTGGTAAGAAAATTTACCTAAATTCTACTTTTTTTTTCTCTTTCTCTGCACAGTTAGTGTGCCCAGAAATCACTATCTGCTAGGCTCTTAGCTACCTTTAGGGTTTTTTTGTTGTTGTTGTGTTGTTTTGTTTGTGTGTTTTTTTTTTGTTTTTTGTTTTTTTTTACTGTCCACTCTAAATTATTGCTGTTCTGTCTCTGTGAATGCATTTGTGACTTACACAATAAATGTTTACACTTAAAAAATGACACCTATATTATGTGTGGCTTTTAATGTTACACATCCAAAACCAAATACCATATCTTAATTATTTTTTTGTGTTTAGTAGAAATGGTAGATGTGTAGGAAATGCCAAAAAAAATGCCCACATGGTATTTCTATTTGGTTTTGGAATCTGTTATTTATTGGTTTTAGTACTAAAGGGTAATAATTATACACAATATATCATGATACCTAATTATTTTATATGAAAGGTTAAATTTTATGAGATAGTTTGTTCTGATTTGGAGCATAATGCACAAAATAACTTTAGGAACCCATCTTAGTAAGTTGAAAGACTGTCTGTTTCTATTTTATTTCACTGCAAAAGAATACTTTTAAAAGAATGAGGATTGAAGTTGTCTTTGGACTTTAAAATAAGCTACTATGCTTCAGTTGAATGGTTTGAGGCACAGTGAATTAAGCTTAATAAAGGCTTTCAAATCCTCAGTGTACAAGTAATGAGTGTGCAGGAACATTCTAGTGAAGGGCAAATTTATGTTGACAACAACAAGCTTTACTTCCCTGTGTACTTAGAAGTATTTTCAATTGTGATGGTGAAAATAAAAATGCCTGGAAAAAAATCTTGTTTAGCTTGGAAGTTTGGTGTTCGGGAAACCAGGGGACTGATTAGCGGAATATCTTTTATCCTGAAGAATGTCACATGCCCACATATAGTGTATATAAAATGCATGAATTGCCTCTTCTTACATCCTCTCTCTACCCCTGAGTGGGAAGGGATAGATGAGAGGGTCGAGTGTAATTAGGTCTTCCTGCAAAGCTCTCTTTGGGAGGTCTGGTGGAGCCCTCCCAGGTGGGTTTTAAGGCTGACTGGCAGAGCTGACTGCTTGGAGATGTGGAAACAAGGTTTTGGTCCTCATCAAAAGCAAATAAAATGTCCTATCACAAAGGAATTATACTGGAGTGTCCTCTGTGATAAATAGTACTCATTAATAGATTTGCAACTATGAAAGTAAAATGTATTCGTTGTTGCCTTAAAAGGAAGATCCACAACTTTTGTGAGAATGCTTGCAAAGCCTATTTGTCACTTCCAGCCTCTTCTGGAATACCTTATTACAGCATGGAACTTTCAAGAAGAAAGGGAAGGAAAAACAACTTTTACTCCGACTTGCAGGAATTAGTATATATATATATATATATATATATATATATATATATATATATATATACTAGAGGCCTGATGCACAAAATTTGTGCATGGGTAGGATCCCTAGGCCTGCTGGCAATCAGGGAACATCTATGGAGTGACTGGTGAGTGATTGGGGGACTCCCACTAGCACCATCTTGGCTGGCCTGGGGTCTGCAGGCTAGGGGAAGCTCCTGTATTGAGCATCTTCCCCCTGGTGGTCAGTGCATGTCTTAGCAACTGGTTGTTCCACTGGTCAATTTGCATATTAGGCTTTGATTATATAGGATATATATATATATATATATATATATATATATATATATTCAGAGAGGAAGGGAAAGGGAGAGTTACTGATTGATTGGCTGACTCCTGCATTCCCCCAATTGGGGATTGAGCCTGCAACCCAGGCATGCCCTGTCTGCAACCAAACCCAGGACACTTCATTCTGCAGGCTGACACCCTATCCCCTGAGCAAAACCAGATAGGGCTGACTTGCACATTTTTAACAATAGAAGAGAATTAAACAATGGAAGCTTGAATTACAAAATGCAGAAAGGAAGACATCTTAAACTATGCTTTCCCTTCCTTCATGTTCCATTGGTATCAGAAATGCCTGGTCCACATATTTTAGATTCAATGTCATATATGTGATGTTGTACATAAAATTGTTTAAATTGATGCTTACTAAACAAATGTAAAATTTTAGCAACCTGTCACCAGGTGGTGACAAAGTCACAGTGGTCCACAGTTTCAGCCATCTCAAACCGTAAATTATTAACACACTTGAATTCATAACAATATTACACAATCATATATGCATGTAATTTCAGATTATTTTCTAGCCATCTTCTCTCCTAAATTCTAAAAGTACACAAGTAACCATGCATTCAGATTGGAAGACTTTCTTCTGTTCTCTGACCATGTAAAACACACACACATATGTGTGCCAATTTCTTCTGTCATCCAGCTCTCAGAGACCTAAATGTGCCAAAGGTTTGTCCTCCATTTTTTCTCTCAGTTAAATATCACTGACATATTCTTGATTCTTGTGAAAACATACTCTCCTTTCTTTAAAAGTCAGAAGAAGATAAAAATATAATAAATCTATATTCTATTTCTAAATAATTTATAAATGTACTTCTATTATTTCACAATTAAAAGGAGGAAGTTGGCTTCTGGTTTAAGGCCTCTTATTCTATGGTTTGGTCTCACTCATACAAACTTACCACCCATATTGAAATATTATATAAACCAGTTAATATGCTCCAGTTGCTGTCTTCTTAACATACCCTATATTTTTCAGACTTTGTACCTTTATAAGGCTTGGATATTCCTTGTTTTCTGTGCTAATAAGAATCTTACCATCATGTCAGGTACTGTCCAAATGTCACCCTCTACATAAAACTTTTCCTAAAGTCCACTTCTCTTTGGGATTTTTTTTCTCAAAAATCTAAATGCTTTTATCAGATTGTTCATTTCATTTCATTTCATTTATTTTTTTAAATAATACATTTGTGTGTTTTTAAATATATTTTTATTGATTTCAGAGAGGAAGTAAGAGGAAGAAAGAGATAGAAACATCTATGATGAGAGAGAATAATGTATTGACTGCCTCCTGAAAGACCCCAACTGGGGATCAAGCCTACAATCCGAGTATGTGCCCTTGACCAGAATCAAGCCTGGGACCTTTCATTTTGCAAGCCATCACTCTATCCACTGAGCCAAACGGGCTAAGGCTGTTCATTTTTTTATGGTACATATGGCAGCCAAGTAGTGCATATATTTTCATAGCCTTGTCTTACTTCCTGTGGAACTGAGAGCATCATATAACCTAGTCCAAGCAAGTGTCTCTGTATTTGCTGTTCTGGTAGATCTCCCTGAATCAGGCTTTGTCCTGTTCCATCACATAAGAACCCAATGATCTAATATGAACAGAACACATTATATACATCATCACTTAGCTTTTGAATTGCCTTGGGCTATAGACACTCTATATGGAAAAAAAAACCACAGTTAAACATTTTAGAAGAGAAATTAGAGAAGTCTTTATTACCTATGCACACATACATCTATTGGAATATAGAACACACATTTTTGACAACTATTTTAATGTTTTTAAATGTTTCACACAACATGGGAAAATGGAAAAGAGATCATGTTTTTTTAGGTATTAGACTAATCAGAAGTTACTAATGAATTTCTTTTTTAAATGGGAATTTAGAGGATATTGTGTGACTGACCAGAGGATACACGGGAAGGTCATGAAGGGAAGTTTGAGGTGGTGGGGAACAAAGAAGCACTGAAGTTATAGATTAGATATAAAAGTGAAAAGAAGTTCATAGAAATAAATTAATATCTGGAGTAAACTACTGCATCTATGCTTAAGAAGCTTGAATTATATGCAGAAGACAAGAGGGTACAAGTAGAATGATCTAAAGAGAATATTATATTAATAAAGTGGGGAAAATGTGTGGTTTTACAGTAAAGCATTTTAAATACAGAAGAATGAAAGGGGAAAATGTCATATTCAGTTACAAAAAATGAAGTTTCCTTAATAAAAATGTGAAAATCAAGCATAGAAAATGATTCATTGCTGAATGAAGGGTGAGCCACTAATCTCTAAAAGTCATCTCAGTATCTTGACCTTTGTAGATTGAAGAACAAATAGAAAATGCCAACAGGGCATCCACAATCAGCACAAAGGAAGACAAAGTTATTAGAAGAGCCATAGATTTAAGCAAAAAACATCTTTAAAATGACAAGAACCATAGCACTAGGAAAACAAAACTGGGAATGATTTTTAAGAATGGCTAAAGTATTGCATCTCCATTATAAAATTCTTTAGAATTTTATCTAACAAATATAATTTTTAGTATATAGCTAATAAAAATACATCTAAAATATATTTTTAAAGTATTTTGTTAAATAATATATTTAAGATTTTTTGGCAATTATATATTTACATTTGTATTTTAGAAAAAGACTGATCTTTATTTTGATCACAACTCAGTAAACTTCTATCTTTGAGATTATGGTCAAATATTTCTTATTAGAGACCCGGTCAATAAAATTCATGCATGGGGGGGGGGGGGAGGGTGTCCCTCAGCCCAGCCTGCACCCTCTCCAATCCAGGACTGCTGGCACCCAACTGTTTGCGTGCCTGTCTTCTTGATTGCCCCTAACCACTTCTGCCTGCCAGCCTGATAACTCTGTAGCCACTTACATGCTAGACTGATTATGTCTAACTGCTCCCCTTCCAGCCTGTTTGCTCCCAACTCTCCTACTCAGCCAGCCTGGTCATCCCTAACTGCCCTTCCCTGCAGGGTTGATTGCCTCCAACTGCCCTCCCTTGCAGGCCTAGTCCCACCCAACTGTCCTCCCCTGCTGGCCATCTTGTGGTGGCCATCTTGTGTCCACATGGGGGTAGGATTTTTGACCACATGAAGGCAGCCATCTTGTGTATTGGAGTGATGGTTAATCTGCCTATTACTCTTTTATTAGATAGGATAGAGACCTGGTGTATGGGTGGGGGCCGGCTGGTTTGCCCTAAAGGCTGTCCCGGATTAGGGTGGGGGTTTCCTTGGGGCATGGGATAGCCTGGGCAAGGGGCCTATGGTGGTTTGCAGGCCAGCCATGCCCCCCCTGGCAACCCTAGCAGAGGCCCTGGTGTCTGGAATTTATTTATCTTCTATAATTGAAATTTTGTAGCCTGCAGTGGAGCCAAGCCTTCTGCTTGCTCAGTGGTGGCAGCCTTTTCTGTTGGAATTTAAGTATCTTCTATAATTGAAAGTTTGTAGCCTGGAGTGAAGGCCTAACCTGACCAGGACTGCAGAAGCTTGGCTTCTTCCATCACCAGGGACAACCCTAGCCTCCTGCTCTCCCAGCTCACCCCAGCGACTAAAGGGTGTCTGGAATTTATTTACCTTCTATAATTGAAACTTGTGTGCCTGCCTTCTTGATTGCCCCTAACTACTTCTACCTGCCAGCCTGATAATTCCGTAGCCACTTCCATGCCAGACTGATTGATGTCTAACTGCTCCCCTGCCAGCCTGTTCTTTCAAATGTGGTTGTTGTTGTTTTACCTTACTGACATATGGTGGATACTCTAGGAATTGAAATGCTTATGACATTATTTTGAAATGTATGTGCTTCTTAGATATTTCAAATAGCTTGAATTCTCATGGGTTTAATTCATTAAAATCCCTTTGGTATCCATTATCTGCAAAGCATTCTCATAGGTATGATAGAGCATGCAGATATATGAATGATAAAATTCACTGGGCCAGCATTGCTCAGTGGTTGAGAGTCAATTATGAATCAGGAGGTTACAGTTTGATTCTCAGTCAGGGCACATGCCCAAGTTGCAGGCTCAATCCCTGGTGTGGGACATGCAGGAGGCAGCCGACCAATTATTCTCTCTCATCATTGATGTTTCTCTTTTTCCCTCTCCTTTCTTCTATGAATTTAAAATAAATAAATATATATAAATAATAAAAAATAAATATTAATATATATAACAATTAAAATATATATTAATCATGAAACAGAGGCAATCTTTTTAAAAACTGGGTAATAAAATATGTCTGCTATCACTTTGGCTTTTCAACACTACTTGAAAAATCTAGCTAGTGCAATAGGACAAAAAATTAAAGTGATGATAAATTGAGAGGATAGATGCAGTGTCAAGTTTTCTGAAGAGAAACATTAGGGAAATTATTAGAATTAATTCCTGAGAAAAGGGAAGAAATTAGGTTAGTTTATTGCCTGAAGAGAGTTTGTAGAAACCAAAACAAGGAAAGGGAACTCAAACAGATCTCAGTACCTTCCTTGAGTTGAAGACATATGACTGGGAGCTCAGGTTGGCCAAGGAAACTAAAGATTACAAGAGTTAGTTGCAGATAGGAGAAAGCTGGCAGAAGGAGCTCAAGTCATCATGCAGAGGATAAGCCTTAATTGATTTGGCAAGTAGTAATCAGTGTAGGTTTGTAAGGAAAGAATCCTAGGATGGGATAAGTACCATCTGAAGGGAGTGAGCTTTCACAAAAGTAGTTTACACTGGAGTACAATCAACATTTAAAATAACACATGATATATATGGAATATTGAGCAAAAAAGAAAAAAAGAGATAGATAAAACACAATCACAAACAATGATGTGGTGATTGCAGCGGTGAAGGGGTTAAGAGAAGGTAGAGGAGGATATAGGAGTAATAAAAAGTAATGGAACAAATTAAAATTAAAAAAAATACACAGGGAATCAGGTAAAGAGTGACTCAGTAGTGAAGAAAAATTAGTCTTAAAGTCTTCTCTGATGCATCTGATAAAACTTAAAAGCAAACATTTAAAAAATCAAGCTCTTTAGAAGTAATTTACCAATTTGACAGGATAAAATTCAAGAACATATTTTTAAAAAAAATCTTGACTAACTACAACTCAATAATGAAAAATCTATATCTGTCATCTCTTCAAAAATTAACATGCATGCAAAGAAGCAAAACATATACATATATGACAAAGTGAAGAGAAAAATAAATCAAAACAAAACCAGACTTTTTCTGGTCTATTATCTAATGAGCTTGAAAACAACAATAAACATGTTTAATTAGATTCATTAGAAACTAAGGTCACTGGGTAAATTTTTGTTTCTAAATTGGAGAACCTGAGGAACATATAGAATTGTAGTTTACTAGAGCAGAAGTTCAGGGATAGAAGCTCAACACAAGAGCCAGTACCAGATTCCTTTTATCCAGAACATCAAGTCCAACATTCTATAAAACAATTAGAAGACATATTAAAGAAAAAGAACACCATTTAAAGAGACAGAACAAACATCAGAACCATGTTCGTATACGGCAGACATTAAAACCAAATAAGCTTGGAAAAAAGAGTGGAAAACAAAATCAAATAAAAAAGAAACAAAGAATAGGAAGGAATAGAAAATGGTAATATACATGGTAAAATAAATTTTACTATGTTAATAATTATTTTAAACGTAAATAGTCTAGATATACAAATTAAAAGAAATTATCAAAGATCAGAGTGTATTTTAAAAATTCCAACTATATTTTGTTAACAATAACACTTTAAAATTTATTTTATTTATTTCTCTTATTGATTACACATGTGTCCTTATTTCCCCATTGCCTTCCACTCTGCCTAACTCATGTCCTCATCCCCCTAGTGTCGGTGTCCATTGGTTATGCTTATATGCATACATACAAGTCCTTTGGTTGATCTCTGCCTTCCCTCTGAGATTTGATGGTTTGATTGATGCTTCTCTGTCTCTGGATCTGTTTTTGTTCATCAGTTTATATTGTTTATTATAGTCCATAAATCAGTGATATCATGTGATATTTATCTTTCTCAGGCTGGCATATTTTGCTTAACATAATGCTCTCCAGGTCCATCCATGCTATTGCAAATGGTAGGAGTTCCTTCCTTTTTAGAGCAGCATAGTATTCTACTATGGAGATGTACCACAGTTTTCTAATCCACTCATCTGCTGATAGGCACTTAGGCTGTTTCCAAATCTTAGCTATTGTAAATTGTGTTACTATGAACAAAGGGGTTCATGTATCATTTCTGATTGGTATTTCTACATTTTTAATAAAAAGAGAGATTGAAAATAAAGGTAGAGACCATTATAAGCCATGCTAACTAATAAAAACAATACTGAAATGCCTACATTATTTTCAGCAAATCCAGAGCAAGAGAAATTCTTAGAAAGATGTAGGTCATTACATAGTGATAGTTTCTCTTTAAGAAACTTAAAAATCTTTAATATGCATGTGCTTAACAAGAGAGCATCAAAATAAGTAAGGTAAAAATTGACAGCACTGCAAGAACTAGATGAATCCACTATTATAATTAGAGACTTCAACCTCTATCAATAACTGACATATCTAATAGGCAGAAAATTATTTAGGACATAGTTGAACTCAACAATGCCATCAATCAACCATATATAATAGACATCTAGAGACTACTACATTCAACAAGAGCAGAATACATTTCTTCTTAAGCTCATATGAAACCTTAACTGATATAGACTACATTATGGGACATAAAATGTACCATAAAATATGTAAGAGTATAGAAGTCATAAAAGTATGCTCTCAAATAAGAATGGAATTGAGCTAGAAATCAATAATAAAAAATAGCTATAAATTTCAAAATATTTGAGGATTAAACAATACACTTATAATTAACCCATGGGTCAAAGAAGTCTCAATAGAAATCTAAAAATATCTCAAGCCAAATAGAAATGAAGATAAAATGTCATATTTGTGTGCTACTCCAGGAACAATCCTTAAAGGGAATTTATAGCAGTAATTGCATATATTAGAAAAGAGGAAATATCTAAAATCAATAATCTAACATTGCCCCTTAAAAAACTAGAAAATGGGGAAAAAACAAAATGGCAGCCAAGGTAAGCACCTAAGCTGCCGCCTCGCACAACAATCTCAAAAACAACAACCACAATCAGAATGGAATTCATCAAAAAACACAGGAAAGCTGGAGGAGTGGGAAATCTACAACTAGAAAGAAGACAGGCTCACAGATTGGATTGGGAGCCACAAAGCACTGAGGCAGGAAGGCACTCTCATGCAGAGAGGAAGTGCAGCAGGAGGGGAAAGGAAATCCCCATTGCACTGAGCCCTTTCCAACTGTACTGAACCCCAACCCCAGCCAAAACCCTGTGGACGCAGGCTCATATGGTGGCATCTGGACTGTAGAGAAAGGCACCCAGAGACTCAGAGACTGGGAGATTGGGGGAGCCAGGAGCTGTAGTGGGCAGGATCTACAGTCGCACTTGAGTGAGTACGCGCTGAGGTCTGACCTCGGAGGTTGCCACAGCCTCTCTGTAGTGAAAGGAGTCAGAAGCTCCAGAGTACAGAGACCCAACCCAATTCCGGGCGAGCTCCTGGGGCACCCACACTCTTGAAAAGGGAGGCCTGGACAATCAGGCAGTCAGGTGGAAATTCAGGGGAGCGCACAAGGACAGGGCTAACTGGAAGCCAAGACTGTCAGCTCAGCCCTAAGACTCTGCCCCATCCAAGCTGAGCAGAGAGGCTTTTGCAATTTTGCAAGTCTGATCCTATAAGACTGTCTCCAATACAGAAGGTATCCCAGAGCAGACACAGCTGATACCCATATCCAATTGGCCTGAAAGTCAATTCCTCTCAGGGATACCAACAACAATAAAGAATTAGCCAAAACCGGTTTGGCTCAGTGGTAGAGCATCTGTCTTAGGACTGAAAGGTCCCGGGTTCGATTCCGGTCAAGGGCATGTACCTTGGTTGTGGGCACATCCCTGGTAGGGGGTGTGCAGGAGGTAGCTGGTCAATGTTTCTCTCTCATCGACGTTTCTAGCTCTCTATTCCTCTCCCTTCCTCTCTGTAATATGTCAATAAAATATATTAAAAAAAACACACAAAATAAAGACTTAGCTACAACAAGACTGTACATGCAGTCCACAAATGGGAGCACCAAGAGTGTCTACCTCAGGTAACTGAGGAGGCTGACCCACTGGGCCATATAGAACACCAAACACACAAAGCCATCCGACCAACTCTGGGAAGCAGTGAAAATGCTGAGACAAGGAAATAGATCTTAAATGAAAGAGGTGGAGGGTATAGAGTTCATAACCATGGTTATAAGGTTATGCAAGAATATCCTAGAAAAGGCCTATAAATTTCATGAGACCAAATTAAAAATTAAATATGAACTGACTAAATTGGAAAATATTATGCAGAGATCCAACAGCAGAATGGAGGAACACAAGAATCAGGTCAAAGAGTTGGAATACAAAGAGGCAAAGGACACTCCTCAGGAGAAGCAAGAGGAAAAGAGAATTCAGAAAGTTGAAGATAGTGTAAGGAGCCTCTGGGACAACTTCAAGCATACCAACATCAGAGTTATGGGGGTGCCAAAAGAGAGAGTGCAAGATACTGAAAACATATTCGAAGAAATAATATCAGAAAACTTCCCCCCACCTGGTGAAAGCAATAGACTTACAAGTACAGGAAGCACAAAGAACTCCAAACAAGAGGAATCCAAAGAGGAACACACCAAGACACATCATAATTAAAATGACAAGGGCAAAAGACAAAAAGAGGATCTTACAAGCAGCAAGAGAAAAGCAGTTGATTACCTATAAGGGAGCTCCCATACAACTATCAGCTGATTTCTCAACAGAAACAATGCAGGCCAGAAGAGAGTGGCAAAAAATATTCAAAGTGATGAATAGCAAGAACCTACAACCAAGATTACTATATCCAGCAAAGTTATTCAGAATTGAAGGGCAGATAAAGAGCTTCAAGATAAGAAAAAGTTAAAGGAGTTCATCACCACCAAACCAATATTATATGAAATCCAAAAGGTATTATTTAAGAAAAGGAAGAAGATCAACTGAATTAAAAATCCGAGGAACAGAATAAACTAGTGAATATAATAGACTTATGGAAAAGAAAGGGAGTGGATTGAAAATTATCAGGGGGATAAGGGTATGGGTGGTACAGAAAGAGACTGTATTAAAATCGTATAACCTATGGATGAGGACAATGGTCGGGGGAGGGGGTAAGGGCAGAGGGTGGAGGGAGAACTGAGTGGAAGGGAGCTATAGGGGATGGGGGAAAAAGAAGAAACAATTGTAATAATCTGAGCAATAAGTATTTATTTTTTAAAAAAGAAACTAGAAAGTGAAGAGCACATTAAATACAGAATAAGCAGAATTAAAGAAATAATAAAGATTAATCAAGGTGTACATCAATTACATTGAAATCAATAGAGAGAATCAATAAATCCAAAATCTAGCTCATTGAAAAAAGCATTAAAATTGTTAAATTGTGATAACTAAGGAGAAGAAAGAGAAGGCACAAATTACTAATATCAAAAGAAAAATTAGGTCATCACTAATGAGTTCTTAGATATTAAAAAAATACTAGAGTAATATTATAAACAATTCTATGGCCATAAATTGATAATCTACATAAAATGGATTAATTTATGAAAAAATATATATTTTGTAAACATATAATTTACAAGAACACTCACTAGAAGATAAAGTCTATCAGAATAGGACTTTATCTAATAAAAAGTAAATATTTAAAAAAAATAATTTTCTTTTTTTAAAAATAATTACATATGTCCCTTCCCCCCCCATTGACCCCCTTCACCTAGACACATTCAAACCTCTCATAAAAATTAATAAAAAATGTGACATATACCTAAGTTAAAACACTATAAACTCTTAGAAGATAATATAGGGGGAAAAAATTAGGGTCAGCAATGATTTTTTTTAGATAGAATACCAAAGACATGAGTCATAAAAGAAAATATCATTAAGTTGAACATCATTAAAATTTTAAAATTTCACTCAAAGAAATTGTTAAAATAATGAAAATCCAAGCAACAGAATAAAATATTTATAAAAATATATATCTTAAAGGCCTGGTATCAAAAATATAATAAAATTAGCCCTGACCTCGTAGCTCTGTTGGTTATAGTTTCATCGTGATAAAACAAAGTTGTAGTCAGGGGACATACAAGAATCAAGAATTGAATGCATAAATAAGTGGAACATCAAATCAATGTATCTCTTCCTTTCTCTCTCTCTTTTTCATTCTCTCAAGTGAATCAATAAAATAATAATAAAAATATAAGTAAGTAAACCTCATTTTTTAACAATAGGAAAACAAACAACTCAATTGAAAAAGGGCAAAAAAAATTATACAAAAACATAAACACCTCACCAAATATATACAGATGCCAAGGAAACATGAAAAGATGCTCAACATCATTTGCCATAGGAATTACAAATTAAAAGAATAATTAAATACTACTACTACTACTGCTGCTACTACTACACACCTATTATCGTAACTAAAATTGAAAACACCAACAATACCAAATGCAGGTGAGGATGTGGAGCAACAGGAACTCTCATTCACTGTGGGCAGGAATGCAAAATGGTACAACCACTTTGGAAGAAAGTTTGACAGTTTATCACAAACCAAAGCATGTTTCCATGCAATCTGTCAATCATGCTGCTTGGTAGTGACCCAAATGAGCTGAAAATGTATGTCTACAAACAAACATGTACACAAATGTTTACAGCAGCTTCATTTATAGTTTCCAAAACTTGAAGGCAACAAAGATGTTCTTTAATAGGTGAATGGATAGGCAAACTGATATATCCACTCAATGTAATATTATTCAGTGTTAAAAAGATATGAGCTATCAAGACATGAAAGATGTGTCCTGACAGTTCATACTACTAAATGCATACTGCTGAGTGAAAGAAGGCAATCTGAGAAGGCTAGATAAAATATGATTTTAAATGTATAATATTATACAAAGAGAAGATGAAAGTACACTAAAAGTGGAAAGATCAGTGGTTGGCAGTAGTATTTACAGAGGGAGGAAGAATCACAGGAGCTTTTTAAGGCTGTGCAAATATAAATATATATATATATATATATATATATATATATATATATATATGTAAAATCCTAAGCGACCATTGCAACTAAATGACCAGAAAGACTGGAGGGAACTGCTGTGATGCAAACTGATCATGAGGGGCAGATGCTCAATGCAGCAGCTGCCATCTGGTGGTCAGTGCACTCCCACAGGCAACCTCCCATGGCCTCTCCCTTGCCCCCGTCCCCCCAGCCTGCTGGCCAGCCAACCTCCTGCAGCCCCAATTTCTCATGGGCCTGATCACCCCAGATCATCAGCCAGGCCTAGGGACCCCACCTGTGCATGAATTTGTGCACTGAGCCTCTTGTTCTCTATAATGCTCTAATGGTGAATTCTTGCCACTGCACATTAGTCAAAACTCATAGGTGATACATCACAAGCATAAAGTCGAATGGACACTATGGAATTTAGTATATATTAATGCATCAATACTTATTACTCAAATTTTCTTTTAGTAAAAACCTGCTCTAGCCAAAATCGGTTTGGCTTAGTGAATAGAGCGTCAGCCTGCTGACTGAAAGTTCCCATGTTTGATTCCGGTTAAGGGCATGTACCTTGGTTGTGGGCACATCCCCATTGGGGGGGAGGTGCAGGAGGCAGCTAATCGATGTTTCTCTCTCATTGATGTTTCTAACTCTCTATCCCTCTCTCTTCCTCTCTATAAAAAAAATCAATTAAAATATATTAAAAAAAAAAAAACCTGCTCTAGCCCTAGATGGTTTGGCTCAATGGATAGAACATCAGCTCATGGCACTAAAAGGTCCTGAGTTCAATTCCAGCCAAGGGTGCAGGTACCTCAGTTGTAGGCTTAATCAGGCCCTGGTTGAGGTGCTTGTAGGAGGCAAGCAATCAATGTGTCTCTCTCAAATCAATCTTTCTCTGTATCTTTCTCCTTTCTACTCTCTCTAAAAACCAATGGAAAAAAATGTCCTCAGGTGAGATTAACAAAAAACACACACCAAAAAACCCTGCTGTAAACACTAGTCCATTTTTGAAAACTGACTCCAAAATACCACAAGTGATAGAGTTAATAGACAAGAACATTAAAAAAAGGTATTATAATTAATTTTTTTATAAAGGTAAGAATTGATTTTTGTCAAGTAGAAAAACTGGAATTTTATTGTACAGAATTAAATGTAAATTTAATATACAAAATGCAATGCCTGAGTTAACCAAAAGGGATAAACAAAATATTGGACAGTGGAAAACAAAACACTGGTAAAAGTAAATAAAATTTGTCCACAATGAAATGAGAAAACAAATAATTAAGGAGAGCTTTACACATGGTAGGTATTATAATGGGACTTAGGAAATAAAAAAAAACAAACAGAAGAAAATTAAAAATAATACAGGAAATGATTTAGCAATATAAAAAGTTGTCTACTGATCTTCAGGCCAAAGTTATAGCCCAGGAAGTTCCAAAAACTCAATTTCTTCTTCCTACATGTTCTCTAGGTACTATAGATTGTCCTGTCAAAAATGTATTAACTGGTTTTCTTTTTAAGGAACCATCACTGAGGGAGGAATTGTCTTATTACTTCCAGTGAGGAGGAGTCATCCATGACTGAGAATTTTATCTGTGCCTCTACTGATAATAACTAATAGATATAGGAGCAGAAACAAGAAATGAAAAAGAAATTGGTGATATACACTTCACTCCAGAAATTGAAAAAGGGTGCCTTCCCTTGCATGTTTCAAAAGTTTGATTACAAAACAGAGCCTATTTTTTTGTTTCCTAATTTATTCTTAGATGTTCACTCTAGCCATTCTTTAATTGGATAAAAAGCCATTTTCTCACAGAGAAATGCTTAGGTTAGGAACCTGAATAGCATTCAGGTTTATGGTTGCTGACTCTGCTGCAATTTAAATAACTCTTTAGCAGCATTACTGCTTTTTATTGATACTCTAATCTCCCGGTGATTCATATTTCTTCAACAACTATAAAGTCAGCCAGATATGTACTTGTCAAGATTTTTACTATAGATGTTTTATCACTTACAGATATTAAAGACAAAAAAATATGATAAAAGTTAAGGTCCCTAAAAACTGAATGAAAGATTGGGAAAATTTTATAAGATTGCATTATTTGTGTAGACATAAGGGGAATATTTACTGGTTGGAGAAGTGAGAAATTTATAGCATATATTAAAATTTGAGAGGTACACATGGTGAACCTATAAAAGAGCACAGATTTAAAAGAATGGTGTTAGGAAGGTTAGAGGCCAGACTATGCAATGGGAAATGGGAAAATAAATAATTAGTTGGAGGGGAAAAATCCAAAATGATTAAATGTCACATTTTCCAATTCCAAAAACGATAAAATGTCACATTTATGACATTGACATAAAGCTCAATGTCAGTAAGACCCCTTAATTTCCCTTTACTCCATAATACCTAATTAATCAGGTTCCTCCAGCCTCAAAATGTTTTTTTTTCTTTTAAAAAATCCTATAGTTATAGTCATACTTCACATGCATATGAGAATTGTCTGCTTATGACAGAAAAGCAAATTTCTGATAACTGACCACTGCCCTTATGGCTTCAAAATCTGTGCTGCTATAGTTGTCCAATGTACCTCTCTCAAAGATTTATCCAATGTATAATTCCTCTCTTTCTTTTTTGCTTTCCCCTTCATTTACCAATACTTTCCTTCTTGAAAATTCACTTCTTAATCCATAAGCCAGCATGGGGAGGGTGAGGATACCTGGGCACAGAGAGAAGCTAAAGAAACTTAGGAAGGTAGAGGAAGCTGAGTGGCTCTAAGGGGCTGTTAAAGACAGCAGGTGAGAGCTTTCTGGAGCTCTGGGGTGGCTTGCTGTGGGATGCCAGAACTTAGAGGGATGAGGAAGGCATCCATTCAAGGTGTGGGGTCAAGGGTGACATATGCAAGCCAGGATACAGGAAAGAGCAAGTCTGTGTGGGACTGGGAGTGAAAGGAAATCCTGTTACGTATTTGGAACAAAGTAAGGAAGGTAACCTTGGGAAAGACTGCCCACCACAAAAATTTAAGCACAACTAGGGTGACAGGGGCTTTCTTATCAGGGACTAGGCTGGCCCTATTCTTCTGAGCCCAGGCAGAGTGAGGAGGGCTTCATGCTCATGGGTGGTGGTGGCAGCCCACGGAGGGCATTGGAGCCAGAGTAGGGTAAGGAGATTACTGGTGGGATTGATGTGGGCAGACTTGACGGCAATAAATAAATAAATAAATAAATAAATAAATAAATAAATAAATAAATTTTTAAAATGATTGGTACCTATAGAAAAATTAAGTAAGCAAATAAGGATAATGAGAGTCATGCTTATTAACCCCAGAGAATTATAATTAGAAAAGAACCAGGCTGATTCTAGGTATAGAGCAGGGAAATTGATATTAGAATATCTTATTTATAAAACTGCTAGAGGTCCGGTGCATGAAATTTGTGCACATGGGTGTGTGTCCCTTAGCCCAGCCTGCTCCCTCTCCAATCGGGGCTCCTCAAGGGATATCCAACTGCCCATTTATCCTCTCACAATCCAGGACTGCTGGCTCCCAACTGCTCACCTGCCTCCCTTCCTGATTGCCCCTAAGTGCTTCTGCCTGACAGCTTGATCACCCCTAACCACTCCCCTGCCAGCCTGATTGATGCTTAATTGCTCCCCTGCCAGCCTGTTTGACCCTAACTACCATCCCCTGCAGGTCTGGTTCCCCCCAACTGCTCTCTTTTGCAGGCCTGGGTCTCCCCCAGCTGCCCTTCCCTACAGGCCTGGTCGCCCCCAACATTCCTTCTCTGCTGGCCTGGTCACCCCTACTGCCCTCCCCTGTAGGCTTGATCACCCCCAATTTCCCTCCCTTGCAGGCCTGGTCCCTCCCAACTACCATCCCCTGCTGGCCTGATTGCTCACAACTGCCCTCCCCTGATGGCCATCTTGTGGCAGTCATCTTGTGTCCACACGGGGACAACCACCTTTGATCACATAGGGGAAGCCAGTTTGTGTGTTAGAGTGACAGTCAATTTGCATATTACTCTTTTATTAGATAGGATGGATGGATGTTCTCAAAAATTTAAAGAAATAAGTAAAAGGATACAGGTGCCAGCGTGAAGGAGTTCCCACTGGTTGGAGCATCAAAATAAATAATAACAAGTTCTCTGGCCAGTATGGCTCAGTTGATTAGGTGTTATCCTATGTGCCATGAGTTGCCACAGTTTTGGGGCTCATTCCCAGATGGAGGGCATGCCGGAGGCAGATGATTGATGCTGTACTTTTTCATCAATGTTTTCCCCTCTCCAACGAACAGTACCTGATTGAGGGGGTGAGGATAAGAAAAAGACAGACAAGAACAGACAGGGGTCGGGAGGGCTCAGACCCGAGGTCTTCAGCCACAAATTTTATTTTTTCAACCTTTAAATACAATTCTGAAGGAGGAAATATTTATTTCAGGCAATCATGCAGATGACCGTTTCTCCTAACATGATGAGTTCCTGGACAGATAAGTTCCTTCAGCACCTGACCTGTTACAACCACCTGGCCTTTACAACCACCCCTCTTCCTCTTATCTCACAGCTCCTTGCAAAGACATCTGCAGTTAGCAGCATTCCTAGGGGTAATAATTTTCCACTTAGGTGGAAAGGGGGGCACATGAGAGCTGTGTCCTACACCCATGCCTGCATTCAGGCATATAGGACCCCTGCATTCAGGGCAGCTCCCCACACCTTTTCTCTTCCTCTCTTATTGAAAATCAGTAAACTATTCTTTAAAGCAATAATAATAACAATAAATTAAAACTAACTAAAGAACTTATATGCATATATGAATTTACCATGGACACAGAAAACAGAGTGATTAATGTTGGGATGGGTGGGAACTGGGTGGAGAGGGACAACAGGAGGAAGATGGGGGAGACAATGTAATATTCTCAGTAATAAAGATAAATTTTAAAAACTTCATAAAATAGGACTCCAGGAATAAATTAAAATTTGATAATGGGAAATATACATGTCTAGCAATACACCCTTCCTCCAAAATGTTTATTAACTGCATATAACGAGAAAGTAACTTCACAGAAAATTTGGTAGATACTACTTAAATGAAGTGATCAAAGTTCATATCACCAATTTGAGGACAAATCAAAAGCATGTGTGACATGTGATAAGATGCAATGAGAAGAACCATTATCACTTAAGTAAAATTTCTGTCAATGATGCAAAACCTGATTATAATCACAAAGAGGCATCAGGGAGAAATCCGATGAAAAACATTCTACTCAGTAACTATTTGTAGTCTTCAAAAGTGTGAAAGGCAAGGAAGTAAAGAAGAGACTAAGAAAATACTCCTTATTTTGCACATGCATTTAAAATAATGGCAGTTAACCCTGATAGTGCATTGTAATAATTTATGACTTGTTTTTTTTCTCCCCTAGAATATAATTGTTTTTTAATTGACATGCTATATTTCCAAGGCTCACTGCTTATAACACCTAACATGTGGCCTGTTCTCACATATTTTGAATAAATGAAGGAATATTCTGTGTCAACAAAAAGCATTTTGTATGTCACAGCTATTTGTCCTTCAATCAGTGACAGCTACATTTCAATTAGATGAGGAGATAGATATACTGCTGAATAAAATGTGGCTGCCAGCAAACTATTTAACACAGATGACATTTTATAATATATTTTAATATTTTTCTGGTAGAAGATCATAAGGAAACCCATTGCTTTGTGTTTTGATTTGCTGCCAATAGCTGTCATCTCCTAGAGTCTCATTAGTGAACAAAGCCAAGTATCAACTTACAACCCTTGAAATTTTTTTTGAGAGCCAAATTTTTCTAAACTTAAACTTCTTCTAACGCCTCTTCTTCAAATAGACTCACCCAGGCCATGGTATTTTGTGGAAGAGCCACATTCAAGGGTCCAAAGAGCCACAGTTTGCTGACCATGGCCCTAGACTATTCCTGTGTAGATAATGAAAAGATATTTTATGGGAACAGTGTTCTAGGTAATAATCTCTACTGATTATTCTAACGAGTAATACATCACAAAACAACTTTCATTTGACTATAGTGAAAAATCCATTTTTTGATGTTACAAACAATGTAGAAAATGACAATCAATTGATAGATTTTTCCAATGAACCATCTGTGAAACAATTTGACCCACTGATGATAGTGTATTTAGATTCATTAACCTAGGATTTCATTCATGAGGTGTACTGGAATGAGCTGTCAAATTGTATGTGAGTTATTGAGATATGAGTTTCTATAAGCTCATTAATTTTCAAAAGTTATTTAGAAGCCTTCCAGGTTTTTCATTAAGCCCACACTTTAGCCATATCTGGTGGAAAGGGAATGGGGCCCAAGGAAATTACTTCTATTTACATAACTCAAAGATTTGGTGTCCAACTCTACTGACTCTTACACTATGAACTTGTTAGAAAAGCTCTGTGTACCTGCAAAAATGAAGGAAATATTTCTAAATTCAAGTGTTGTATGGATTAAATACAACAAAAGCAAAGGCTTAAAATAAGTGAAATGTATTCCTTATGTTATTTATAGTATTTATAAGCTTTTATTTGCAAATGAAAAATTTTCTTTCTGGTCCTAAAATTATATTCATCTATGTAGAGTTTTATCATGTGCCAAAACTATTAGAGTATTTTCCTGTCTCTGTATTTATTTCTAATGATTCTCTGTTGGATCTGTCATATATATATATATATATATGACAGTATAGATATATATATATATATATACAGATATATATATATATATATATGTGTGTATATATATATGACTCCAAAGTTATAGCAACACATTGTATATAATTTTAGGCTTGTCCAGTCAAACTCTTGAGAGAATATGTTGATTTTGAGACTCATATCTTCTTAGATGATTAGTGATGTGAAAATATATTGTGAACTGTATAAACAAGAAAGAGACCCATTTTTCTGTTATTATCAGGGTCCTCATGCGGAATTTTTAGTAAATCTAGAAGATAAAAAGAGATCTCATTCTTCCTTGAAAATTAACTTCATAAATTGATATCATAAGGATTTGCTTGATCTGCAAATCAAGCCTGTCTTATGAAGTTATTATTTCTTTATTAAGGTAAAGGATATGTATCCATAAGAATAGCTAGATATGTTGTATTAAGAAACAATCTCAAAAACAATGTACTTCTTATTCTTGATCTCCTTTCTTATACACAGTACACAGGGCAGAGCCTGCATTTGGTGGCTCCCTGTCATTCCCCATACGAATGCATAATCTCTGACCCAGGAGGAGAAAAGGATGGAGAATTATTTATCAGTACCCACATCCCATTGTGAAAACAAGTCACATGGCCATTTAACATCAAGGGATGGGAAAGTACAATCTTATGTATCCACACTGAAAAGCCAGCACACGTACTAAGGAGCAGCAAGGACTACTAGATGGCCACTGTAGCTTGGACAATTTTGTATCTTCAATGTTGTCACAGACTAGTAGGATAAGCAATGTGGTATTGAATAAACCTGTTATTTGTATATTTAACTTTCATAATGCTGAGTACCCCTCGTCAAAAAAAATGGATGTATTTTAATAACAATCAAAAAAAAAAATATATATATATATATATATATATACATATATATATATTTTATTTTTTTGGTACATACACAAAATAATAATAAATGAAAAATAAAATTATTCATAATAAAATATAAATAAAAGTTATATTATAAATAACATTTATTTGGATCAATGAGAAGGATGAAATTGACTTGACTCATGGGAATGTAGAATTAGGTGCAGCTAAGCATGGTGCAGTGCATATTCCCACCAAACTCCAGTCCCACACTTTGGGAAACACTGGTTTAAAGTATTACATGTCTCTCCCCCACCCGCCCCATTAATGTCTCCCTGGCTGCTCCCACCCCTAGCACATGCCCTCACCCTCTACTATATGTGTCCATTGGTTATTCTTATATACATGTATAAAGGCCCTTTAGTTAACCTGTAAACCCCACCCACCCCTGACTTCCCTCTGAGGTTTACAGTCTGTTCAATGCTCCTTTGTCACAGTTCTACTTTGTTCATCACTTTATATTATTCATTATATTACACAAATCAATGGTATCACATGATATTTGTCTTTATCTGACTGGCTATTTTGCTTAGCACTTTAATGCTCTCCAGGTCCATTCATGTTATTTCAAATGGTAAGAGTTCTTTCTTTTTCACAGCAGAGTAAGTATTCCATTGTGTAGATGTGCCACTGTTTTTAATCCACTCATCTGCAGATAGGCACTTAGGCTATTTCCAAATCTTAGCAATTGTAAACTGTGCTGCTATGAACATAGGGGTCCATATATCCTTTCTGATGGGCGTTTCTGATTTCTTGGGATATATTCCTAGAAGTGGGATCACTGGGTCAAGTGGGAGCTCCATTTTTAATTTTGAGGAAACTCCATACAGTTTTTCACAGTGGCTACACCAGTCTGCATTCCCACCAGCAGTGCACGCTGGTTCCTTTTTCTCCATATCTTCACCAGCACTTGTCATTTGTTGAATTGTAGGTGATAGCCATTCTGACAGGTGTGAGGTGGTGTGTCATTGTCGTTTTGTTTTGCATCCCTTGGATAAACTTTGAGCATGTTTTCATATGTCTCTTGGCCTTCTATATGTCCTGATTTGAAAAGTGTCTATTCAGGTTCTTTGCTAATTTTTTTTGATTGAGTTGTTTATATTCCTTTTGTTAGGATGTATGAGTTCCCTATAAATTTTGGAGATTAAACCTTTATTGGATACAACATTGGCAATATGTTATTCCATGCAACAGGCTCTCTTGCTATTTTGTTGATTGTTTCTTTTCTGAATGAAATTTTGAATTGTATTAACCCAGTTGAGCTATTCTACTACATAGAACACTTTGTACTTATATAATTTTTCTTTAATATTTTTTGTTTAGTCTTCACTGTCATTAAACATCAAAGCATATTCTAATGTTTGGATATTCTATTCTTTGAAGAGTAATAGAAAAACAAAAGAAATTTCAAACTTTACAAGCATGTTGCCAAAACTTTTAAGCGTCAACCTGATGACATAAATATAATTAAGATAACTGCTGCTTATATGAAGGATACATATTTTATGAGTTAAAAATTCTTTACTTACAAAAAGAAGAAGAAAGTAAATCACAGGCTTACTTGTAAAAATGTGAACATTTGAGATGATAGAAAATTATTTTTTTCTGAATGGTTAACCTTATAGTTTATATATTCAGGGCATTGAAAATAAATATGAAACCTACTTAATGGAAGTATATGTTTGTTTATGAGTATAGCATAGTGTCTCTATAGATGAGTATAATTCCTTTTTCCTACAATATCAAATATAAACACTCCTATTTTAGAGTCAATATGTATGTAAACCTAACTGGTTTGCCTCAGTGAATAGGGTGTTGGCCTGTGGACTGAAGGATCCCAGATTCAATTCCAGTTAATGGCATGTACCTTTGTTGCAGGCACATCCCCAGTAGGGGGTGTGCAGGAAGCAGCTGATCAATGTTTATCTCTCATTGATGTTTCTAACTCTCTATTCCTCTCCCTTCCTATCTGTAAAAAAAATCAATAAAATATATATTTTTTAAAAAGAATACTTTGAGGAAAGTAAAGAGAATTGAAATTGCAACAGTGATACTTTGGTATACTGAGAGTTTGTGCATTTATAAGGCTAATTGTTGTACCCTTTTGAAAACACTGACTCTGTTGACAGAGTTTCTAATTTCAAACTCAGAAAAGCCACAAAGTCTGATTGTTAATATTCTTTATTCTTCACTCTTTTAAATAAAATAATATTTCTAGAATGAAGAAAGACTTGAGTATCTATCTATATTTGCCAAATAAGTTAATATATTAAAGATAAGTAGATGCCAGTGCTATTGTTTCTATACTAATTTCTTCTTTTTTTTATATCCACAAGTAACATTTATTGTCAATCATTTGAAAATCTTCATAATTACTTGTGTGTTAATTTTGAAATACAACATTATTATATACTTAGGGTCTTAGTGTAAATCAGTTAAGAAATTTTACAATATATTTTTTAATCCAGCAGTGTCTTTATGCTCTACTGGCATCAGAAGTGGATCTTTGAGTAGTCTTTCAATGATATGAAAGCAGTAGACCTTAGATTTAAGCAGTGATGGCAACAAGATCAATTAGAAAGGCATATTTGCTTCTTTATTCTAGATACATAGTATTTTCCAAAGTTGTCTCACACTGCAAAGGCATTTATAAATCTATGTCTACTTATTGAGAGAGGCAACATGGCTCAGTGGTCTGAAATAACAGGCTGGAAGATCAAGGACTATGAGTTCTGTTATATTGAAAAAAAAGAAAAGAAAAAAATGTTACTTAGGCTTCTTAGATTCCTTTAAAAATGCTTCTTTAATATTGTGTTCCATTTATTCTTTCATCTTTTAGTGGTATTTATCATGTGAGTCATGGATACAAAAGTAAAAGTCAAGGCTGTCCCAATGACTAAAAGACACCCCAGAAACACATAGAGATGGATCTTGTAGAGGCATGATTGTCCTTGTTAGACTAACACTGGACGATTCTCAAAATAGTGGAAAAGTAAGTTGAACTTAATAGAAGGAACAGAATGCTATTCTTTAAAAAAAAAAAAAAGCTTAGAAAGCTGTGGTAAAAGCAGTGGGTTATTGTAAAATTGAAACTATGAGAATATTTATGTAATATTAATTTAAAATGTATTGAGGATATGCCCCATTGGAGATGTCCATTTCCTTCTAGATTTCTCTAAAACTGTCAGAATAATTCATTCAAATATCAAGTTTCCTTCTTAGATCACATGCAAATTTTAGTGTGTTCTGCTGAGTTGAATCTGTTTTGTTTGTTTTTTTTCTTCATGCTTGATGTTGGCTTTTGACATTCTTTTATGAAATTAAAAATAAAAGCAAACTTGAAACAGAGCCAAATAAATGCTGATTAGAAATGAGCTTCAGTGGTTTCTGACAGATGAGAGCTGGATTTACTACTCTGATTTATAAGGCAAGGCCAAAGCACTCTCCCTTATCAGTTTTTATAGGCAGTAGAAATCATTTGTAAAATCACAATATACACCTTGCAAAGATTTTTTTCCTGTTAGTTTTGAAGGCCTCCTTTATGACCCTAAAATATAATTAATCTCCATTGTAACCATATATGTTTATCTGCCCTAGACTGATATTAAGCTTTATTTTAAAAGATCCACAGTAAAAATTCAGGTGTGATTTCAAGTGTTATATGTCATGGGAAATAATTCTATGATATAAATATTATGCAAGTTACTAATAAGAATTTCATCAATGCAGTACTATATTTTTAAAAATGAAATATTTATATGTCTCAGTCTATTGTTTAATTCCAAGTGAAGTTTTTTTTTTAATAATGTCAAAAGAAACTCTGAGCTGAAATAATTTAGAAACTGTAAGCAATAGAAAAATAGATAATCATATTCATGTAAACATTATCATTACAGTGTTTGCTTCAGCCTCCTTCAGAAAAAAAAAATTAGTGTGATTAAATGATGGATAAGTGTTGTTTTTTGTTGTTTTTTTTAAAATATATTTTATTGATTTTTTACAGAGAGAAATGGAGAGGGGTAGAGAGTCAGAAACATCATTGGGAGAGAAACATCGATCAGCTGCCTCCTGCACACCCCCCACTGGGGATGTGCTCGCAACCAAGGTACATGCCCTTGACCAGAATAGAACCTGGGACCTTTCAGTCCGCAGGCCAATGCTCAATCCACTGAGCCAAACTGGTTTCAGCAGATAAGTTTCATTTACTTGGTATCTGCTCTCAGTGGAATCATACCAAGTTTCTCAGCTTGGATATTTTTTTAAAATGTGCTAAATTGTTCAACATTATCTTATCAGAATAAATGTCTTCCTATATTAGTAATTGTTCACAAGAAAAATGAGTGCAGGTTTATAGAAAAGTTTCTCAACATTTTGGCTTTTTTTAATCAGTGAATATCCATTGCAGAACAGTATTTCTAACGTTACAAGGCTGATTACTTTTCCAGAAGTCTTAAAGCATTAAAGGTATTTTATTGAACAGTTTTAAAACTGCAACCATTTCCATATGACCAAACAAATTTTATTGCTCAGAAGTGCCTATCTCATGAATCTTCATATTGAAATTCATAGGAATTTAGTAAGACAGCAAACTTTGATATTAATTCTCGCTAATATAGTAATTTAGGCAACCATTACCTTCACAGGATTAAAAAAAATCATTAATGATAAAAAGTATTTTTAGAATAATAAGCATTCAACAATTATTAATTCTTTTTAGGCCTGGGAGGAAACTGATTAATCATGTTCTAATCCAATAATGTTCCAAAGGTAGCAATTTCATTGCAATACCTCTGATAGCTATCTTAGAAATCAAAGTCATTCTATCTCAATCTTCTTGTTTTCAAAATGAAAAACTCTGGTCTTGCTGAAGTGATTAGACCAAAATTGCATAGCTAATACCGGATAGAGGATAAAAAACGGAAGGTTATTTTTTTTTTAACCAAATCTACAATACTATTTTCAGGTCAGATGATGCCATGTCCTTTATCTGGTTTCCTTCTTATTATTATTATTATTATTATTATTATTATTATTATTAAAATAACTGAAAACAAATGCAATCAAATAGAAACAATAATCTATGTTTTATTTTTATTAAAAATGTATACACTGGCCTTTTGAGAATTTGGCAAGAAATATCTTTGTTCTGATGCTGTCTGTCACACATACACACATATGTGCATGCAAACACACACACAGAGGCTCACTTGATTTCTTTCTTCAAAGGTCGTAATAGCCTTCTTATTGGAACTTATATTTAAGCTCATCACACCACACTTCCGGCTTTTTGTTCTCAGCCAGTTCTCAATAAATCCTTTCTTCCACACAACTTTCAATTCAATCTTTCTAGAATAAAAACTTAACAACGTTCCCCCTCTAATCAAAATTCTTCAAGTATCCCATACAAGGCATATAAAATTTTTGCTGATAAGACCATTGCCATGCTGTTGAGCCAAACATTGTTCCATTCTCTCCTTGACATTATTTTGGAGTAGTTGCAATGATAGCACAACCATAGACCCGTCACCCAGTTTCCTCTAAGATAAACATTTTAACTTACCAAGGTATATTTAAAAAGCTAAAAAACTAACGAAACTGGTTTGGCTCAGTGGATAGAGCATTGGCCTGGGTCCCAGGTTTGATTCTGGACAAGGGCATGTATCTTGGTTGCGGGCACATCCCTAGTGGGAGGTGTGCAAGAGGCAGCTGAACGATGATTCTCTCTCATCCATGTTTCTAAGTCTCTATCTCTCTCCCTTCCTCTTAGATATTTCTAACTCTCTGTCTCTCTCTCTTCCTTTCTGTAAAAAAATCAGTAAAATATATATTTTTTAAAATAAAAAGCTAAAAAAAAAACAGTGATACATGACTATGCACTAAATTCCAGATTTTATTCAGATTGTACAAGTTTTTACCTAATGTCATTTTCCTGTTCCAGAATTCAATCCAGGGTACCAGGTAGCATTGTTTCATCATGTGTCCTTAGTCACTTCTGACTGTTTCTCAATCTTTACTTATTTGTGTTGACTTTCACAGTTTTGAGTCCTAGTCAGAAATCTGTAAGGTACTCCTTGACTTGGATTTATCTGTAGTTTCCCTCATGATCAGATTGTGGTTATAGTTTTGGGGAAGAACAGCAGTGATAAAGTGTCTCTCTCATCTTCTCATATCTGGGGGTTCATTATATCACCAAAACTTGGTTAACGTGGCCGAAACCGGTTTGGCTCAGTGGTAGAGCATCAGTCTGTGGACTGAAAGGTCCCGGGTTCGATTCCGGTCAAGGGGATGTACCTTGGCTGCGGGCACATCCCCGGTGGGGGGTGTGCAAGAGGCAGCTGGTCGATGTTTCTCTCTCTCATTGACGTTTCTAGCTCTCTATCTTTCTCCTTTCCTCTCTGTAAAATATCAATAAAAATATTATATATATATATATATATATATATATATATATATATATATAACAACTTGGTTAACATTGATGACTTGGTCAAAGTAGTGTTAGCCAGGTTTCTCCTCCAAAAGTTACTGTTCATCCCTAGCCACACATATTCTATTCTTTGGAAGTTGAGGAGTGTACTTGTCCATCCAGGGTGGTCCCCTTTCTGGTCTATAGACTTCTGAACATAGGAGACCTACATTACTATCACATGACCAATGGCTTATGAGAACAGTGACAATTTGTATCTGGAAAGGGTAAAAGAAGTACTCTCACCCAACTCCAGTATTCTGTGGTCCTGAGAAAGTGAAGAAGAGGGCCTCATTTGTTCCTATGGTTCCATCTGGGAGTGCCCAGGGGAAGAGGTGAGTATTAGCTGAATGGGTGCTCAGTTGGTTGCTCAGCCGCATGATAAAAACCCAACCCAGACAACAAAGTAGGAATATTTGCTGCTGGCAGAGCCAAAGGGAGTTGGTGCTATTTCTCTGAAGACAGATTCCTTGGCAATGGAGATACAGAGTGAGGTTGAATAGTGCCCCGCTCCCGCCCCCTACAGTTCACAAACACACCACCTAAATAAAGAGAATTCTTGCAGTGGAGGATGTCAGCACCAGATGGAACCAGCCCCGCCAGCCAAGTCCACTACGTGAGGGGCCATCCACTGCCCCAGCTGTCTGGCTCACACTCAGCTGAAGTCCCGTGAGCACCATTCCAGGCTGAGTGCAGGGAAGAGAAGAACTGGACTCTAAATGCATTATTGCGCAGAAGTTTTAAAAAATGACAGGAATGTGGAGCAAGACATCAGCAAAACAATTACACTTGCATTTTCATTTTCCCACCAGACTGTTTATTCCTTGGAGTTAGAAACTATAGTATTTACTTTATATTCACAGCCTTTTTCAAGACTTCTCCAGAATGTTGAATGTTTGAAAATGACTAGAAATTGTTTTGTATGGGTTGTGTGTGTTTTTTTGTTGTTGTTATTGTTTTTGGTTTTTGTTTTTTGTTTTTGTTTTAGTTGCAAAATGACTAGGGAATGCTCAAGGCTTTTAGTTGGTAAGGGCCAATAATTTTAAATGGCCTTCAAGACAGTGCTGCACAGTGAATGAATGAATGAATGAATGGGTGAGTTAATTTATCTATCTATTGTTTATATGATAAATACAAGCACATTTTTCCAATAATGGAACATATACCTTCCAGAGCAAATGGAAAGGATTTTAAAACCTTAAAAACTCAAACATTAATACAAAAAAAAAAAATAAAGCCATACTTTGTATAGGACAAAGAAGTAATCTACCATCTTCTACAGTCTCATTTTAATGTGAAATTTATTATTTTTTTTACTAAAATTATAGACCATATTTTTAATCAACAACAATTAACTATTCTTTAAGTATACCTTCCAAAGAATCTCCCCATAGGACAATTCGCACACACATTATCCTAAAATTGGAATTTCTATCTAATGTACTCCTTGCTTTTCCATCTAACCTATTCCTTAATATCACTGCCCCCCCCACCCCACCCATCTTCAGTCTATTGTCAATCATCCAAATCTAACATGAATGTAAAGTTGCTATTAGGCATTATGGAGCCAAATATAATACAGCTCTGTGTTTTATTTCTGTTACCCAACATACTCAGCTTATTCCATCTGCATGCTTGCCAGAGCCTCTGAGTATGCAGATTTGTCCTCTCGTTCTTCTTAGTGAAATGTACTTAAGGAATGATGCACCTACCTAACCCTAAAATGCCAGGAAAGAGAGAGAGTCAGAAGCTGAGAGTGCTGACATTTCTTAACAAAGTCACTATGATCTCCTATTAAGTGTCAGTGCCTACGTCTTTTTTGTTCTGTCAAAATTGTGCGTGCTTGTGATTCCAGCTTTCTTTCCAAGGGGAGCCATGACCCCCATAGGGTCTCCATCTGTCTGTTTGGAGCAGGTGGTGTAGCAGTTCACTGTGGTTATAGCTCGTTAGATGGGCTGACATTGATTTCAGTTCTTCACATTCAATTATTTTCTTTAATCTTGTTTATCTATACATTGATGGAATCTGTGATATAATAAAAGAAAAATAAATTTTCTATATTTAAGATATGCTATTACATAAATGTAAACTATTGAGATTTAGGGATATCAGGAGGTATGACTTCTGAAGCAGCACTTAAATAGAGAACAGTCTACTTTGAATCTTGCTATAATTCAAACAGCCAATAGGCATTTTACCTGACCAGTAGCCAACACTCCAACCACAAACAAATAGGAAAGTCTTGGAAATTCCTCAATTTTTTTCTTCTCTCCCTCCCTCCCACTCTTCCCTTCCTCCCTTCCTCCCTTCCTCCCTCCCTCCCTTCCTTCCTTCCTTCCTTCCTTCCTTCCTTCCTTCCTTCCTTCCTTCCTTCCTTCCTTCCTCTTCCCTCTCTCCCTCCCTCCTTTCCTCCCTTTCCTCCCCTTCTCCTTCTTCCCCTCTCTCTCCTTCCTTCTACTCCATTCCCCCTTCCTTCCTTCTCCCCTCCCCTCCCCTTCCCTCCCCTCCCCTCCCCTTCCCTCCCCTTCCCTCCCCTTCCCTCCCCTTCCCTCCCCTTCCCTTCTCTCCCTTTTTTTCTTCTTCTCTTACTTGGAGTTAGAAATGCTCTATTTCTTTCTGCCAGAATCTAAAAGTCTATATTTTTAGTCAAATCAGATTCAAAACATGACTAGAAATAGCATGAGTACTGGCATATTGGGACATTTTAATTCTTAAAAGTTCCAGCTGGAAATTCAGCAAAAAAATAAATAAAAAAATGTTATTTTGGCACTTCCTAAGAAATGTCACAGGTTTCTGAACAGCAGCTAAAGTAGAGAAAAGAATGGGAACCTGCCACCACCAAAACAATAACAAAAATCAGCTTTTGAGATGTTTTGGTATCTAAGGTTCAGCTTTTTTATTTTCTAAGTTGCAGCAGGAGAGCTCTCAATTCCACAGACTACAGATGGCCAGAAACAGATTTGAGAAAGGAGGGAACTTTCTTATTCCCTAGTTAAAAAACCAGCACCAGCAGGAAGATTATGCATTATCCTAAAACCTTTCATTCCCTGCCCATATCTGCCAGATGCCCCTCACCAGAGAATTTGCATCGCCACTTAGAACAGATAGTGTGTGAATAGGGCTCCCCAAAACACACGTCCTCCTCCACAAAACACCAAGCTAGAGGAAGGAGCACCATGGTTTAGTTCACAGTTCAGAAAGCTCTTGTTTCCAGGAAGCGAACAGATTAGCCAAAGAACATATATGCATGCATGCCTAGCCATGGACACAGGCAATAGTGATGTGAAGGCCTGGTGTGAGGCAGAGTTGGATGGAGGGGGCGAATGAGGAGGAAACGGGGTCCTCTGTAACAATGTCAACAATTTAAAAGAAAGTTCTTGCCACAGCCTCATGACCACTGGCTATTCTCGATGCCCTGACAAGCTTATACCTGGAATATTCTAAGAATCTGTGTTTGTAATGTTCTGTCCTTGCTGTTCAAAACTACATTTGTACATGGTATACCACAGGCTCTGATTATCTTTTTACATTAGAATTTTATTCATAGTATTTATATCTGGTTTCTTGCCTCATTGGAATGCATGAGAAACCTTTCAGTATCCTGTTTCTCTGGCAATGTACCATTGTAGTGATGGCCTGTCTGTCTTTTTTAAAAATTGGATTGGAGTCTGGCCTCTGCATGTGTGTGTGGGGGGGCGGGGGGCACAGCCATGTGTGTCTGTGTGTGCCTCTGGGTCTGTGTGTTTTCTGTTTGAGTGCCTGTGTCTTTTGAGTATCTGACCCTGTGTGTGTGTGTGTGTGTGTGTGTGTGTGTGTGTGTGGCAGGGGGTGGGGGACATTGTACTGGGGATGCTACATGAGAATGTAAATTACATGGAGATGCCACAGAGGTTTCCTGTATGATCATTTGGTGGCCTGAAATATCACAAAGCTCCCCAAGCAGATATCCTTCTGAGGCAAACACATAAAGAAATGCTCAGCAGGTGCTATTTTCTCAGTCCAGAGAAGGGATAACATTTCCCAGTAGGGCAGAGTGTAATCAATCAGATGACAATATAGCACAGTGGTTTTCTAAGGAGAAATTGCTCTGGAAAATTAACGCTTTTTGACAATACAAAGACTAACAACCTCAAGCCTTGCCTAGAAGGGGCAGAGGAACCCTGCGTGCACACAGGCGCCTTTGAGTCTCAAATAATGATCTCTCTGATGTGGTAATATTGCCGCCACCGTGGCTCCTAAAGCACAGGGCTAATTGTACGGTGTCAGCCGGTAGGTGTGTCGCTGGTAAGGTTTTAAAAGGCACATCAAGCAGCTTTCTACAGCATAATAGGGCCTGATTAGCCAGCCCTGTGGCGCGGCAGCAGTGTGCTTCCCACCAACTGTTAGCAGCAAGCGCTGAGGCCGCCTTGAGCTGCAGGAAACACGGTGTTCTCCGGATAAGGCGGCTGCAGCTCCAGTGCTTTGCACAGGACTCAGCCGTTGCTCTGGGAAAGGATGGGGAGGGGAGCCGCCACAACACTCCTGTCAGGCTTCTCAGGTGCCTGGTTGTCACATTCGGCTCCGCTCCGATTTGAGTGGAGAGCCCTTTGTTTGTGGGGCTCACTGAGCTTAGAGAGCAGGCAGCTCTCCACCTAGACCGGGTCCTATGAGACGGTCCAGCCCGGCCTCCTCTTCCCCGGCAGGACTGTGCAGCAACCACCCAAGGCCTCTGACAGATGTGGGAAGAAGGCCGCCGAGTTTGCTTATAACTGCTTCTATACACAGACAACATCCCCCGGCTTCCCAATATATAAATCCCTGTCCTGCTTGGAACCAGGGTGTAACATGGAAGGGCCGCCTTTTCCCCTCACATGGCCTTTTGTTTTTCTATTTTTAAAAATATATAGTATGTTTATTGATTTCAGGGAGGAAGAGAGAGGGAGAGAGATAGAAACATCATGATAAGAGAGGACCACGGATCAGCTGCCTCCTGCATGCCCCCACTGGGGATCCAGCCGGAAACCCCAGCATGTGCCCTGACCAGGAATCGAACCTGTGACCTCCTGGTTCATAGGTCCATGCTCAACCACTGATCCATACCGGCCGGGCCACATGGCCTTCTTCTTGTTCTTGTTCTTCTTGTTCTTGTTCTTGTTCTTGTTCTTCTTCTTTTTCTTTTTCTTCTTCTTCTCCTCCTCCTCCTCCTCCTCCTCCTCCTCCTCTTATTCTTCTTTTTATTTTTTTTATGTCACCCAACTGTGTGCAGTACTTCCTTTGTAAACTTCTATCTCTGATTCACTCAATGCTTTCCATTTCTAGATGTTTGCCCCTAAACCAGGCCTTCCTGCCTTCATGATGGGATTCTAGGCTGAAGAAATCCACTGAACCAGGACTTAGAACTGCCAGAACAGAGGACCTTACACAGCAGGTGTCAAATCAAATCAGCCTCCTTTGCTTTTCAGGTTGCTCATCAGTGAGTGCTTTGGATAGTATGGACATTTTATGGTGTTGATTCTACCAATCCTTGAAGATGGTATATTCTCCCATTTGTTTATGTCTTTCTCTATTTCTTTTTTCAGTGTCCTGTTGAGTACTTGTCCTTTACCTCCTTGGTTAAATTTATTCCTAGGTATCTTAATTTTTTGTTGTTGTTGCAATGGTATATGGGATTTATTTTTTATTTATTTTATTTTTTAGTTTTTCTTTCTGTGAGTTCATTATTGGTGTATAAAAAACATAAATTCATGGATGTTAATTTTGTATCCTGCTACATTGCCAAATTCATTTATTAAATCTGATAATTTTTTGATGGAGTCTTTAGGGTTTTTGATGTACAATATATCATGTCATCTGTGAATAATGATAATTTTATTTCTTTATTTCCAATTTGGATGCCTTTTATTTCTTCTTCTTCTCTGATTGCTATGGCTAGCACTTCCAGTGCTATGTTGAATAGAAGTGGTGAGAGTGGGCATCCCTGTCTTATTCCTGTTCTTAGGGGAAAATGGTTTTAGTTTTTGCCGATTGAGTATGATATTGTCTGTAGGTTTGTCATATAATGTTTTTACTATGTTGAGGTCTGATCTTTCTATACCTCCTATGCTGAGATTATTATTTTTTTTAAATCAGAAAAGGATGTTGGATTTTGTCAAATGCCTTTTCTGCATCAATTGATATGATTATGTGATTTTTGTCTTTCAATTTGTTTATGTGATGCATCATGTTTATTGACTTGTGGATATTGTACCAGCCTTGCATTCCTGGAATAAATCCCACTTGATCATGGTGTATGATCTATCTAATGTAATGCTGGATCTGATTTGCTAGAATTTTGTTGAGAATCTTGGCATCTGGGTTAATCAGGTATATTGGCATGTCATTCTCTTTCTTTGTAATGCCTTTAACTGGTTTTGGGATTAGGGTAATGCCGGCTTCAGAGAAAAAGCTTGGAAGTATGCCTTATTCTTGAATTTTTTGGAATAGTCTGAGGATGATAGGTTTTTATTCTTTGAATATTTGGTAAAACTCCCCAGTGAAGTCATCCAGGGCTTTTGTTTGCTGGAAGCTTTTTGATAACTGTTTCAATTTCATGAATAGTTATCGACCTATTCAGGGTTTTCTTTATTCTTCCTTGAGTTTTGGAAACTTAACAAATTTCCTTTTGAAAGTCAACTCTTTCTTTGGATGACTGCCACAAAGGTATCAATAATTGACTCAGTTTTTTTTTTCCTATCTTTATTACTACTTTATATATTTCTGTTGGTCACTTGTATTAGGATAAACTAGGGTGAAGTAACAAAGAGACTGAGACATGGAAGTAGTCCGGATGACAGAAGTGTTCAGGGGCCCGACCTCCTTCTGTCCTGTGGTTACTCCTATAGGAATAATTCATGGTGGTCCACAATCACTGAGTTTATGGACCAGACAGACCTAGATGTGGCATACACCACTCCTATTTACCTCCCATTTGAGGGCCCTAATTCATATGAACACTTCTAACTGCATGTAAGATTTGGAGACTTCGTTTAGCTTTAGATCCAAAGGAAAGGTAAAAAATTCTTGGACAGCTAGCTGCTAGTCTCTGTCAAATAATCTATAATTTACTTGCAATGTCTTTAATACCTCACATTCTCTCAGTTAGGATCCCCTCCCATCTTAAACCTTCTCAGTTTTATATTCCAAAGACCTTTCTACACATATATGAAGATTCATTGAAACAACTGGGTGAAAAAGTTGTGATTTTGACTAAAGCAACCATTGCTCTCCTACTCATCATGGCCAACTATATTGCATTTGTTTGATCAAGTTACTCCATAAAATCAGTTTTATTCATAAATAGTACTCATTCAAAATTGCTCAAATGACCAATAGGGACAATAGCTTTAGCTCTCATTTTTTATTGACCATGTTTATTCTTGAGGATATCTTTAAGATACTAATATGATTGTGGCCCATTCAGAATAAATTATTTCCTTATCATCATCAGAACATTGTGAATATTATAGTTGTTGTATGTGATTCCGTAGAATGGACTCTAAATTAGAAATTATGGAACAACGGATTTAGTTTCAGAACTGCCACCTGTTTTCCATGGAAATGTGGAAAGGTGATACTTCTTTTTTAGCTGTTGTTCCCTCATCTGTAAATGAGAACGTTGCCCCTCTTATATCACATAATAATGGTGGGCAAGGTATGGTATGTGAATGTGCTTTAAAAACCACAGCTCAGGTGCCAAGGGTGGTAATCTTAGTTTTATTCACATGAGAAGATAACAGATCAACATTTCTTTAGCTCCTAATTTGTTCAGATTCTGTGCAAGGCACTCTAGAGTGATAAGCATGTATTGGGATCCATAAGTTAAGTGTTCAAGATAAAAGAAACAGCACAAAATATGATGAAAGATAAAAGATAGAGGCTCAAAGAAAATATGAAAGCAATTGCAAACTAAAGCAACTTGGCAGAGCTGAGAGGATGCTGGAGCTAATCTTTTGATCAATGTGGTGTGGAATGAATGAGAACCACTCTGATCACCTCTGCTGCAGCATGTGACCCATGCCTTGAAATAATCAACATTGCTGGAAGTTGCCAGTCCCACATTAGATTTCTTATGTGGATCACTGGCTTTACAAAGTAAGTAAGCGTTCCTTAAAGTACCCAGGTCTTTGACCCTCAGTGAATATAGTCAGGAAAGGAGTGAGGCCAAATTATTTATGTGAAAACTATATTTTTGCTGTATCTGAGAGTCCATGCACAACTTTCAAAATATCCACAGAGCTGCAGAGGAGATATGGCGTTGTAATGTGTACAGTACAACAGGCTTTGCGTATGAGTTAAAATATAGTTCACATGATTACCAGAATGTACAATAACCTGCTTCCTTGAAAACTATGACAGCAAGATCAGGGCAGTAGTCAGGATGACATAAATAACCATACCAAGCTAAAATTTGTCTAACTAACCAAAAACTGGATGATTTTATAGATGGTAGGACACTGTTATATTTCAGGAGCTATTATACTATAATTATTGATGGCTTGTGTCTTTTTGGGGTCCTTTAATTGTTCGAAGTATACTACTAAGAATTTTAGTATTTAAAAGTGTGCTACCAATGCAGAAAGGCTGAAAATAACCACATACATTAGAAGAAAATGATATTGGATAATCTATAATAAAAAAATAATAATATGCTAATTCGACTAGACAGCCAAATGACCTTTCGGATGAAGCCACAGCAGCAGGGGCCGAGGTAGAAGTGGTTAGGGGTGATGAGGCAGGCAGGCATGTGGTTAGGGGCAATCAGGCAGGAAGGTGAGTAGTTGAGGGTCATCAGGCAGGCAGACAGAGGGGTTAGGGGCAATATGACAGGCAGGTGAGTGGTGAGGGGCAATCAGGCAGGCAGGCAGAGGTGTTAGGAGCCATCAGGTAGGCAGGAAAGTGATTAGGGGCAATCCGGCAGACAGAGGGGTTAGGGATGATCAGGCAAGCATGAGAGCAGTTAGGGGCAATCAGGCAGGCAAGCAGGAGGCTAGGGGTGATCAGGCAGGCAGGCAGGCCAGTGGTTAGGAGCCAGCAGTCCTGAATTGCCAGAGGAACATAACCCCAAGAGGCCCTGGATTGTGAGAGAGTGCAGTCCAGGCTGAAGAACATACCCACCCATGCATGAATTTCATGCACTGGGCCTCTAGTATTTTATAATAATACTTTATTGACTAGGCTATATAACTTCTGGTTTAAATATATATAGGCTGCGGCAAAAGTAGATTTACCATTGTGAATATGCAAAGAGTTTATTCCTGTATTATTATTTATTAACTAGAGGCACATTGCACGATATTCATGGAAGAATAGGCCTTCCTTCCCCTGGCTTCACTCCAAGCCAACCAGGATCCAGCAAGTGCCCGCTTCCGAGCCTGCACCCCACCCCACCCTATCCTAGGAGCTTGCAAGTCCCTGCTCCCAGGCCACCTGGACCCAGCAAGTCCTTGCTTCTGTCTGAAGCACCATTCCAGTAGCTCCCTCTGCCACCCCCTCCCCCTCATAGCAGGCTTCATGCCACTCCACGCCTGCATATTTAAATTAAACTACATCTTTGTTGGGTTAATTTTCATACCCACTCTGATTGGCTGTGGACATAGAGGAGTGATGATTAATTTGCATGTTTCTCTTTTTTTAGGTAAGATTTTATATTATTTTCCTAAGAACAACTATAAATTTACTTTTGCCCAACCTTGTATATATTCTTATTAGCACAATAGAGCTTTTATTTTTACTTAGTGAAAGGCCACTGGTTACTAGAATAGGAATGTGGGCTTTGTTCCAAGTGGTTATTCAGGAATCTTGGCTATTGAAGACTATTTTCTTTTTCTTTTTAAAAATGTGTTTATTGAATTTATTGGGGATACATTGGTTAATAAAATTATATAAATTTCAAGTGAACAGCTGTATAATTCATCATCTGTATATTATATTACATGTTCACTTCTCAAAGTCTAATCACCACTATCCCCCATTACCTTCTTTTACCTGCCCCATACCCCTATCCCTTTGGTAATCACCATACTGATTTCTGTGTCTTTGAGTTGTTGTATTTTGCCTAATACCTCACCTATTTCACTTAGCCTCCCAACCTCCCCATCACTGACAGTCTACTCTTTGTCATTTTTTAAGACATAGCTTCCAGGATTACTCCAGACATTAACATCTAACCAGGTGATACAGATGTTTGTATGGGATTGTTTTATGAGTCAGAGCCAAAAGTAATGTCTGTCACTTTCTATCCATTCCCTTGATCATAACTCTTACATATATGGCCATATCAATTTCAAACGATGCTTTGAAATATATATCTGTGGGCCCAAAAAGAAAACAAGGTTATAAAGACGAACTAATTAGGGTTTGTTTGACATACAAACTAAGACACACATACACACACACACACACACACACACACACATATGGTTATATGGTTCTTATATATTATAAATCTCTTTCAGCTGCTTTGACTCTTTGGATTACACATGAATCAAAATCCCCAATATTCTAAATTCAAGTTTTCTAACTTGAACTTCAAAACCCATTTTCTTTCTTTGTATGATTCTTTGCACTCCCTTTGCCACATGCTTTAGTTGGAAAGAGAAAAATACAGGAATTAATAGATCTGGCTTTAACATTTCTTATAAGAAAGCATGCAAATATATTAACAGGTCAAAAACAATGAGATTTGGTCAGATAGTTCATCTTAAGACACTACTAATAGAGTATTTACTTAGCCTAAGATCTAAGGTTTCTGTCTAGGTTTTCAATAATATTTCTTGGAATGGAGAATGTTCCACACATAGTTCTGGAAGCCATTTCTTGTCCTAATCCTGAGAATGGGTTCCACCAAAAACTGCTTCCATTCCTAGCTTCTGCTATAGCCTCCAGCAGTGAGTCATGGAGCACACCAAAAGCAAAACAGTTCTGGAGGAAAAACAAACAAAAACAGACACAAGAAACTCAAGAGAAAAAAAATGGGTTTAATAGTTTTAGATTCAACCAACACATATTGATCACTTATAGAAAGTAGACACTGCAGACAATTTCACACATATTATTTTGTTTGTTCAAATAAAATTATGTAGTGGCAGAATAGAATTTGTATTGTCTGGAGATATAAATTATTTATGTTATCCTTGGATGTCTTTAGTATGGGCAAATGATATTTGGCTTCAGTATTTTTTGCTGGTTGTTGCAAACTTTCCAAAAGTTAGACATTATTTTTTAGTAAAACCATAGATCATGAGCAGGAGAAAAGAGCAAAAGCACATCTGCTTTACCCATCTACCTTCAGGAATCAGTGTTTTTCTCTTCTCATCCTGGCTGCGAGTGAGGTACGCTTTTAAGCCTCAGGATCTTCATGTGATAAAGGATAGTACTAATAAATCTTCCCCGTTTCTGGTGAAAGTGAGCTGTAAGCATGCAATATGTATTGTGTTTTCTAAATTGTAAAGCACTGTGTAGTCACCAGGTGGTTTCTGACCACAGTTGGACACATGAGCCTAGTGAGACTCAGGAATAGCTGACTTCTAGGTGGCAGAGGCAGGTAGGTGAATGTGGAACCCTAGACTCATCACTTCTAGGACCACCTTTTATTGGGCCTGAGCTTTAATTGGTTTGTATTCTAATGACTTGAACAGGATTTTCACAGTTTCATTTGATCTTTCCCAAGATTAAAGTGGGCAAACTATCAACCTAAATCATTTTGTTCGCTGGATAAAAGCAGCAGCAATGACAGCATTTTCTACTGAGCAGCTGCTTCCCCCCTCCCCCACATCCACTTCCCCCACAGCCATTGTTTGTGCATTTAAATCACAAACATTTCAAGAAGCTCCAAATTAGCTCTATTGGGTAAGCTCTTGAACAGGACACACACAAGCACTATTTAGAAAATTGAAGCCCTTGCATCTTGGTCCACAAAGTGGTAAAATGGCAGAAATTTGTATGGGGCAAAGTCTAGGGATTACTATGGTATGATTTTTGCCCTGTGACAAAATAAACATAACTTTCTCTTATATTCTCACGGCAGTTATTGTCCGGAATCCATGTCTGTGGGTCAACTTGGGGAATTCCCTTCATGCTCTGGTAAGAATGAGCCAGTAATAATTTGGAACACAGAATTTTGGCTGAACAAATAGACACTCGAAGCAAGGTTTTTAAACAAATAGAGGGAAAATAGCACATTAGTAAGTGTGCCCAGAGTCATTGTGGCATTAGGGGCATTTTGATCAATTGAAATAACAAAGTAATTAACACCTGCTGTGTGTTACAGCAGTGGATTGCCTTTCTCTTGGAAGCCTGTCCTTCCACAAATGCTGTGTGGTAGGAGAGACCCAGAAAATCAATGTGCTTGCATGCAGAGCTCTAACTGAAAGAAGAGGCTTGTAGAATGTGTCTACCAATTTATATACATACTAGAAGCTAGGTGGATGAAATTCATGCACTGGTGGTGGAATGCGGGGGAGGGGTTCCCTCAGCCCAGCCTGTGCCCTCTTGCAGTTTGGGACCCCTAAGGGGATGTCCACATGCTGGCTTAGGCCCGAAATCTCATAGTCTAGGGTTCTCACAGTCTGGGGCTCTCACAGTCCGGGACCCCCTCACTCCTTACTGCCCACCTGCAACAGAGGCTGGAGAGGCTCCCCCCACCACCACTGTGCTTGCCAGCCATAAGCCAGCTTCTAGCTGAGCGGAGCGCCCCCTGTGGGAGTGCACTGACCACCAGGAGGCAGCTCCTGGGTTGAGCATCTGCCCCCTGGTGGTAAGTGCACATCATAGCAACCAGCCATTCTGCCAGTTGTTCCACTGTTCAGTCGACTTGCATATTAGGGTTTTATTATGTCGGATATTCTTGCACTCTTCCATGATAAAAGATAACATTTAAAGGCTTAGCAAACTGATACTTAGATATGATGGACATTTTCCCTCTTAGATGTAGCATTTCCATTAATTAATAAATAGAGCCTTGACCTAACTGGTTTGTCTCAGTGGATAGAGCTTTGGCCTGAGGACTCAAGGGTCCCAGGTTCGATCCCAGTCAAGGGTATGTACCTTGGTTGTAGGCATATCCCCATTTGGGGGGCGGGGTGCAGGAGGCAGCTGATCGATGTTTCTCTCTCATCAATGTTTCTAACCCTCTATCCCTCTCCCTTCCTCTCTGTAAAAAAAAAAAAAAAAAAAAAAAAAAATCAATAAAATATATTTTTAAAAATAGGGGCTTTTGGGTCAGTGAACAGTGTTCTTCAAAACACTGATGTTCTGGGCTGAATTGTACATCCCCATATTTATATGTTGAAATCCTGACCCCCCAGTATGTCAGAATGTAACCATCCAGGGAGGGGTGGGCAAAAATAGGTTTATCATTGTATTTGAAACACAGAACATATTTTTGTATTATTATTTATTTATTTGTTATTATGTTATTTATTTGAATTATTTATCTTCTTGTTAAAATATTATTTTGTATCCTTATTTACAAATTATCTGTTAGGTAATAATGGCTAATAAATTAACCAACTTTTGCCCTGCCATGTTTTTGGAGATGGGGATCTTTAAAGAGACAATTAAGTTAAAGTGAGAGTAGTAGGGTGGACAGTAATTCATTAGGACTGATGTCCTTATAAGAAGAAGACACAAAGAACAGATCTTCTGAGGACAAGGTGAGAAGACTGCCGTCTACAAGCCAAGAAGAAAAACCTCAGAATAATCTAGCCCTATTGACACCTTGATCTCAGACTTCTAGTATACCGAATTGTGAGAAAATAAATTTCTATTGTTTAAATTACCCAGTTTGTGCTATTTTGTTATGGTGAACTAGTAAACAAATACACCTGAATTCCCAAGAAGGACATCATGTCTGAACCCACTATTTTATTCTTTTGTTGAAATTATTGGTAATATTTGAAAGATATCTTGTAGGTAGGTATGCAGGAAGATCCTTGGGTTGCATAAGTGAAAAGATTGTGTTTTGCTACCAGGATGTAAGCAAGATACCAAACTTTGACATTGTTTTACTGAAGAAGAATATATATATTCTTTCAGCTTGACCTGCCTCATCTCACTGTCTGGGAGCCCTCAGGGGTGAGAGGTGACCCAGCGATCATGGGAAGGAGACACCCCATCACACCTCTGCTGCTGCTACTGCCAGCAGCACAAGCCTTGGCTGTCCCGGTTACCTGAGCCTTGGGTGGCCCTGGGAATCTGGTCAGCAGCTATACAAGGCTTACCTGCACCTCAGGCCAGCCCTGGGCAGCTGGGGGGCTGAAGGAACAGGGGACTCTGGAGGCAGGTGTGCGGATCGGCCAGGCTTGCCTTCTGTCTGATGTTTTCTTGGCAATCCAACACTGACTTCTACAGCTGCAGGCGTGGTGACCCAGCACTGACTGCTGAGGGGGCTATGAATTGGGCCCAGAGAGAGGCCTGAAGAGAGAAGCATAGTCTGATCCATAGCTTTTGTGGCAGCTGTTGATCAGTACTTGCCTCTCTCTTTCTCTCTAGGTCTGGCCAGCAGCCCCACCTCCATTTCTCTCCATGTCTCCACTGGGGCTGGTGATCAGCAGCTCCTGTCTGATCAGGTCCCATTGATAGGCCCAGAGACACTGCCTGGCATAGAAACTGGCCAATCAGAACCAAATTGGATGACAAGGGAGAGCAGTTGAGGGCAAGATCAGGCCAGCATGGGAGGGCAGTTGGGGGCAAGATCAAGCCAGCAGAGGAGAGCATTTGGGGACGAGATCAGGCCAGCAGGGAATGCCCATTGTAGGCAAGATCAGACCAGCAGGGGAGTGCATTTAGGGGCAATAAGGCAGGCAGAGAGGTTAAGGGAGATCAGACAGGCAGGGAGAGGTGTTAGGGGCAATCAGGCAGGCAGGCAGATGAGTGGTTAGGAGTCATCAGTCCCAGATTGGGAGAGGGATGTCTGACTGCTAATTTAGGCCCAATCCCTAAATTGGCAGTTAGACATATCTCAAGGGGTCCCTGATTGGAGAAGGTGCAGGCTGGTCTGAGGAAATCCACCCTCCGTGCACAAATTTTGTGTACCAGACCACTAGTCTATAACAATAAAAGGGTAACATGCTAATTAGATCAGACATCCTTTCAGACATCATTCTGGACATCCTTTCTGACAAAGGCAGGGCTGGAGGAAAGCCAGGCCAGGTCCTGAATGCCTGCTGGCAGCTGAAAGAGGGAAGCACTCCAGGTCTCAGGTGCTGAGAAAAGCCAATGCCAGCAGCCGGGGTAAGAAGGCTTACTCTTGCATGAATTTTCATGCATCAGACCTCTAGTTAAATTATAACCATGATTTATAATCTGATTTTTACTGAATATTTTATTACCCATATTTGAAACATGGTGAATAATCAAAAGTGAGGCTCACCAAATATTTCTTGTTCTCCTAATTTCCTGTACGTGGTAGGCTTCTTGAAACACTAGGGTTCAAGTGAGGTGAGTGAAGTGGAAGTGGAAATAACTGTGTGACTTCATTTAATTTCCAGAATATAACTCACCAACATTATTTTTCTCTCAGCCATGGACCTGGCAAGGGTCAAGATGTTCCTGTTCTATTATCCTGAGTTTTATATTTTTATTGCTACTCTAATAAATCATCACTGACTTGATGGCTTTAAACAGCATAAATTTATTCTCTTATATTTATGAATTCCAGAAGTTTAAAATGACTATTACAGGTTAAATTTAAGACATTGGCAGGATTGTACTTCCTCTGGAGACCCACAGGAGAATTCATTTTTTGACCTTTTCCAGAATCTAGTGTTGCAATCTTTGACTCATGATTTGTTCCTTCATTTTCAAGACCATCAGCAAAGAATCTTCTCTGACACTGCTTCTCTTTCCTTTTGTCATACCACCTTTTCCTCTTCTGTCTATAGTCAATCTCTTTACTTCCTCTTAAAGGATACTTGTGATTCCATTTAGGGCCAGCTTGGATAATCCATAAACAATTTCCCCATCTCAAGATGATCCTTAATCACATCTACAATGACCCTTTTCCACATAAGGTACCATTCACAGAATTTCATAGCTTTGGATCTGAATACCATTGGGGAACATTATTCAGCCTACCATGGACATGTGGTGTGAACAATAGGACAACCTACATTTCCATAAGCCACTAGGATTTGAAAGTTTGTTATTATCACAACATAACTTGGGACATACTAACTGCTGAAAGTATAACTTAATTTTCTTTGATCCTTTTACTTCTAATAGCTGAATCTTTTAAAAATATATTTTATTGATTTTTTACAGAGAGGAAGGGAGAGGGATAGAAAGTTAGAAACATTGATGAGAGAGAAACATTGATTGGCAGCCTTCTGCACCACCCCCACTGGGAATGTGCCTGCAACCAAGGTACATGCCCTCGACTGGAATCAAACCCCTCAGTCCGCAAGATGACGCTCTCTCCACTGAGCCAAACCGATTTTGGCTGAATCTTTTTTTTTTAATCCTTTCATATAACTACTATAGTATATAATAGTTAAATTAATGATTATCCTATGGGAATTCAGTTGTGTCTAATGTGTCAAATAACCTAATAGATAAATCATTATGCACATCTTTCATTACCCTCTTGGAGAAAAGTTCTAGATAATGAACCTGTGGATCAAAGGGTATATATACCTGTAGGAATGTTCTCCTATGATTGAAGGGCTTCCATAAATGTTATTCCCTGTGACACCTCACCTTTAACCTTGAATCAGAACCACTGATTTTCACCCTCTCTTAGAGAATACTTTTGAAAAAGTTGAGGAAAACAGCCCCTAAGAATTTTAACTAGTTCAATAAGATAAACTTGGGAAATTGAACTGATCAATCCTATGAGAAATTAGTCAATTCTCTTGTTGATTAGACTGAATAAGATGTGTGTGAGGAGAGGGGTGTATATTTCATGGTTCTTTTTCTCAAAAGACCTACCCTACTAAATTTTCCCATTCATAGAAATGTGGGGAGTAAAAAGGATGGGGGAGAGGGTGAATACCAAATAGAAATCACTGAATATATAACCTTGATTGAATAAAAAAACAGAGAGAAGTACATATATTGAAATTTATTTATTATATTTTTGGGTGGGGAAGGACTATATTGTAACTGTCACCTATGTGTTCAGTGGCTTCTATTCTTTCCTTGGCCCTTTATAACCTTTGAATGCTATCCACTTTTGTTTGCAGGATTGGTTCTCTGCTGGGAAAAAGATAATTCTGTTGGGCCAATAGAGTGGTGACTTCCCCTCCTCCCCATTAATCACTGGAGTGGAGATGACAAAGCACAGCAGCTCAGCCTCCATCTCAGCAGGAACGAAGTGTATCATCTGCCCAAACACCTGATCTCCACTTGCCAGGGCGCAGACCGTCCAAGAGCCCTAGGAAGGCAGATGTCTAAAGGAGGTGCTGCCAGGTGAGGATGGCAGTAATTTTTCCATAAATTGACTATTTCTCCTTTTGTCCGCTTCCCCCATCCCTGTCATACTTTCCAGCATCATTTAAAACAGTCATTTCAACCTTAGTCTGTTTGATCACCTGCCCCCTTTGTCAGACCTGGTGAGCCATTTGGCGTGATGGCAGGGCCATCTGTGCTGTTAGAATGAAACTCTTTTTCATTGCTTACCTGTCTCTCCCATTCCAGAGATTCTTAGCTTAGGGGAATCAGGTGCCTCACTTTTTTTGGGCTTGTTGCCACCAACTGGGTAGATTTCAAATCTTGGGCTGGCCTTCCGGGTAGGATAATCTATAGGGGATTATATTTTCTTGGCAATTTCATTTTCATTTCCAGAATACTGAAATGTACTTGGCTGAACCTCTTGGCTTACTCCAGTGAACTCTCCACTTTAAAGGATTAGCTCTTATCCCAAAAGTCTGGTCAACCAAAGCAAATGGGGTTTCACATGAACTGAACAATAGGGAGTGATGAATAAAAATTTCTCTCCATTTCGTGGGAAAAATAAAGTAAAAATTCATGCTGAGGAGTGCAATTCAGATTATTGCAGAGGGGTTTCCAGGTTTTAAAACACTATAATAAGGCCTATAGAATACCCTCAGGTAAATATGTACCACTCACACTGTTTTAGGATCTCTTGGATCACATATGCTTTCATTTTATGTAAAAAGCAAGTTTAGAAAACCAAAGTTCTTCACTTTTAGAACAAATATAGAGAAGCCTGTTTTATAAAAATATACCACCTGGGAAAAATCATCTCCATGTAATCCAGAAACTACATGACTTTATCAGTTTTCTATCATGGATTGATTTTCTCTTTAAAAATTTTGGCAAAGTTCAGTACAATTAGTGGTTAAATTGAAATATTTTAAAATATCAAAAACTATTTGGTGGTATTTTCATAACATGAAAACAACCTTTGTAGAGCAAAGTGCAATAATCCAGTTTAGAAAACTGGGTTCATGACTAATCTCATGGATGTTCTTAACAAATTTCTTAAAACTCTATGTTCCTTTCTTCATTTGCTTTTAAACCAAGGGAAAATAATGTTTCTCTTTTCCCTAGCTCATAGTAATGCAATATGCATAAAAGTAATGAATAATTATGAAAACCATTGCAATATATGAAAATGAAAAAGAAAATATAATAAATCTTAATTTATCTTCACACTTTTAATTTAGATCTTGGTATAATTCAGAGGGAAATACTTCTGAAATTTACATTTGTATTGTTTGGAAAAGAAGTAGTTTGAAAGGGTAAACAGAATTATTAGAAGAACCTATTTAAGAAATACATATAATTAAAAGCTCTTGAGTAATTACTTAAAAGTAACAGATGAATATATTCAAATTAACTTCATATTGACACAACCATGCATTAAAAAAAGACAATGTGTTATATGAAATTATTTAGTAAGGTAATGTATGTATAACTTCTGGACATTTTTTAAACATTTTTTTTCATCTCCATTTTATAACTTGCCTATAATGTGGCAATGTTTAAGTAATTGTATCCAAGTAAAACCTAAGAACAGATTAGAAGCCACCTTTAACTGCCTTACTTTGGTAGCTTACTGCATTCTTAATTAAGCTAGAGGCAGGGCAACATTTGTAGCTTGTGAATCAGACATAAATTTGCTTTGTCTTTTAAAATGAAGATACCTACTTTAATTACTTAAATAAATTAGCTTATTACATTATAATTAAGGTTTTCAGCTAAATGAAAAGTTAATAATTTTATAGAGAATTCCAATAAAGACCAGACACAGCTAGTGAGAATTTTGTTTGTTTGCAATGTGATTTTGATTCTCTTTTTAAAAAAATGCATTAGACAGCTGCCATGTTGGCCGCATAGCTTGCTGCTCCCATGGGGGCTGCCATCTTAAAATAACAAAGGCCAACCCTCTTCTTTTGAATAAACCAATGTTTTTGTAAACAATTTAAATAAGTCTTCTAAGAAAGTTAGTTACTGAAGCCTTCCCATGATCCCTCTGTATATGTAAATAAGCCTAAGAGGAGACTTCAAACATATAATTATAATTTTAATAAAAAGGAGAAATTTTAAAATTTTTGAATTCTCTTTCACTAATATGTACACTGTAAACTAAGATTGTTGTTAAAATGTTAAATCTGACAGTAAGTTAGTAGTCACCCATACTGTAAAAGTGCTTGTAATATAGCTAGGTACTTGGCTGTAGGCTTGAGCTTCAAGCTATTTGTTGTATGTTATAAAAAGAAAGATAAAGCTTCTAAAGTGAAACTATTGCCTGAAAATAATTATGGAAGAAAATAAAATATTTTCTCTAGGATGTTGTAAGGGTTTTAATTGAAAGCCTAATTATTTAGCATCTTAAGCTAAAGTAAATAATTTGTGTTTTTGTCTCCCTGATAAATTTTATGTAAAGTTTAAGACTAATTCCAGAAACTTAATGTCACTCACTGTCCATAACCTAGGACAAATAAAGTTAAAATAATAAATAAGTTGGCCTTATTTCAAACTAACTTAAATTGGCTAATTGAAATAAAAAATATTCAAGAAAACTGCCAGAAACCAATCATTGTCTCACTAATAGAAAGAGGCTGGTCAATCTTCAAAGGTCAGAGCCAACTACTCCCTATCAAATTGAGACTATGGTAACTGAGGCAACTTCCCCATCTTTTAATCATGTAAATCCTTACTGATACTATAATCTGCTTATTACCTGCCTAAGGGCTATGGGTGTTTCCCAAAGCTGCTTAATGGTAATGGGTGTATCCCATAGACTCAATAAAAGGAATAGCAAGGCCAGAGCCTAGTGGTAGTCTTCCCACTAGAGGTTGACTCCCCCCTGGCCCCCCATTTTCCCAAATTAACTCTTTTCCAGTCTCTCTTCATTTTAGTGTGCAGCCTCCTTCAGAAACCGGACCCTGAGTGGGCCCTGAACCACACGAGTCATGTTCAGGGATCCCACAGTGAACTTATTTGTACTGGACAAAAAAACTGTTCCTAAAATATTAACTAAAAGTTTTATTGATGGTTCATCTCATAGTAAAATTGCTAAGCATGCTATGAATCCAAACAAGACATATCTCTGTGCAAAAATTAAAAATAAGAGGTTATCAAGACTGCATTAAAATTTTTTTACAAAAGCCTCATTATAATTAAATCAAAAAAGGATAGTAGACTAATATCCTGTAATAAATATTCTGTAAGTAAATTACATCAAGCCTTAATTGCTAAAAAATTTATTACTTTAAAGTTATTTTTAATTTATAATGCTGATAACAAGACACCCATAAAATCTTATGGTGTCAAAATAAGCCAAAGGAAAATCGTTTGGACAAAAATAACCATCCCAATTTAAATTTATAGAAAAGATTTCTTTATTAACCTTTGGTCGAGAATATTTTTGTATATTTCCAGAAAAGCCCATATGGATTCTAGCAACAGTGAATCCCAGAGAGGACCTAATAGGACTGTTCCAGCCACAGAATAAGCAGTGGTCCACAAGAACAGAGGCAAAATAGTCCAGAAATAAAGATAGTGAAGATGCCTTGCCATGCTAGCAGTCAGCAGTTGTGCATCATTTCAGGTTGCCCAGGACCAAGGGCAAAGAAGGTCGGTGTGCACGTGCTTCCAGACCTTGTGTGTGTGCATACCCTTCTTCATAGAAGTCAATGTATGGTGTTTTGTGTTCTACCAGGACCATTGACTTGGGGTGCTTGCCTTATTTCTAGCACAGAATGATTAACTTCTACATTAAAAGAAATGGTATACCTCAGGCATTAACCATTTTTACAGATGGATACATTTCTAGAAAGGTGGGATCTACTGCAATGTGTTTAATTGCCATTGTTTTGTTATTATTTAATAGCCAGAGTTTTGCTCTTGACATTTAAGTTTTGAAAATGATAACATGTATTTAGTTTGTTTTTTGCATTGGCATTGTTTGCAATTGTTTTAACATTAGAGCTTTATGCTTAATGTGTAAATTTTACTTTTATTATAATAGCTTAAAAACAAAACAAAACAAAAAAATAAGGGTGAGATGTAGAGGACCCCCTGGGAAGGCACATGGGCATTTCTTTAATTATTGTCAGCTGAACTCAGGACAAGAGGCAGAGCTACGCCCTGGGAATATGCTTCACCAAAAAGGCAGACATGCTACCTGTATCAGTACTGACTCTTAACTTTGCCCAGGTGTCCAGGAGTGTGACTTCATAAATCCAGTCAAGCACCAGGAATGCTCGGGCCTATTCAAGAATGCAATAAGCTCCTTTGATCCTAAGTTTTGGTGATACTTCTTGGTATTTGGGGATATATATATACTGCATGGGCTCTGGGTCTCTGTCTCTTCATCAGGAGAGGGCAGGGTCCCACCTAGCTCCCAGCTTTATCTTTCTTCCTGTGTCTTCTTCCTTCCTTCCTTCCTTCCTTTCTTTCTTTCTTTCTTTCTTTCTTTCTTTCTTTCTTTCTTTCTTTCTTTCTTTCTTTCTTTCTTTCCTATTTCTTCTTTCTTTCTTCCTCTCATTTCTTAATCCTTAGCGGCCTCCACTCAGAATTGGTTCATCTCTCTTTCCATGCTGGATGCAGAAAAAGGAGATCCCTTCCATATCTGGCCCCCGCCAGAGAGCTATAAGGAAGAATTAGTAAAGTATCCTAGGGATGAAGTACCCTAGAGCTAGTCACACGTAGTGGAAAATTTGGCTGCTGAAAAGAAAAGGGAAAATAGCATTATTGAAAAAATAGTGAGATTTATAGCTTTAGAGAGGACCATTCAGTATGAGCTGTGCTGATGGTGACTCTGGGTAATCCAACCCAGGAAACCAGTTTCTAGTTGGTTAGAGTAGGTCTAGAGGGAACAACAGATAATAAAGAATAAAATATGGTGTTTTTTTGTTTGTTTGGGGGTTTTTTTGGGGGGTGGGGGGCGAGGGTGGCGGAATTGGACTTCAGCATCTCTGAAGCAGAAAGAAAGAAAGAGATGGTTGAGTTTACCCAGTGTCTTAAATTGAGGAGGGTGTGTGTGTGTGGGGGGAAGAGCAGTAGGATTTTAATGGGAGATAAAGAAATCAAAAAGACCATAAGAAAAGCTTAAATATCACAGACCATAGTCCAACAGTGTTCAAGAAACAATTGTTCAAGTTCAATAAGACCAGAATGGTTTTTCTCTCTTTATCATTAAATGGATGGAGTAGCAATAACCTACTGGACCTGGAAATTCTTTCTCCGGGCTGGACATTTTCTTAGTCTTTTGGGGGGAAAGAGTAAAGACTACTCGGGTATAAAGTTATTAAAACGTTCTAGATACAATGCAAGTGAGACTCTTATTGCTGTCAATGCATTTTTCCATATTTTTACTTTTCTGAATCAAAATTTCTTACAAAGACACTTTGACATACAGGAAGTATTGGAGTGGAGAAGTTATAAAAAAAGAGAAACAAGAAAGGCTGAGGTTGACATAATTATTAAAAACAAATTTTCAATCAAAATGTTTCTGAATTTTTTGGCAGATGCTTATTGATGCAAATTGAAAGGAAGATGGAGTAAACAGATTGCCATTTAAAACTTAATTAAATTAAGACAAAATTAGTCCAATCTTTTAGAGTTTTCAGTAAAGAAGTGGCAAAACTAAGCTATAACTAGTGAAAAGGGGGAAAATAAGCAGCTTAGCTTATTTTCAATTTATCTCTTCCAGTCCAAATGAGAGATGAGAAAAAAAAATAGGTCCCTAGAGATTTCTGGTGGTATCTTTGGAATTGCATCAATTATATTTATGCCAGCACCATCCACTGCTATAATGTCCACACGTTTGTATACTGATTTTACTTTATTTTCCAGGAAACTTGTTGAAAGTTTTATAGATGTCCCTCTTTTTTCCCCCTCTCCACCCAGTTTCTAGCCCCTCAGGCCTTCTGCACAGTATTGTCTGTGCCAATAGGTAATGCATATAAGATATTTTTTTAATCTCTTCCTCCCCCCTACTCCTCCCCATAGTTTTCAGGAAATTCCATGTTATCAGCCTTGCATCTATTAGAAAGGCAAATAAATCTTGGTAGAGGAACTCAATGAACACTGACCTTCATTGACCTTGTTGGTATATATATATATATATATATATATATATATATATATATATATATTACAGAAACCTACCTTTGAAATCTACTGGGAATTGTGGTGGAGTGGATGTCATTATTCTAGTCTCTTTAATTAATCGAGTTTTCTGGCCCTATAGCTCAGGGGTTAGAGTACTGGTCTTGTAATTAATCGAGTTTTCTTATTCTGTTCCAAAATCCTGGGAAACTAACTAGTTTTATGGTTGCCTTATATAAAATCTGTATTTGTCAATCAATGTGAACATTCTGAGTAGACTGTAAGTAGACTTAAAAAATGTATCTATATCAGTCCCTTATACCCAGAGCTTAAGTGACTTAAACATAAAGTTATATTGAACATCATAAATACTGCTTTATCAAAGGCATAGGGTTACAGAGATACAATGCAGTCTCTCCCTGTTAGGAGTTTACATTATATTATTAGAAGCAGTTATGTAAATAAGAAAACGTCATACATGTTACCATGCTATGATTCCAGCAGAGATCAAGGTACCTCATGACGTTAACCACCCAGGAAGTGCCTGACTCTATCTTGGAATACCTTTGGTGAGCTGACTCAATGTGAATCCAAGAAAACATGAGCAAAGTATGGTTTTTAGTTTTTGTTTAAATTCTGAGATCTGATTTAGATTATTTTGTATCTCTGTGAACTGGTGAAAATTCTTATTCAGATTTTTTAAAAGAAGTGGGTCAGAAAATGACTCCAAAATCATTTTAATATAAATAACCCCACCTAAGCATAGGTCTACTGTATTAATAACAGGAAATGGAAACATTTTGAAAAACCATGTGATAAAAATTGATGCTATTAAATTATATTTAACATACATGCATTGGAAGCTTATGTGCAAAAATCCTATATTACATTGTATAAATGTATTTATACAAAGGCAAACTCCTTGATTTCAGGGTGCTTTACATTTGAGAAAGTAAGATGTACACACAGTAGTAAAGTCTGTTTTCAAAAAAAATTTTTTTGAGAGTAATTATGTGCAGGTACAAAAGAGCCATAATCTAATCATGGGAAGAGTAAAATTTCTCTTGAGGATAACTTCAGAAGTTTCTTAGAGAAAATAAGGGTTTATATTCATATTGTTTGAATAATTTCCTCAACTACAGTGACATACCGTAGTTGTACCAGTGAGGGATTGCACTGATCCATTTGGTTCAAGGATTCACTATGTAAAGATTATAAATTCATACATTGAACATCATGCACATGTGTGCAATCCATAACAATGCAATAATTTGAATCAACTATGCCTTTGATCTCAATGCCTCATGAAATCTCTTTACACTATGGTGGTAATGGATACCACTGAGTCCCACCCAGGAAAAGAGAGGGGTCTCTGAATTACTAGTGTATGTCATTTGCAAAGTATTTTATCTACTCAGAAACCTCTAACACAAGCAATAGAGGTGTACCTACCAGTGGATATGACCTTTTTTCAAGCAGGTAACAAGTGAAGAAAAAAAGAGTTGAGGATAACTGAAATCAATTGGGTAGAATAAAAAAGGTTCAAGGCATGCCCAAGGTTTTAGTTCCTTCTGATCCTATTTACACTGAAATTGGCAGGAAATGCAAATGCCTCATCTTTTCAGACAATGGACTAACTCGATCAGGCACTGGGATCTTTATAACTCTATGGGAACTTCAAATCTTCACAGTATCCTCACTGTGAAATGGGACCAATTGGCTCATCAGAGCTCATTGAGTAAATGAAAAATGACTAGGCAGAGTGATTTTTTAAAAGAGCAAGTAGAAAGTGCCATATGAATGTTAAATAATCATATTAAATTTCTAGACACCATGGCAAGTAGCATTACATAAAGGCTTAATAGATTAGGGCCTTTTTGATTTGCATTTAACTTTAAAAAATAGAGTTCTTAAAATAATTTTTTTGTTTATGCACTATAGCTTCTAAAGAGCCAAAAATCATGTTTGTGTGTCTGAGGCTCTGTGAAATTCTTGATTAAAATGAAGTGTTTTATCTGGTTTCTGTGTAGATTTTACTTGATCAAGGAAAGAGAGTGAGTAGACTGTCTCTCCACTCTGCAAAAGCAGATGAGACATAGCTGTACTTTTTCTGATGCAAAATGTCACTTCCTGTTGCCATGAGAAATAAAATTATGCTTTCATATAAAAATTTAGTAGGGTAGCTTTCTAGCATTTGTAATGAAAAGACACAATTGTAAAGGTGTGAACCTATTTCTATTTATTATTATTGCACACTGAACCTAGTTTACCACTATGGAAGCAGTGAAAATATGTGTGGGCACAAGACATTCCATTGTATATATCTCTGTTCTAATAACGGGTTTAGAAAATTTTTGTTTACATTTTTGAAATTGAATACTAAGCTTAGTTGTCACATAAAGGACAGTTGCCCTGAAGAGTCATTTGTAACCATAATAAGAAACAGAAAAGTGAACTTTTGTTATAACAAGCCCTTACAGCATGGGGTCTGTTTCTATATCATAACCTTGCCTATTGAATGAATCACCATTAAAATATTTTTTCTCATTCAATCAAAATGTAATAAAAATATTTTAATTATTATCTAAATAAGGCAATGCCATTTTTATCTTGTATCCTTCAAGATTTAAATAATGAAAGAAAATGTGATTTTTTTTTTTTTTGGTAAATTCTTTCTAGTTAATTCTATCCCTTATGAAAATTAGACTTGCTTCCTTCTTTGCAGTTTGATAAAGAGATACCCAATGTCTCCCTATGCCCAAGTTTTAAATAGTGGTTTGGAAACAGCTGTAAGGATGACAGTAAAACATGAGCAATTCTACCATTCATCTCCATTGTCTAAGAAAGATCTTGATATTGCGTTCAAGAACCATGTGGACAATTGAGAAATACAACCTTCAGGCAGAGAAATTGGACAGGGTAGGTTTCATGGGGGTGTTTCCTGTGCATAAGCACACGACCCTGTGGTTTAGTGATCTGCCATCACCATTTGGAAATCTTTAATAATTTATAATCAAGACAGCCTGCATTGTCAATTTGCACTGTGACCTGGGAATTATGTAGCTGGTCCTGATTTGGGGTTATACATTGTATTCACCAGGAGATCTAGGACATTGTATCAAGGAATCCTGGTCTTATTTTGATATTAGGAGGCAGATTTGCTCTTTTCCCTAGAGAATGTAGGGAAACTTGAGTTTTTATAGGTACCTTATAACCCATTTCATCTTTGGTATTTCCAAGATGCAAAGGACGGAAAGAAGTAAATATGCCTTGCATTGGAATACCCAAGGCCTGGAAAAATGAACCAAGCTCAGAACCCTCCCAGCAGTAATAAATTGGTAAAACAATAAAGGTGAATTAAATAATTTTTGTTAAAAAAAGGAAGTGAGTTCATCAAAGTCTATCTTTACTGCAAACAGAGCTTTCACTAATAAAATTGTTCCTTCATTGTGTCCAAATTCATATGAGTTTTGCTAACTCTGTAGCCTTAAAATTATGTCTGCACTGCATCAGATAGTTCCTTATACTAAATAAAGGATGGTCTTCACAAGTTGCAATTGAATATTAAATTTCATTTTGAATCATTCTTATCTATTTTTGTTGTTAATCCTCACCTGAGAATATTGACTTTTAGAGAGAATAGAAGGGAGTGAAGAAAATGAGAAAGAGAGAAAAATCAATGTGAGAGAAACACATCTATTAGTTGCCTACTGCATGTGCTCCAACTGGAGCTGAGGATCATACCTGCAACCCAGGCAGATGCCCTTGACCAGGAATTGAACCTGCAACCCTTCCATACTCAGGCCAATGCTCCATCCACTTAGGTACACCTGCCAGGGCTCTCCATATCTAATTTACTACTGCTCCTCCCCTCTTCTTCCACTCCTCCTCACCTACATCCTGAATATTTTGCATTTTATGTATTTGTCTCCCTCACTAGACAATGAAAACATCAAAGGCAATAGTATTTCATGTTTTACATTGCAGCTCATTGTACACAATAGGCTTTCAGAGAGTATTCAATTGAATGAATATTTCCATTGTCAACTGGGGAAAACCCTGAATTAATTCAATTAATTAATTAAAACTCTGAAATAAATCTATGAAATTTTCTAAAGAGAAGCAATATGATTCCACTACTAAGCATTCTCTTCATTGCTTTTTATGAATAGGCCGTATATCTGTAATTAAGGCTACATCCTACTTGTTTTAAAAAGAGAGTGAAAAAACATTTTAGACAAAAGAACAAAGAACAACCATCTGCTCATTAACAAGCACTAAACAAATATTTAAGGAGTGAATGTCTGAACAAAAACTTCATGCCTTCATGTGGATACTATTAGCAGTAATAATTGTAAACATATATAGCATACCATGTGGCAGAGGCATTACTAAATGTTTCATATGTATAACCTCTATTAATTCTTAGAATTACCCTAAGAAGTAGATAATAAACCTAACCTAATCTAAAAAATAGAAAACTGATATAAAAATATAAAAAGAGATTCAATAATTTTCCTGAGGTCACCTGGATGATAACCAGTAGAGATAAGATTTAAAGTTGGGCAGTTTACCTCCAGGGTTTATGGTCTTAACCCAGATTAGGTTTTATTGTGAAAATATTCACTCTATTTTCCTACTAGTCCTATGTGATTTCCTTTGGCCAATTAAACATGAGTGGGAATGAAGGAGGCCACTTCTTTGAGCAGAAGATTTAAGGAGCATCATATAGTCCTAGCCCATTATGCCCAGAGGATAGAGTGTCATCCCACGGATTGAAGGTTCCTGCCTTTGATACTTGTCAAGGGCATGTACCTTGGTTGCATGCTTGACCCCTGGCCCTGATGGGATGTGTGTGGAGGCAACCAATTGTGTCTTTCACATCTATGTTTCTCTCTGTGTGTCTCTCTCCCTCCCACTCAGTCTAAAAATCAATGGAAAAATATTCTCAGGTGAGGATTAAAAAAAAAAAAGTATCATGTAGTTACTTCCTCCATTTTTTCTTTTCCTTTCTTGGAAACAAACTATATCTTAGATCAGTGGTCTACAAACTGCGGCTCACAAGTCACATGGGGCTCTTTGGCCCCTTGAGTGTGGCTTTTCTATAGTCCTATGGTCAGGTCCTAATCTTTTAGTGATCGTGTTCCTCTGGACCCTAAATTAAGTGTTCCTCATTTTTTAAATTAAATTAAATTTAATTTTTTAACCCCACTGAGGTAGAACAGGATGGCTACAATGAGCTGGAGCTGGGAAGTCTCTTCCCCAGGAGTCAATTCTGTCTGATGATAGCCCAACAGATTAAGTAAAAAGGTTGACCTGAGGGCAGAAGAGAAGCCTCTTATGGCATATCTCTAAGGAGTTCTTTCTGGGCCAGAGCCTAGGGGGACTTTTCTCTGATGTTTACCTCAAATGGGAATCTGGCTGACCTCCTGAAGGGTAAGTTTGTCAATATTCTGGGTGTCCTTCTATGACAAGGTCCCTCTTGAGTTTTAACTCTTCAGTTGCAGTTCCTGTCCTGCTTTAGCTTTTCCTCCTGTGTCTCTGCTCTAGCCGAGCCCTGAGGAGCAGTGTTCACCTCTCTGTCTCTCCAGTCTGCTCTAGGTCCCCCTTCTCTTGTGAATTCAAAATGAGTTGTTGAGTTTTCAATTTGTTCAGCTTAATTTTTTTTTCAGTTACAGTTTGCATTTAATATTATTTTGTATTAGTTTCAGGTGTATTAGAAAATTGTATGCTTTACAATGTGATCCCCAATATTTCCAGTACCCACCGGTCGCCCATACATAGTTATTACAATATTATTGACTACATTCCCTATGCTGTACTTCACATCACTGTGACTCTTTCGTAACTACCAATTTGTACTTCTCAGTTCCTTCACGTTTTTTACCCAGTCTCCCAAACTTCCTCCCCTCTGGCAGCCATCAGTCTGTTCTCTGTGTCTATGAGTCAGTTTCTGTTTTGTTTGTTAATTTGTTTTGTTCTTTACATTCCACATACAAGTTAAATCATGTGGTATTTTTCTCTGTCTGACTTATTTAATTTAGCATACGTGTTCAATGGAGTGGTGCTTCCCAAACTTCTGATGTGTGCAACAGAAAAGTGGGAGTTAAATTATGTTTATACATTGGTTTTGTTACATGTTTTAGGGGAAATTTTATTAGGAGAGTTGCCAGTTGAATGGAGAAAAATACTGACATTTGGAGGCAGGCCACCTTATTTGAATACTGCCTCTATTGTTTACTAATTGGTTGCAGTTGCATGTCTCAGAGCTCAGCTCCTTTAGTTACATCTGTGCATCAAATAAGATCATTTATATCCAGAGAAAAGTTCTGTGCCTCTCACATAGTAGGTTCTTGAAAAATATTTATTTCTTTTTTGTCCTCAATACATTAGATCTTTTTTAATAGGTAAGAAATATGACTTAGGCATAAGAGAATAGAGGGAAATTATAGTTTGTATCTGAAAAATAATAATTAGTGCAAATGTAAAATTAAAATCCAGGGTTCCAAAAACCCAGTTTGAGTTATTTAATATGTGTTTATGTAGGACTTGAAATGGGGGAAGGAGGGATTGTTTATATACATAATATACTTTATATACATATATATTTATAATTTACATGTTCTGAATCAGAAATTTAATCTTAACTGAATTGCATCCTAAGAAAATATGTATAGCCCAGTTGACATGGCTCAGTGGTTGAACATTAACCTATGAACACAGGAAGTCACAGTTGGATTCCTCGTCAGGGTATACACCTGGGTTACGGTTTGATCCCCAGTGTAGGGCAAGCAGGAGATAACCAATCAATGATTATCTCTCATCATCGATGTTTCTATCTTTCTATCCCTCTCCCTTCCTCTCTGAAATCAATAAAAACATATTTAAAAATATGTATAAAATAATTTTAAAGATGTTTGTTACAGTATTATTTAAAAGAATAAACACTGGAAACAATTTGACTAAGTAAATTATGGTACATATATAAAATGTAACATTATGAAGCTCTCAAAATTGTATGGGTAGACATCATTAAGGAAAAAAAATAGTCATACACTGGGAAAAATATGCATAATACAAATAAACCATACTTGTTTACATAAAGACATGATACAGATCAATTTATTAAAAAGTTTTAATGGCAAAATATTTTAGCACATTTAAACAAGAATTATTGTTAAAGTGTTAAACCTTATTAATAGGGAAAGGAAAATAAAATCACACTGTAACACCACCACACACCTGTAAGAATGGTTAAAATTGAAAACAACACACACATACACACTTAATACCAAGTTTTAGCAATGTTGTAGAGAAACTATAATTCTTATATTTTGCTGGTGTGAATATAAAATGGTATGAGCACTTAGGAAAACTACTGGGAATTTTCTAAACTACTGGGAATTTTCTAATGACATTATCCAGATAACAATGTTAAATATAACCATATAATGTGATAATATTACAACCCCAGTACTTATCGATTTTATAAGTGGAAGTCTGTACCCTTGAAACTCTTTCACCCAATTCTTCCACTCCCTTGTTAAATATTGATTGGCCATATATGCATGGATTTATTTCTGGGCTCTCAATTATTTTTCATTGATTTACATACCGGTTTTATGCCAGCACCATACTGTTCAACTAATATAGCTTTATGATATAGATTGAAATCAGGCAGTGTGATGTCTCCAGCTTTGTTCTTCTTAGAATGTGTTGGCTTTTTAGGGCATTTTAGCTCTATATATATCTTAGAATTGGCATTTTCTATTTCTTTAAAAAAATAATGCTACTGGACTCTTCACATAGATTGCATTGAGTCTATAGATGGCATATCTATGGGGGCAGCCATCTTGTGTGTTGGAATGATGGTCAATCTGCATATTACTCTTTTATTAGATAGGATAACTTACAATTATATAACACCCTATTTTAAACTGATAACAATTTAACTGTGATATCATTCCTAAACTTTGTACTTCTTCTTTTCTTCACATTGTATGACAGTTTTGATTCCCTACTTGTAGGCATAAATTTACCCCCAAAAAAAGATATTTCAGATGAAATGAGCCTCATTCCATAAAACTTTATCTAATCTAAGATTTGGACACTATATAAATATTCACATGAAAAATTCTAAGCCAATGTGGATAACAGAGTTTATGAGAATTATCTCAGCAGAGCTAGAAGGGGTATCAATTTTGGATGCTAATTTCTATTATAGGTATGAATAGATTGGCAATAATATATGAAATTTTATGTCATTGTTAAATAAATGAAATTTATTGTAGTTCAATTATACCTCAATAAAACCAGGGTCAGAAATCCCAAATAGAAAATTGCCAGTAGAATTGTCCCTTTTCATAGCTTTCACTTTAACTTATTCTTTGTCTAGGTATTTATATAATCTCCACCATGCTTCTGAAACTGTCCTCCTTTCTGGAGATATGGCCAAGATTGAGACAGTCCCTCCCTAGCGCTCTATCAGGGAAGAGCCAGACAGATCAAGTAACTGCAAATGGGGGAAAAACAAGCAAACAAACAAAAACTATGGAGATTTTAGTAGTGACTGGTTAAGGGTAGGACAGTGATGTGTAAACACAGTTTGAAAAATGTGAAAAATTGCTGGTTTCCCAACAAATAGGACAATGTGATGTCCTACGGTGAGAAAGAGGATGGACTTTTTGAGGAACTCTACCAGAAAGTACAGACAGAGAGAGAGAGAAGTAACAGGTGATGCTAGAAAATCAGTTGGGGGCTTTACAAGCTGCATGAAGGAAGTGTGTTTGTTTCCTAAAAGTGATGAAACTCATGGAAGACTTTGAAGTGATGTGATTGGATTTGTTATCATGGCAGAGAGGCTGTGCCACTACAGTACCTCAAATCTGGAATGCTTATAAATGCCATGTTGGGTCAGAGTCCTGAGATCATATATCTTAGACATTTTCTAGCTGGGCATAGTTTTTGTGTGTTCATATAAAAGAAATGCATCCTTATAGATCTCTATTTTCTCACAACATCACTCTCCCATCTACTAATAAAATTACCCTCTTCTTGATGTATTCATGTTCTTTTGCATTCCACGCTCCCATCCTGGGGATACGTATGACTGAAGTAGTTAGTCTTGTAATGTTGATCCTTAAAATGATTTATTCCAGCTTCAACTGATGATATATTAAGAAAGCCTGTCCATCTTCTATTTATGCCCTATTGACTTAATTCAGCTTATGTCTGAGAAAAACTTGAATGGATACCACCATCTCATAATCCTCTAACTGACCATTGTTCTTTCTTCAAGCTTTGGAGGAAGCTAAAAAAGTGTCCTGTCCACAAACAGCTACTGAGCACTCTGTCATTTAGCCAATTGCTTCTGCATTAAAGCTGACGGGAAGAAAAGCTGACAGGAAGGAGCTTATTGCCAGCTCCTTCACTCTTGCCCTTCCCTCCCTCTTCACAGTCCCTATTCCCAGTCCCTTCCATGCATTCCAAATCACCTCATTTAGTTAGGTGGAAGTGAAAAGGATAAATAAAAGAGGAACTTAAGATTTTAATGCATCATTGACATTTGATATGCATGCCAGTGATGCGCTAACATAACTGAATGAGCAATGATCAAATTGGTGAGTGAATTTTTTCAATACTTGCTGCCCATTCCTGTTCACATTTCAACCTTCTGTTTAATGATATTCCATGTATGCTCTGAATTTAGCAAAAGTTTTGCTTGCAGACTAGTTATTGAAAGTCTAAAAATCTATGCATGTTTTCATTCATATTTGAAAATATAAATATAGCATTACATATTTTAAAGAAATAATACATAATCAATACCATATAAAATTAGGGTATATTGGAATATTTTTTAGCAGAGCTTGTTAACTGTGTTTTAACTATTCATTGATCCATGCACACCCAATTTGAAAGAAATCACATAAAAAAGCTGTTTGAAAAGATTGAAAAAAAATGCATTTAATGAAAACACTCTATATTTAGAAAAAAATTACTGTACTGCTTTTGTTATTCCAAATTCAGAATATTTATCATGAGCTCAGCTTCATCCCATTAAATTATGTATAAAATGGGAAAAGACAGGAAGGTCTATAAGATTAGGAAGACTTCTCCCTAAACCAATACTTACAACATTTTGATTGCCCTGGACATTTTATAACCCAGCAAAGGGCTCAATCATAATATTTAATATCTGTGAATGGTCTCTCTCTTTTTTGAAAAGAGGGAGCAAAGTGATTATGAACATAGATACATTTTTTCAGGCAGTTTTAGAAAAGGAGATGGGTCTGGATACCAATGAGGGGATTATGCCACTTGTCAAGTATTGTCTTTCTCAACTATAGATTTAAAAATGGGATATTGGACATTAACTTCACAATTTGTGAACCTGCTGAATACATTAAGAGAAAGAGTCAGGCTAGAAGCCTGTTTATCACCCAACCCTGCTAAGCTCCCTCCTTGACTGATAGTCTTCCTCCAGTGTAGTGCCAGCTCAGATTCAGGGACTGGTCACCCCCAACATTTCTGCTGCTTTTTCTGAAAGCACAGTTACTCAAGTTAAGGGCTCCAGCATCTTTGAAGAAGGAAAGGAGGGGGACTGACAATACACACTCATGACTGCCAAGCAGGACATTTCCTTAGGAGGACCTGCCATCATCCCCTCCTACAGAGGATGTCTGCAGAGCTCTCCAAGGACGACAGTGTTCCCCTCACAAAATTTTGCTCCAAGGTTCTGTGAAAAGTGTCCTTTGAGGCTTCTCGGGATATGGATGAGTCAATCACAAATGTATTTTAGATTTCTTCTCTAACATTCCTGTTTCCCTAAGCCTTTAGCTGTATTTCTTTACAGTATAGCAAGGGAATTGCACATCTCGGCTTATTTTAATGCTGATCATTATGACCATTTTAGTCAACTATGCAAGCAAATCGTAAGGGCCTTTCCCAATTGCTTAAGCTAACATGTGGGATCCATAAAAATACCTATAAGGGTATATATAGCAATTTCAATCTTAAATTTTTCCACCCTGAAAATACATTTATATTCTACTTTAGTACATAGGTTAAATTCCTGCTGATGTAAACTAACTAAATTGAGCAGCTTTTTTTTTTCTCACTAAGTTGACTCCCCTATGCCTCCTGGTCAGGTTATATTTGATTCTCATATGGATCTGGAGGACATGAGGGATGAATGTGGATTTTTTAAAAAAAATCTACATTCCCTTGCAATGGAAGATCATTACAGTATCCTCATGCTACATGACACTACTTCCTAAGAAACAGGAGGAACAGTATCTGCTGGTGAGAATGGCATAAGGGAATTATAGGGATGTCAAGACACTCAGATTCATCTGAATCTATCATCATCCATGTCCATTGCAATTCTCAGGGTACCATTATTTTCCTGTCAATGCCCTAACATTCACATAATAAACCTGGTAAGGATGAGAAACCAAGTCATAACTTGGAGCCAAAAGATATTATTTTGTGATAATCATAGAATTCACTTTCCCAGATCTTTCAAATGTGTCCAGAAGCATTCATGTTTCTGCTACCACCACTCCAATGTGATAAAGAACAGAATGCTCCACTGTACCAGTAGCAATATTCCCAACATCGAAGTACTTTGAATGAGTCCCTTTGTTTTCTATAGGCACAGTATTTTATTTAAGGAAACATTTCGGACTTATTATTTTAAAAAATAGCCCATTGTGGACATTGTAATAGGTTATAGTGGATAATTAAAGTAGATGCTAGTGTTCTCAGCTCAAACGTTATCTACCTGTCTTAGTATGTTGCATTTTGGAAGCAAATCTTTTGTTATACACATGCTTAAAATTCAAGGTTTTTCCACCAAATAATTAGATGTCAGCTTTGAAAAAGCTAAATCTAAATTCTTTGACTAAATGTAAAATATCAGAGGCAGCCCAATCTAGCACACAATTCAGTTTCTTATATGCTGATTACAAGCATTAATTAAAAATATGTTGCTATTTTAAGAACAAAATCACAATTAGCTGAAAAAGGGGACTTCAAGTAAACAAACCTGTGTCTTATTACTATTCTCTAAGATCATCAGACATTTTTTTTACAATATTCCCTGAAACTCTGATTTCTTTGACTGAACCCTCTGTCTTATTTCATCTATTTCTGACCAATTTATAGTTTTAATAGCTTATAACAATGCATTTAATAGAGAGAAGACATTAATTTTCAGCCTTGGCATTTGTATTTATCTCTGGAGTCATTCTCCATTCACAGTTGACAAGAGATACATGACTGGTTTTCTGTTTCTAGTAGCTATCTCCTATATCCCATCTCTGTTTTCTTGCCATTGCTTGATGAGGAAAGCAGTCAATGTATTCTTCTTGCTGAAAAATGGAAAATGTACGATTGTGTGGTGTACTTGATTTCCTCATGGTGATCTATGCAATTGGTAAAGATTTCCCTTGCAAACAAGTCTACTAAGGTCATTCTTCATATCTCAGGCTCCTCATCAATGACACTTTCACATAAATTACTGAAGTAAATACATGTAGCCAACTACTTCCAAATAATTTTATTCTATCAACTAGGTTTTTGAGCAAAAGTCAGAACCAATTTTCTCCCTTAAATAATTTGAAAATAATTAAAAATAAAACAAATTATAAACAAAATAATAGAATTCCTTTATTTAAAATCAAAATTATTATGCCAAACTTGAGTAGGATTGTGTGAAGAAAACTCTCAAGTAGATTTGCTATATGTAAGTATTATGACTAGCGTACTATCTTAAAATATAAAGAAATAGCTTTCAGTATCTCATAATCTGGGACACAATGGTCAGCCAATACTTACATAATCTAGTCTTAGAGATGAAATCATAAGACATCTTGGACAAATTTATAAAAACAGAGTTTTGAGAAAAATGGACATGTTGCAGATAAATAAACCAAAATAAAAATCCTCTCTAGTTAATTTTTCATTGCCAACTGCTAGACTACTTTACTTTCTTCTTTTTTTTTTTTTTTTTTTTAACAAAACATGGTTTCAGTGAGCCTGGAATTTTAATTTTTTTCAACGCATGTTTCTGGGTTTAATTAGTAATTAGTAAAGTCTACAAATGTTTAATAGTGGTTTGGTTATATGTTATCTCCTTCCAAATTCAGGGACATAGTACCATTTTTAAACATATTTAAATGAAATTTAAATACTTTAAAATTTGCAATCCAAAGTATATGTTTTTAAGAGCTGTAATTTAAGAGGCTCCATGGCTTTGTCTGACACAGATGTGTGAGAATAATCTGAAAGGCAGTGCATATAACAGTGAAACAGCCAATGATGAAATTGTGTATGTATTTATAGTACTTACATTGTTCTCTAGCTCTTTATATAACTACTATTGCACTTTGGGATTTTTTTTCATGGTGTATGTTGTGATCTTATCTGTTTGCTTTTCTTTTCTTTGGGGACAATGGGTTATTTAGTAGCTCTTTTTAAAATGTGTTTAAGGATGTGTAGTTTAAGTCTTCTTTTACTATTATTTGCTTGATTTCCTCTCTGTAACATCTCTCCTTTATAAAGCAAACAAAGAAAATAATTTTGGGTTTGGATATAAGAACCTTGTGATATGAATGACTATAAGACAAACCAGGATAAGTTTTAAGTAGTATTTTAAAAGGGTTTTCCAGGCATTCTTATGTTTTCTTTTTATTTTTTTCATAAAATTATTAATATTAAGAATTACTAATACAAATAACGTTTTATTATAATAATTACCTATAATTATTATTACAATAAATTTTATATATTTTATTGATATTTTACAGAGAAGGGAGAGAGATAGAGAGCTAGAAACATCAATGAGAGAGAAACATCGACCAGCTGCCTCTTGCACACCCCCTACCGGGGATGTGCCCGCAACCAATGTACATGCCCTTGACCGGAATCGAACCCGGGACCTTTCAGTCCGCAGACCGATGCTCTATCCACTGAGCCAAACCGGTTTCGGCAGTTATTACAATAAATTTTAATTCTTTACTTTGAAGACACTATACTCAGTGCTTTATACATATGTACATAGGTACATATTGTATTTAATCCTCACAGTGACTTAGAATGCAAATATTATTACTTTCATCTCCAGATGAAGGATAAAGGGAATTTAAGCATGGTCAAAGCATGGGAAAGTAGCTCAATTATGTATGACAGAAAGCCCTATGCAATTAATGACAATCAAAGAACATGAGCAGTAGATTTTGCAACAGCTATAGATTGAAAGGAAAACAATGATGAAAGTAGTAACAAAAATCATCTACACTAATAAAAGAGAAACATGCAAATTAGCCATCACTAATGGTTGGCTACACCAAGCCATATCCACCAGACAATTAGGAGCAAGTATGCAAATTAACTCAACCAAACCAGTGGCTGGCCACAGAGATGGAGGAAGCAGGAGGTTTGGGTTGCCTTGGCAATGGAGGAAGCCAAGCTTCCTGCCCATCCTGGCTGGCCCTGGCCTCCACTCAAGTCTACAAAATTTCAATTATAGAAGATAAATAAATCCTGTATACTTGCTTCCAGTTGGCCCTGGTGCTTGATTTCCTGGCTCAAGGAGGCACTGAAAAAATATAAAAAGTAGGGGCTTGGACTTTGGGTCGCCAGGGGGTGATCAGGCCAGGATGGGATGGCAGTTCTGGGTGATCAGGCTGGTGGAAGGCAGGGACATTGGGGGTAAGCAGACCAGCAAGGGGGGGGCAGTTGGGGGTGATCAGGACAGTGGGGAAGGGGAGGTGGCAGTTTGGAATGAGCAGGCCAGTGGGGAGGGGAGGTGGAGCAAGCAGGCCAGCAGGGAGGCAGTTGGGGGCAAGCAAGCCAGCAGGCAAAGTGGTTAAGGGCAATCAGGCATGCATGCAGGCAGGTGAGTAGCTGGAGCCAACAGTCCCGGATTCTGAGAGCCAAGTCCAACTGCTGGTTTAGGCCCGATCCCAGTAAACCAGCAGTAGTACATCATTCAAGGGATCTTATATTGGAGAGGGTACAGGCCGGGGTGAGGAACACCTCCCTTGTGCGCTAATTTCATGCACTAGGCCAATAGTAATAATAACTACATCACTATTTCTATTAAGGACCAATTAAGGGCCAAGAATCAATCTAGGCACTTCACATCCTATATAATAAAGAGCTAATAGGCTAACTGGACCAGATGGCATAATAACCTTCTGGAAAGACCAGTGGGTGGGGGGCGGGGCCCCAAGGTAACCAGACCATGAGGCAGCCAGGACTGTGAGGGCTGAGGCAGCTGGGGCTGTGAAGGCCTACTCTTGCACAAATTTTGTACATTAATCCTCTAGTCCTATATAATAAAAGCCTAATAAACTAAATTTTCATTCAGCTGTTTAACCAATCAAATCATAATATGCTGATGAAATGCTAAGGCCGCTCATCCTCTCACTGTCCTGTGCACTGACCACGAGGGGGCAGATGCTCTGACACACAGGTAGATTAGCTTGCTGCTGAGGTCCAGACAATTGGGGCTGAGCAACATGGGCCAGACATGCCCTGGAGCCCTCCCACAGTCCCTTCCCGGCTGGCCAACCTCCCACCTTCTGGGCTCTGATTGTGCACAATGGGGTCCCTTGGCCTGGCCTGCACCCTCTCAAATCCAGGACCTTTTGAGGGATGTGGGAAAGCTGTTCTCAGTCCAAACACACATGCCAGATCTCACTTCTGAAATCCAATACCCCATTCCCACCACTGGTGAATGAATTCATGCACCAGGCCTCTAGTAAAGTATATTTATCTCCTTAATGACTCAGAGAAATGGCATTATTATTCCCAGTTTAAGATCACAAAATTAAAGTCAGGAAAAGCAGGCATCTCACTCACAGTTACATGTTAGTATATTACAGGTGCTGGAGTGCAACTAAGATATGGGTGCCAAATCCCATACTTAATTTTCTGTCCCATTGTGAGCTGCCTTTCTTCTATACTTGTGATTTCATCTCAAAAACTCTTCCTGCTGAAAGAAATTTTCTTTTAAATGCTAGTATAATGTGACATTTATACAGCACAGTGGTTCCAAATTTATTATATTTACAGACTTATTCATCTCAATCCAAATCATTTCAGTTAAAAAGAAAACTTCTTAAAAATAATGAAGGGCTGGCCAAGGTGTGAAATTATTTCTTAAGCCTCAAGTCTCTTAGGGATCGATAAACATTCTCATTGGACAAGAATAAAAAGCATGACATTAGGTCACCAAAATTTTGAGATTCCTCATAAAACTAACAGAATAAAGCAAAAGAAATGTAAGCTTATCACTAAGGGCTCCACCTGAAGGCAGGGTTTAGTAATATGAATAAATAGCATGCAGGTCAACTTATTTGGTAGCAGCCTAGTAATGGGACCAAAGCTGCTGAAGCTGCTTTTGGGGATATTTATTTAAAAAAAAAAAAGACTCCAAAATTTTTGACTTTTCTCCCAACTCCTGCCCAAGTGATTCACACAGAGGAACCTACTTCAGGAGGGAGAGTTCAGGAAGCACCACAACCTAAGTTGAATTAAACGTGCTAAACAAGACTGCTTCAGTCAGGTTCCTGTTAGCTAGCTACCCCCTGTGTTCTGTTGTTTCACCAAGGGGCATTTTCCTGCCAAGTGTGTTCTGCTCTTCCTCAACTACTTGTAAATCTCCCATTCTCACTTCTGAAATCTAATATCCCGTTCTCACCTTTCTCCTTTGTCAAAAAAAAAAATGTATTGTATATGCAATGCTGCCTCAGATGCAAATGAGGAGCAGCATATTACTGAAAACTGGAGGTAAGGTGATTCTTGTTATAAAGTGTCAAAGAACTCCACTAACATCTATTTTAGTGTTTTTGTGGGAGGTAGAACTAGTGAGCAATGAAATAGGATATTTAGCTCAGGAGATTTATAAATGAGTATTAGGGCAGGTGCAGGGGCAGGGGGGTCACTGCAGGAGAAAGGAGGAACATCCGTAATACTTTCAACAATAAAGATAAATTAAAAAGAAAAGGGTGGGGGAAAGAAAGTATGACTTAAAAGAGAGAGATAATTTGAAGAAATAAACTTAAGTACAAATGAACCAGGGTTTTATGATTTGGAAAATTATCAGCTTCTCCATATAGCAAAAGAAACAAGGAAGCTTATTTTGAAGAGAATATTAAGGGTGTAGTTGAAAGCATTTTGATAAAGAGATCATGGGTTTAACTTATGAATTTAATAAACCAACAGAGATAGCATTATACAAGCAGAAATATTGTCAGTTTGAATTAGAGGGAACAGAGAAGGTGAGGCAGAATGAAGAAAGGCTGAAGGAGATAGGTTAGTAGGAGAAAATCAAAGTTTAATACATGGGCCTGGGGAATTCACATAATGTCTATATTTCTAGAACCTTAAAATTATTTTGACCTCTACTCATCACTCATTTCCAAAACCTCTTTCAAATGATTAGGTATTTATTTCAGCAACATCCCACTTCTTAGCATCAACAACTATCTTGGTCAGTTTAGTCTTCTATAACAAAATAACAAAGACTCAATGGCTCAAACAACAGAAATTTATGTCTCCCAATAATGAAGACTGGAAGTCTAAGATCAGGATGCCAACACAGTTGGATTCTGAGGAAAATTTCTTGCTGGCCTATGGGTCATGTTATTACTGTGTCTGATATGGTAAAAAAAATAAATAAAAAATAAAAAAAATAAAAAATGAGCAAGCTCTCTGGTGTCTCTTCTTGCAGAGCACAAATTCCATCATTAGAATCCTACCCTATGATTCTATCTAAACCTAAGCACCCATCAAAGGCTTAATCTCCAAATACCAAATACCACTATGTTGGAAATTTAGAACTTCAATATATTCCTTTTGGAGGAGACACAAGCATTCAGACCATAATGCATACATATGTGCAAACATATACACATATATACAAGTGTTGGTAAATAGATTATATATACTCTACATATTTTGCTAATTATAGATGCAGAAATAGCATTAGCAAAATCATATATAAAAATAGGGATGACATCTCCTCTCACTCTTTGCTTATATATAGCAAGTAAGCTGTTTGTGAAACAGCTGGCAGAAGTGTTACTTTTTCTTCTAGTGTGAAACTTAGACTTAATATGATGAAATCATCCATTTGTTCCTAATAAGCATTATAGATAGGCTGTCAGGAAAAACACCCAAAATTGAACCTTCTATTTCTCTTTAGAGGAGACTGAGCAATATCTCATAGCATTATCTTAAACTGTAAATTTGGCATTACTGGTCATTATAGAAACCAATTTGTTATATAAATGTATTAGAAAATAATTTCATTTTCAGAATGCTTTTATAGCAATAATTGTGAATATGTAAAACTGTATAATCTCTCTAAGTATCTCCATTTCAGTGTTATTTACTCTAGTAAAATAGTTGAGGTATCAAATGGGGAATGTTTAAATAAACCATGGTATAGCAGTATACCAACTGCTATGGAGCCATTAAAATGGCAATTTTATTTAAACAAATGAGATAATTGAAACAGAACAATAAGTCAGAAGATGGGATAGGAAAAAAAAATGGTAAAGAGAACATAAACAACTACTTTCCTTTCCCACCATAATCTCTGTGAAATGCCAGTTCATAAATTGTGTTAAGGAAAATAAAAATCATAACTGCACTGGAAAACAAGTAAAGACATTGATAGAAAAGAAAATTTCTAAGAGCTAGTAGTGAGATCAGAATAACAAAAGAGTATGAATGGAGGAAATGAAAATCCAAAACTCATGCAGAAAGGGAGCATGGTTGCTTAATAGCGTTTCAGGAAAGTTCAAAGCTCAGAATTACCTGGAGCAGTAGGAAACCATTTTGAAATTGAAAAGAAAAATGCAATATGACTTAAAAGTAAGTCATGATTTATTCAAATTCAACACATTTGGACTGAGCAGGGCCAATGTGTTAGCATGTGGACAAGTCCCAGATATGACTCTTGAGTGCAGAGCTGAAGTGGTGTCCAGGTCAGTCCAGATCCTGAGAAGGGAGAAGCAACTACCGTATTTGCCGGCGTATAAGACGATTTTTTGGCCCTGAAAAATATGCCTCCAAGTGGGGGGTAGTCTTATACGGCGAGTATATAACAAACTCTGTATTTTGAGTGGAAATGTTAGGGGGTCGTCTTAGACGCCCAGTCGTCTTATACGCCGGCAAATACAGTATTTTCAGGGCCAAAAAATCGTCTTATACGCCGGCAAATACGGTATGTGCTCAAGGCAGGCTTTCCATCACAATCACTAGATGTAGGTTCCTGTAGTCAAAATCATTGTCAGCTAAACCTGGTGAGGCAAATGTCACAGAGAAACACAACATGATAACAAGAATTAAAAAAAAAATAAAAATTATAGAGTGATAACTAATTGGCATCCAAGAAGATAAGTTAGCTAATATATTTTTGCAATGTGAGTAAAATATGGAAATTTAAGCATGTTTTTAAAATAAAATCTCAGTTGAATTGAGTTGAATATCAGATAAAGTATTTATCCAGAATTATAAACAAAAGTACATAAAAATAAAGAGGTACCTAGGATATATCTAAAAATTCTAACAGCAATTCAGTAGCAGAATATTTTGAAAAACTAAATTTATGACATAATAGTGAGACTGGAAATATGACTAAAAATAGAATCTAATAAAGATTATGAAACTACTAGTGGCCCAGTACATGAAATTCATGAACTGGTAGGGTCCCTAGGCCTGGCCCATTATCAGGGCCCATCTGTGGAGCAACTGGCAGGGCGATTAGGGGGACCCCCACAGGCACCTGCCTTGGCTGGCGTGGGGCCTTGGGGCTGGGGGCAGCTCCTGCATTGAGCATCTGACCCCTGGTGGTCAGTGCATGTCATAGTGACCTGTCCTTCCACTAGTCATTCAGCCTTTCAGTTGGTTTGTGTATTAAGCTTTTAGTATATAGGATTTTAAAAGCAGCGAATTAAACTCTTGGGAATAAAAAGAAATTAATTGTATAACCTTAATGACTGGATGAAATCCAAGATGAAATCATGTGACAAAAGAATTGGTAAACTGAAGCATATTATACAAGAAGAGAATGGCAAAATCCTTAGGAAAACAAAGGTGGGAGCGGGGAAAGAAAAATAGGTTGACACACAAAAAGTCAGAATAAAAAGTAAATATTTAATTGTTTCAGAGGAAATTTAAAAAAGAAGGGAACATGGCAATACCTAAAATGTAATAGCTAAAAATTTGGCTAAAATTGTTAAAATTTACCAATCTTTAGATTTTGGAATTCCAACAAAATCCAAACAAGAAAAAATAGAAGGCAAGGAAGGCATGAAGGAGGAAGAGAGAATAAAATACCCAGTGTTCATATCTAAAAATGTACCGATAAAGCTATAGAACACCAGTGAAGTGATTTCAGTCACAGAAATTGCATTCATCATCTATATATACTGATAGCTAACTATACAAAAGCAACAGTGGAAGCTAGAAACAGTTGAATACTATCTTCAATTTATACAAAATGAATAAAACAAATAACTGTTTACTTTCCACTGTGTACCAATCAGAAGTTTTTATTTATTTATTTATTTATTTATTTATTTATTTATTATGAGTGTGAAACAAGAGCAACTTCAAACAAAAACAGAGAGATTAATTCCCAGCATAGCTTCAACTTCTGTAAAGTCTAAAATTCACAAAGCAATGGTGAACAAAGATGTTGGAAAATCATTAGGGAGATTAAAGTAAACATTGACTATATCAAACAACACCTTTTAAAAATAAATCTTTTTTGTTGAAAGTATTATATATGTCTCTTTTTTTCTCATTGACCCCTCTAGCCTGCTCCCATTTCCCATACTAGGCCTTCACCACCCGATTGTCTGTGTCCATGGGTTTTGCATATACGCATATAAGTTCTTCAGTTGATCACTTCCCTCCCACCACCCTTCCCTTTCCCACCCTTCCCCCTGAGATTCTACAGTCTATTCCATGCTTCTATGTCTCTGTATCTATTTTGTTCATCAATTTATTTCTTTCATTAGATTCCAAATATAAATGAGATCATTTGATACTTGTCTTTCTCTGACTGGCCTTTTTCACTTAACATAATACTCTCCAGATCCATTCATGTCTCAAACAATAAAATAAAAGTAAATAAAAGTAAATTATAATATCATATAAATTGGGAAGTGAGTTAATTTAAGTTAAAGTTTTCTAAAGTTCTTGAACTAGTTGAGTGGAGTGAAGATAAATATAAAAGTGTACTGTTAAAATCTGTAGAAAAGTGTAGCCTCCAATTTCTAAGTATGTAAAAGAAAGGAAGTTAAAGGAGAAGAAAATTGACACAATTATAATGGAAGAGATCATTATGGGAAACAAACAAACAAAAACGATGATAAAAATAACAGAAAAACAAAGACAAGTAAACAGAAAACAAAAAAGAAGAAATGCTCATTCAATCATAAGGGAACACAAGAAAGGAAAAAAATAGGTTGGGGTTTCAGGAAGACTGGGAACTATTTAATTCAATGGTAGAAATGAACCCAAAATAAAATAAATGTAAATGTATTAAATGCTCTAGGGAAAAGACAAATAATCCCTGAACTGAATGAATAATTACTAATTAATATTTCCAAGTACACAGTGTGGGATTTGGTTTGCTGCTTATTTGGGGTTTTTTATCTATGTTTATGAGTGATATTAATAGAATGTATTTTTTAATACTTTTATAAACCTAATTTTATTAACAAAGTTACATTAGCTTCATAAAATTAGTTGATGGTGTACTCTTTCCCTCCCCACTTTTTCCTTACTCTTGGGAATGAAAAATCAGCTTTAAGATGCCTAAAAAGTCATATGGACTTACAATGTTTTACTAATTTTGTTTTTGTTGTTGAAGGATAAATTCTTATCAATAGATGGAACACTTTTAATCATGAAAAACCTCTTCAGGTTTTCTATTCTTAAGCTTTGGTGATTTATATTTTCTAAGAAATGACAATTTTTGTCAATTCAAATTTGTCATAAGGTATTTTTTCATGTATTACTTAAAACTTCTACTAAATTAACTCTACTATAATTAATCCTCCTTTACATTTCTAATATTTTTATCTGTGCTATATTTTGATCCTTGATTTCTCAGGCCAAAGAATTATCTACTTTATTAGTCTTTGTTAAGAATTAGCTCTTATTGACCATCCTTTATTTTCAATGTGATTAATTTCTGCTTATATTTTTACCTTTTTTTTCTTTTCAAATTTTATTGGATTTACTTTATTATTTTACTGAGGGAGGGAAAAATTTAAGTAAGGATATGGAAATCTAATCTAGTCTATCTCTGCTATTCTGTCACTTACTAGTCATTGGAAAATTTAGAAAAATCCCCTGGACCTAAGTATCCTCATTGTATAGGAAAGGTTGACAACCCTTCCTCCTATGTCATCAAGTTTAGACACACACAAAAAAGACAAATATATTGAATTTATCCGATTTTAATAATTGCTTGTTTAAAACACTAGATTTGGAAAATTAATTAGAATTTTTCAATCATTGTCAGCTCATCTATAAAATTGATCAACCTCAAAGTGCCCTTACCTTACTATACTTAAATATTGTTTATTTTTTTTTTATTTTTTTTAAATAAATCTTTATTGTTCATATTATTACAAATGTTCCTCATTCCCCCCCCCATTGCTCCCCTACACCAAGTTTCCATTCAATTCTCTGCCCTTTCCCCATCCCCCATTGTCCTCATCCATAGGTGCAGTTTATGTTCAGTCTCTTCCTGCCCCGCTCCACTCCCCATTTCCCCGAGAATCATCAGTCCACTCCCCTTCCATACCTCTGATTCTATTATATTCACCAGTTAATATTGTTCATCATGATTTTTACTTCCCTTGGTTTTTAGACTCACTTGTTGATAGTTACGTGTTTGTTCATAATTTTTATCTTTATTTTCTTCCTCTTCCTAAAGAACCCCTTTTAACAATTCATATAATTCTGGCTTGGCAGAGATGAATTCCTTTAGCTTAAATTTATTTGTGAAGCTTTTTATCTGGCCTTCGATTCTGAGTGATAGCTTTGCTGGGTAGAGTATTTTTGGCTGTAGGTTCTTGTTATTCATCACCTTGAATATTTCTTGCCATTCCCGTCTGGCCTGCATGGTTTCTGATGAGAAATCAGCTGACAGTCGTATGGGTGCCCCTTTATAGGTAACTACCTGCTTTTGTCTTGCTGCTTTTAATATTCTTTCTTTGTCTTTAGCTCTTGGAATTTTAATTATGATGTGTCTTGGTGTGGTTCTTTTTGGATTCCTTTTGTTTGGGGTTCTGTGTGCTTCCTGGACGTGTAAGTCTATTTCTTTCACCAGGTGGGGGAAGTTTTCTGTCACTATTTCTTTCAATATGTTTTCGGTATCTTGCTCTCTGTCATCTTCTGGGATGCCCATAATTCTGATGTTGGTTCGCTTGAAGTTGTTCCAGAGGTTTCTTACATTATCTTCAACTTTCTGGATTCTCTTGTCTTCTTGCTTCTGTGGAGGAGTGTCCTCTGGCTCTTTGTGTTGCAAATCTTGGACTTGATTCTTGCAATCTTCCAATCTGTTTTTAGGACTCTGTATAATATTATTTATTTCAGAGATTGTATTCTTTATTTCTAGTTGACCTTTTATTATTTCTTGTTGACCCTTTATTATTTCTTGTTGATCCTTTATTATTTCTTGTTGATCCTTTATTATTTCTTGTTGATCCTTTTTCATATCCTCATAGGTCTCATTTATTTTATCGGCCTTTTCTAGGAGATTGTTGAACAACCTTATAAGCGTGGTTTTGAACTCTATATCCCGTCGCTTTTTGTCCTCCATTTCTTTCGTTTGTGATCTGTTTCCTCGTTTCGACATTTTTGCTGCTTCCCTGAGTTGGTAGGTTGGGAGGATCAGCTGTGTCTATGCCAGGAGACAACCTTATTCCACTAGACTTGGAAACCTGCAAAAGCCTCTCTGAGTTCAGCTTGGATGGGGCAGTTTCAGGCTGGAGCCTACAGCCTTGGCTTCTGGTTAGCCCCGCCCTCTGAGGTTCCTGAGTCTCAGTGTACCTCAGTGTCCTTTGGTACTCGCTGCAAGCACCTCTGAGAGAAAGGCGCCCTAGAGCTTCACCCGCTACCAGACAGTGTAGTCTCTCCCCCAACAAGCCCACAACTGGGGTTCAGAGCAGTTGGAAGTGGGGTTAAGAACAGTCCGGAGCTTATGTCTCCTTCCCGCTAGGGCGATCTCGCGGCCCAATCAACAGTCTGTCCTCTGTGCGCGCAATGTGCGCGACTCAGGGGCTCTGCTTTTCGCCGCCCCGCTGAGCTTCTGCCTTACAGCCCAGATTCCCCCTGTATGAGGCTGGGGCCCGAGGGTCTTGCCCAGGACTGGGGTTCAGTGCAGGCAGAACTGGGGCTCAGCACAGTCCTGAGCTTTTGAGTCCTTCCCGCTGGGGCAATCCAGCAGCTCAGGGAACAGTCCCTCCTCTGTGCGCAATGTGCGCGACTCCGGAGCTCTGCCTTTCTCGTCACTCCGTTGGGCTTCTGCCTTACAGCCCAGATTCCCTCTGTGTGAGCCTGGACCCCAGGGTCTCGCCCAGAACTGGGGTTCAGTGCAGTCGGAGTTGGGGTTCAGCACAGTCCGGAGCTTTTATCTCCTTCCCGCTAGGGAACGCCAGCCAGGCACTCTGCCGCCCCTCCTCTCCGGCTCCGTCCTCTCCCCGCGCGCACCGTGCCTCCGTACCTTAGGCTTTTACAGCTCCTCTGGTTTTCCTTCTGGTTTTCTCTTTCCTTCTAGTTGTAGAATTTCCAGTCAGTCAACTTTCCTGTCGTTCTGGATAGTGTCCACTCTATATTTTAGTTGTATTTTTCTAAATTGTTGAGGGCGGCTGCAGTTAGGCTTTTACCTCTGCCGCCATCTTGTTGTCTCTCTCCCTTAAATATTGTTTAAAACTGAAAAAAGTCCTTTTACTACTAACTTTAAAATTAATTGTTTTATTAATTATACATTCAAAGAATTTGATTACTTATCTTATACTAAGATACTATAGAGTTATGTGAATTTCACAAAGTTATAGATGAAAGGAATAGTCTATTTCTAGTCCATAAAAAGGAAATTAAATATTTGGCAAGTTTTCTGGCATGATGTTTTGCCAATTCCTTGAAAGACATTTTATTAAAACACCATACAAATTAAACTATTAAATTAACATTGATGCCCCTTCCTTAAGGGAAGTACATTTAAAATTAAATTTGTGTGTGATTACCTCAAACATAGCCTTATTAACAACCACCTAGATATTTTTGCGTTTTCATGCATTAAATTTTTGTTCCAGATCATTCACGGTTTGTTAATTGGTATGATACTTGATGAATATTGATGATGCATAATGTGGAAATGATTTTCATATGAAAGGTGGAGGAATTATTTCCTGGCCAGGCAAAACTCTGGAAATAAAAACAGAAGAATTCTAAAACACTGAACTTAGAATGTGACTTGACCATCTTATTTATTTAACAATTAAAAATGGGTGCCAGATTATAACTGAATACTTTAATGATGGCCAAAACAAATTAGGAAATTTGTTGGTTTATAAGGCCCTGTTTAAATGTTTAATGTGTAGGTTAGATGTTTATTTATTTAAATGAGATGTTCAGGCTTTAGAAAAAAATCTAGATTTAAATTAACTTCTTAAATGCTATGTTCTAAGAGTGTTTAAATTTCTCACTTTACATCTTTTATAGTAGATAGAAAGAGTAAGCCAATATGTTCATATAGGAAACACATTAATCAACTCACAGGATCTTCTTAGCCAGCATATGATTGTTTTTTATCAAGATGATGAATCCATAGGTTACTGTATTTATAATAAGTACTATTGCAAATTTAATGAAATTGGAGTCTCCCCAATATCTACTTTCATAGAATAACATATTAAACTAGTAGCCCTGTGCACAAATCCGTGCACCAGTAGGTTGCTGCTCCCCTCCTATAGCTCTCTGCCCCCTGCCCTCCTCTCTGGTAGCTCTTCCCACCCTATAGCTCTGCCCTCTCCTGTAGCTCTCTGCCTCCCACTTGCTTGCTGCCCTGCCCCCTTCCATAGCTCTCCACCATCCACTTGTAGCCAGTAGCTTGCTGCTGCCCTCCTGTAGCTCTCAGCCCACTGCCCCACCCTTTTGTAGCTCCTATGTCCCCCTCTCCTCTCCTTCCCCCTCATAGCTTGCTGCCTGACCCCTCTTGTAGCTCTCCACTGCCCACTTGTAGTTTGCTGCCCCACTCTTCTGCAGATTTGTGATCTGGTTGTTATGAGGTCAGTCTTTAGGCCTCATGGCTTAAAAAAAAAATAGCATATTCCTCTCTTATATAGGATGCTCAATAAGTACTTTTAAAAACTATCTTTTTAATATTTTTCTTAAAAACTAACACTGTGGTAGATGATGCCATTTAAATATTATCTCTTTAATCTTTACCTCTTCACTATAAATCTTTATACTCCTAAAATTCTACATGAAGAAACTCAGATTTAAGAAGTTAACTTGCTCATTGTTTTAGTTCAAGGATCATGTTACTTACGTAGCCATAACCTTCTTGGAATTATGAGTAGAATATACAAATGGAGATATTTTAAAGGTATCTTAGCTATTTCACCTCAGATAATAACAAAAACAAACAAGTAGATTATGTATGATATGGCACAGTCCTAACAACCTCTTTCCTTAAAATTTGATCATACTTTCTAAGGTCCCATTGTTGCAGAAGACCAGAGAAAAACCAAACAATGCTTTTAGAGAAAAGGAGTTACACTATTTATTATGCCGGTGGACTCAGTGGAATAACTTCCCAAGTCTGAGCAAAGTAACATGCAGGGAGCTTCTCTTTTATATCTTTCTGGTGTCTTGGTCCCTCAAATATGGATTATGCTTCCTGTCCTTTTTGTGAGCTTTACAAAAAGGCCCCAGGTGTTGGGGGTCCCCAGACCACATCTAATGATCTGGCCTGGCACCAGCACTAATAACGCCCCCCCTGGGGCTGTGCACTGTTCATAGTTTATAGCCTTTGTGAAATGTGAGCATTTAGATAACAAGTCCTGCAAGACCAGTGTCTGGGAAAGAGATAGTAATTTAATTATAGGTTGCCAAGAATGTACACTGGGCTTGCTGGCACAGATTTAGATTGCTAGCCCTTCTCTGCCCCCACAATACAAGGGTTACATTGGAATTAGCCTTTTTAGCCTTCTCATCCCACCCACCCCCACCTTGTCCCACAAGCTTCTCTCAGACAAGTGGTACAACAACTATGGGATGCTATGATGATATGATTATGATGAACAGAGACGAATACTGCTCTTAGCTGCTTCCTACTAATAAGGGGCAATGACCAAGGGCTTACCATCCCATTTCTTCCTTTCCAAGGGGTTTGTAGGGAGTATTCTGGTTTGTAGGACCATTTGAAATTTAAAGGCATCTAGGTGAGATTAGATAAAGCAATTTAGAAGACATGATCCTAATGTTACAGCTATGAGTAGCATTAACAGTAGTCCTGCCAATGGGAGAAGCCATTTCCAGACCTCCCTACCCCCAAAGAGCTCAAGACTTGGATAGCTCCTGTCTTCTTTTTGTTGATTGTTCGATTAGATCTTTTGTCTTATCCCTGACAATGCCTGACTGATGACTGGGTGGCATAAAAGCTACACTCTTCTCCTAAGAAGAGACGGATTCCACCTTTCTCTGCTATTTGTAAATCTAATTCCCTTCTATTCTATAGTACTGCTGTGGCTAAGAAGTCAAATTGATCCTATAAGGCAATCAGTGTCTTAGCTACTCTCCCTCTGTCTTCTGAAAATTCTTGGGTCAAAACTTTGTAAAAGGAGACAGAGCTATTCCCCCTATATCCCAGTTCCTTTGCTACCCACAATTCTGAACACTATTAGGAGGGGGGTTACTTGCAGAGCCCTCTTATATCTAGTTACTGCTTTAAGGGGGGATCTCAATGGATTGGTTATGGATATTATAGACATATCTGGGGTTAGTTAGACAGGAGTGCACACCCCAGTCCAGTTTGCACGCAGGCAGAGGTAAGCAGTAGTCCCACACATGTAGAATGTTCTTGCAGGGGGCTACCAGGGGTAGGTAGTGTTTTCAGCCTTGAGGGTGGAATTGTATAGTTCATCTGGGAAGCAACCTGTTGGGTGTTGTCCCTGAGTACTATTGAAGCAAATAGGGGCAACATTACTTAGCTGCACATTGGCCGTGACAGGTCCTATTATTTCTTCTGTTAACTTCCCTGGTTTAGTTATGTTTACTCTAGTTGGGATTTCCCATTTAAATGGGAAAAGGGGCTGGCTGGAAGGTGCCAACTGAAGGCAGGAAAAAGCACCTTTCAGATCTAGCATGTGAGTCCCAGAAGAGTGTAGGGATTTGGCAGTGTTGAATGCATGCTGTTATAACAGCCTCATTAACAGGCCACAGGCCCTGCTCTGGGTGGTAGTCATTAGTCTCGGGCTTTTTGACAAGCAAGAGAGGCATGTTCCGTGGAGATCTGCATCATTTAAGAAGCCCCCACTGGAGCAGCTGGTCTAAGTGGACCTGGATTCCTAGACAAGCTTCCCTTGGAATTGGATATTGGTGGATTTTAACAAGCTGTGCCCCAGGCTTTAAGTTGATTAGCACCGGGGCGTGGTCCTTAGCAATGTCTGGAGGATTCCCTTCCACCCAGACCAGCAGGAATTCTTCCTCTAATTCAGGTTCTAATGGTGAGGCCTTCGTCTGGGGTGAGGGGAGGGGGTGTAATAAAGTCTCCATTCTTCCTCCCTTGGTCTTGCTAAGTACAGGATCATTGGGGAGGTCTCTTCACCTAGGCGAAGCTCTGCTGAGCCATCTGGAGCAAATGTGATTTCTGACCCATTTTGGCTAAAAGGTCTCTACCCATTCCTGGCAAGTACAGGACTTCATGAATTATTTGATGGCTACCAAGTTGGCATTGGCAAAACCAGCAGAATGGTCTGGTCCCCAATGGCTCCAATAATGGTGACCTACTTTCCTGAGAGAGGCTCTACTTTCAGTGTGACTACTGAGTGCTCAGCTCCTGTATCAACCATAGAGTCCACAGTCTGGCCTGGCCCCCTGTTTTCATTCTGATCAGAGGCTCTTGGGGGCCCAGATGAAAAGAGCCCAATCTGTCCTAGTCAGAATCAGCCATTGCTAGCCCACTGAGATTTTCTTTAGGTGGCTCTGGTTGATAGCGACTGGGTGGAAAAGGGGCCCATGTTTTTTTAATCTGCTGTTTGGGACATTCATTTTTCAGTGTCCTGTTTCCTTACAATAGGCACACTGGTCTTGTTTCAGGCTCACTCCTTCTTTCCCCCTGCTCTGTATTCTTGCTTTCCTTTCTGATCTGTCTGGGAGCCTGAGCTTCTAAAAGCTGCTGCTATTATATTGTCCCATCTTTGTATTCTCTTTTCTTCCTCCTTCCTTGATGCACTGTCTCGGTTGATGGAAACCTTGTTTGCTATCTCTAGCTCAGTAGCGTTTCTCCCTGCAAATCCTTCTAGCTTCTGTAGCTTTCTCCTTATGTTAGGCTGGGCTTGGTCTGCAAAAGCTGCATTTATCATAGTTTGATATTCTGGGGCCTCAGGTTTAAAGGGGATATAGATCTAGTATGTCTCACATAGTCTCATAGAAAGCCACTGGATTTTCATCAGGCTTATGGAAAACCTCAGAGATTTTAGCCATATTGGTAGGCTTCTTGGTTCCAGCCTGACCCTCTGAAGGAAGGCCTGCCAATATCTTTCTAGCCCTGTCCTTCCATCTTCTGAGTTCGGGTTCCAATCAATTTTCTTATCTGGAAAGGCCTCCATGGCCCATCTGTCTATATCTAATATCCCTGCTGGGCCTGGGTCTGGAGCCACTTCTGAGCCTTTGTTACTATTCTCATGCACTCCTCAGTGTTAAATAATGTGAAAAGAAGCTGCTTGACCTGCAACCTGTTTGGCTCAGTGGTAGAGCATCAGCCTGCGGACTGGTCCCAGGTTCGATTCCGGTCAAGGGCCATGTACGTTGGTTGTGGCCACATCCTCAGTAGGGGGTGTGCAAGAGGCAGCTGATCGACGATTCTCTCTCATCAATGTTTCTAACTCTCTATCCCTCTCCCTTTCTCTCTGTAAAAAATCAATAAAATATATATTAAAAAAAGAAGCTGCTTGAAGTCCACCCAGGTGGGCTTCTGGGTCTGGAAGATCATTTCTAGGAGGTCTACCATGGCCTGAGGTTTTTCAGAAAAAGCTTGAATGTGATGGTTCCAATTCAGGATGTCACTTGTGGTAAAGGGATGATAATACTAGACTGGCCCTCCCTCCTAAAAAGTCTCATCTTCGCCACGTATTTTTGCACCCAGCATTTCCTTGAGAGGCATCTGATGTGTCATTTGTGGTTTGGGTCCTTGGTCGGCTAAACACAAGCTCTGCCTAAATGGGTCTGGAGAGCCCAGTTAAGGAGAGATAGAGAGGAACAGCGTTTCCAGGCTTTCTGGACCTTCCAGAATGATGGGGAGAGCACTTTATGCTACCTGTGGCACATATAGAGGTAGCAAAACTTGGCAGGACTTTCTCAGGAAGTCCTTGCAGAACAGGGGGTTGGGTTCCCTTCTGAGGGACATGTTTCTTTTCTCCTGCTACTAAAACCTTATTCTGTATCTTCTTACACATGCAGAATCGGATTCAAGGCGGGGAGTTTTGAGAAATTTCTAACTAACTGTCTATGAAGGGAAACTGACCTGGGTACATTCCAGACTGCCCTGACCAGTCCTTCATCTAAAGAGCCGTCCAAGGGCTAGCCGACCCCAAATGCTATTCATTCTAATTCACAGAATTTCCTCTGTTTTGGGATCCATTTTGAAACCAAAATCCCCATTGAAACCCTTTTTAAAATTTTTCAACATACAATTGACGACAGTGGGTTTACTTTGTCCAGACCCCATGATGATCAGTGGTGAGAGACAGACAAGGGAAGGGGGTGACCTGTTTACACAGATCTATTCAGATGCCCACCTGGCTGTGTCTCCTGGGAGCTTAGATTTGTCTTAGCTAGGGTGCACCCATATAAACCCGGGCCTGGTCATCTCCATGTGGGGATGAGTCACCATTATGCCTTATGACAAACTGTAGAACCACAGGTTAGGTCCCACTCGGACTCCATAACTGATGTTGTGGAGCCACACAAAGGATAGGAGAGGGCAAGCCATCTCCTTCCACACACACATTTTCACCAGATATTCACTCAGAGTTTAAACAGTCCACCAGATTCCTGATTAATTTACCTGACAAAGTCATATGACTTCTGGGGAAATGATCAAGCTCCCCTTCCACTCTCTCATAGTGGGCCTAATTACGTGGGACCCTTACTTTACTGTTTCTGTTGACAGGTCCAGCAGTGTCTGCTCACTTTCTCCTGATGCTGGCTGAGTCCTAGGCTGAGTTCTGAGAGCGCCTGAAGTCCTCCAGTTCAATTCTGCTAAAATCAAAAGGGCACGCCTTCTGGAAGCCTACCTGGCGCCCTTGGGCCCCAAAACTAGTCCACTCACCAGAGGCCAAAATGGCTAACATGATTGAGCTTCCCGATCCAGGGAATCAGATGGTGCAGAAGGTCAGAGAAAAACCAAGCAACATTTTAGAGAAAAGGAGTTACACTGTTTCTTAAGCCGGTGAACTCAGTGGAATAACTTCCCAAGTCTGAGCAAAGTAACATGCAGGGAGCTTCTCTTTTATATCTTTCTGGTGTCTTTGTGCCTCAAATATGGATTATGCTTCCTGTCCTTTTTGTGACCTTTACAAAAAGGCCCAGGTATTGGGGGTCTCCAGACCATATCTAATGGTCTGGCCTGGCATCATTAGAGGGGAGCGCTAATAACCTCCCCCCTCTGGGGCTGTGCACTGTTCATAGTTTATGGCCTCTGTGAAATGTGAGCATTTAGATAACAGGTCCTGCAAGACCAGTTTCTGGGAAAGAGACAGTGACTTAACTATAGGTTGTCAAGAATGTACACTGGGCTTGCTGGCACAGATTCAGATTGTTAGGCCCCCCACTGCCCCCACCCCCCAAAAAAATCAGGGTTACATTGGAATTGGCCTTTTTAGCCTTTTCACCATTCTTATAAACACACTACTTGTAATCGCATGTTGATTTTGTACCCTTAAGTATACCATAATGCTCATAGAAGAGAAAGTTGATATCAATGAAAAAAATTAAAAGGCGTGTGGGTGTGTGTATTAAAGCCACTTTCCTAATTCTTGCATATATTTTGGCAGTAAAATTTCCACTCTCCCCTCCCACAGAGCTATGCTTGATTTATGGTCCATTTGAATTATTTATCTTTGGCCTCCCATTAGTTTAGGTGTTCCTTTATATTTATTAAACATATGCCAGTGCTTGCCACTTAATGTGCTGTCTACCTTATCTGTTAACCAATAAAAGTTAATTAGCTCAATAAGTTATACCCAACACAGCTACTAAGTAGTTAGTCCAGGACTCAATTTCCAAGTCTAATTCAAAATTTCTCTTGAGATATCAGTTCTTTGTAGTCTAACCATATGCATTATTCTTGATGGAAATGTAGCTTTAAAAATATATAGAATATTAGCACTGCCAAGAGAACTAGGGCATTTTACATATCCTAAAATCAATCTGGGTTTGAAATAAGTTAAGCACTCCAGACAATTTTATGAATTCCAAACATAGCATTCCCAGCTCCCATCATGTAGTAGCAAGCCAATTACTTATTGAAAGTCAACCTTTTGCCAGCTTCCTCTCTCTTCCCCAAATCTGTCATGGTTGTATTCAAGCTAAGCTACATGGACTTTATCCAAAACAGGTCTGGATAGAACCACCTCTGAGTGTGTCTCACTTGCCAACAGCGGGAACTAAAATGGAATGTCAAATATGGTACTATTCTTTGGGATCACCATCCAGCCACAAGGACAGAATGATTACTTTCAACTTCTTCCATCATGAAAGAGGAAATTGTTTATTCTCACTACAACATCATTCTAGATATAGAGTTACCTTACTTGATGGAAATATTTCTGCTGAAAGCACTATCTGTAGATTTATAGAATGCCTTAATCATGGTCAAAGTATTTCTTGCTTCTGATGAGACAACTCCACTGCTGCCTAGTAAACCAATGCAACTCTTACTGGTTGATAAAAATAATCATTTCATTATTTTTCATGATGGTTTAATTGCTAAGTTGGATAATTTTTCTGTTTTAAGTGATTCCTTTGGTATTTCAGTCATGGGGCATCTTAACAAGGCTGGATTGTCTAAGCTGTCTGCCACTTAAGTGGTGAATGTGTTAAAGTTTGGAATGGTATGGCTGGGCTTCCACATAGTTTCAATGTCTTGATCCCTCATGTGGATCTCTCTATAAAGATAGTCCAATTTCTTAGATGTCAGCTCAAGACTCATAAAACCAGAAAAAGAAAATTTTACCTGGTTTTCTTAAGGTTTACACCCAGAACTATCTCAAAGTTTTCAAAGCATTTGCATGCCAGCACAGTTTCAAGGAGAGGAAAAACAAATTTTGCCTCTACAAGGGGTAGAAAGATTAAAAAAAAGTAACACCTTTAATCTATCACAGGGAGGATGACATTCAAGGCAGAATCAAGAGAACTTGCTTGGATTCTAAGGATTAACTGTGTGTATACCAATCTCTAGCATGACTCAATTTTCAAGTCAGGAAACCTATAGAAGTAGGTTTGGGAGGGAATAATCATTAGTTCTGTTTCAGATTTGTTGAGATTAAGTTCCTGTGAAATAGCCAGATGAAAATATTAAGCAGGAGGGATCTACTTGGGTATGGAGCCCCAAAGAGAGGTCTGGGGTATAGACATGGCAAAATCATGAATCATGATGGTAATCACAGCAGTATTTCTGGGTGAGGCTCCTTCCTATCAGGAGACTACAGAGGGAGAAAAGAAAAAGGAAGGTTTGCATTTTATGCCCTGGAAACTCAGTCATTTCAAGATTTGGTGATAGGGTGGGGGGAATTCATAAGCACTTAAGAAACAAAAACCATGATGATAAAAACAAGCATCAATGGAATATGTCATAAATACTGAAGATAATGATTTAAGAATATGAGTCTAGGAAAACACAAAGGATGTTTTCAGAGGAGAGATTTGAGTCATCAGAGGAACCAGGAGTACAGACAGATGACAAGTAGATAAATAACTGTCTGGAAGAGTGTCACAATCTCCATAGGTTGTGAGATTTTGCATTACTGACACCCTAACAAGTTCCCCTGCCAGTTTCATGCATGCTAACCGAAGACATGAGACTTCAACAGAAATTTGTGTTCACAACACTTTCATCAGTTCTCCAATTCCCAACTCCCACAGCTGACACTGTACTCACAGTGTTACAGGATAAGCATCCTGAGTTTAGGTTACCCAAATCCTTCTAATAAGCAGTAAGCATGCTTGATTTTCACTCTAAAGGAAGAGACCATCTATCTCTTCCAAAATTATATGCTATATGACCATCCTTACAAATGTGGTCTGGAACAAGGTCCTCTGCTCCCAAGATATTCAGAAACACAAGAGATACATGGAGAATTGTCTCAACTGAGGGAGCCCAGAACAATGATGATTGGCTGAGTAAAACAGACTTAAGGAACATTTAGTGTTGACAGTCTTCTGGGACTTTGTAGGTATTTGGAACTAATAGAATTCAGAGACAGTCGAGAAGTTCCTCTGATTATAATATGCACATAAGAATTTTAATTTTTTTTGTCCATGGAGCGGTCATATGTGAAAATAGCAATGGCTTTACCTAGAGAGGCAGACATGTTGGGTGGTAAAATAGTGATTTAGAGCATTATTTCTGGAGGCAGACTGTCTGGAACAGGGGTGGGCAAACTTTTTGACTCGGGGGCCACAACTGGACCAGAGGGCCGGAACAAAAGCAACCTGACCATACTGGCACTCTCATCTTGGGCTGCTGGTGAAAGAGCGGAGGGGAAAGCAAGAGAACCCTCCGCTCTTTCGGCTCCATGGGCCAGATAGAACAGCCAAATGGGCTGGATCGGGCCTGCGGGCCGTAGTTTTCCCACTGGTCTAGAACCAACTAGTGAATTTTATTGCATCTAAATTAAGATTTACATTAAATCAAAATATCAAATGGGTGATAAACATGTTTTTATATATTTATATAAAATTTATTTGCATATATATATATGATAACATACTTACAACATTAGAGTGGAATAAACCTTTGAGTGGGAGAAGAATGAAAGAAATTGGGAAACAAAGAGAGGAATTTAATCAAACAAAAAAAGGACTCATGATGATACTAAGTTAATATTTGAAAAATTATTTACTCAACTCAGTGTTGCTGAGGTCTAATTTTTTTATGGAAAGAAAAATAAAGAAAGTAGCAGGAAGATAAAAACAAAAAACATGGACATGTCTCAAACAAAGAAAGATATTTTATACCAAGAAATATTTTTTAGCTTCATAATGACTTTGAGGAAGACCACACACTTAAAAAAAAAAATAGGAGTAACATAGGACTTTCTGGATGTCATTTTCATCTGTGCTTCTAAGTCATCCTCCGTTTACAGAAGTACCGGTTCTTGCTTAAGCATCTTGCCAGTCTTTGGTTTACACTGTGGCTTCATCATAGAATAGTGGAAATGTAGAATGGGGATATTGCTATCCTCCAAAGTCTAAAGCATACAACTTACCACATTTTATTTATTTCATCTGCTTATGTATTGTTTGTATACCACTTGCTTGCTGAAAAGATTGCTTCCTGAGTTTGGGGGAAAGAATAAGGAAAAGAGACTTTCCATCCTAAAACTGGAATTGCTGTTTTGCTTCTTCACACAGAGGCATTATGAATTTTCACTCAGCTTTTCTGAATATTTCAAGAGCTACTATAATTATTTTGCCAGCATTTTTCAAATTTGCATCCGTTTTGCCTTTTTCTATGTGTGAAATTTTATCAGTAGGAAAAAAAACTCGAAGAAAAATGTGGCCTGTGCTTCCTGATTCACTGGTGAGATGCCCAGTGCTTTTTGGTTCAAATCCCTTAATTAAAAGGACATGCTTGACAGGTGATTGATATAGGTTTTATTTTTGAAAAATTAAAAGAAGCTTCTGAATAAGAAAGATAAAAGGACTTCCTATTTCTATATTTATGGAGTAAATATACAACATACAGGGTAAACCATGGGGGTGTAAGCACAGAAAATATAGTCAATAATATCAGAATAACTTTGTACAGTGACAGGTGGTTGCTAGGACTCATGGTAATCACACCATAAATGCCCAATCACTATGCTGTACAGGTGAATATAACATAATATTATATACCAATTACCCTTTAATAATAATTCTAAATAAATTAAAATAAAAATTAAAAGGAGAACACGACCTCTATATTATTCTCTTATAATTGATCCTTGCCCCGACACATTAAAGCTTTTTCTGTCACTCAAATGAAAGAAAGGGAGAGGCCTTCCCCTCAGTCCAGGTGTGAACAGCATGAGCAGGTGAACTGAGAGTTGGAAAATCTAAACCTCAGCAGGACTATTTCTCTGAAACAGTTTTCCCCAGTACATGCACTGCTGTCAGGATTAAATAAACTTTTTAGGATGATCCCTAGTTCTAATCATTCATGTTTCTTGTCCCTAAAAGTTTAGTCTCATCGCTAAAAATGTATGTTTTGAAAAAATTCCTTCAGGCTGTATAAAATTAGAGTTATCCTGATAAAAGGCCAGTTGTCATAAAATTTCCATAAGCTCAGACTTTCCTCTCAACACCTCCCGCAGAGGACACCAGGCACCTTAGAAAGACCGCAAGGTATCCCAGGAAGAACTATAGTTTGCAGGAGAAGGTATTTTCATAAATCGCACCCTTGTTGCTTATGAGCGGTATGAACATAGACAAATCTTAAAAGTTCTATGAGATTCTCCAGGACTACAAAAGTGGAAGTCATACTATGTATGTCCCTTAACACACAGCGGACTACCAGGCCCGAAGTAGAATATTTCAGCATTACGTGTATTTGTCACCCCCCCCCCCCACTGCTGTGATAGTAGTTGAAGCCTTCATTCCTATTGACTAAAAGCTTATCTAACTATCCATGATTTAGTTCCTTATATTCTCTCTACCTCTTAATATTTTTTAAAATATATTTTATCGATATTTTACAGAGAGGAAGGGAGAGAGATAGAGATCTTGCACACCACCTACTGGGAATGTGCCCGCAACCAATGTACATGCCCTTGACCGGAATTGAACCCAGGACCTTTCAGTCTGCAGACGGACGCTCTACCACTGAGCCAAACCGGTTTCGGCCCTCTTAATATTTTTTGTAAAACCTTTATTCATTACTTTTATGGGGAGGAGGGCATAGTATCTTTAAACACTAGAAGAGAATTAATATTTGACATTAAGGATTTTTTGAATAGCCTATGTCTTTTTAAAACCATAGATACTGTGTAGTTGTACCTTAATAGTTATAGAAGTTATTCCACAATACACAAGTTGAAGAATATAATTTTTCTTTGTTTTTTTTTTCTCCTCTGAATTTAATGTACTCTGTCTGAGACTCTACTCTCCTGGCTAAGAAGAAATAATCTCTATCATTATCTGAGTGGCTTCATTTTTTCCATTGTATGGAACAAGAAACCCTAACTTATATTGCTAGGGTAGGGGCCAATCTCTGCAACTGTAAGGACCCCAAGATTGAGGAATTAGCCTCCCCCACTGCCTGTTCCAGGATGTGACCTTTACGTTTAAAGATTAGACAGGAATGAGGTCAGTTCTTTAAGGTTGAAGATTAGGCAAGAATGAAGTCAGTCCCCAGAAACTCCCTACCCTGAAATGCAAGAAGCCAGAATGCAATATTTTATGACAAAACATTAAAGCAGGGCTAGGTCCCCAGGGAGGTTTCATCCCGTTGACCGCTGTGGAATTCTCCCCCTGGGAACTGAGCTGACCACCTCGGAATGCACCTGTAATTATGGAAAAGACCACGCCCGGAGGTGCCTCAATAGCAGACTAGGACTTACCCAGAGGAATGGGAAGGGGGGAGGCAAAGGGGCTTGCAAGATTACCAGATGGGACTGTTGACTAAGCATAGACCCTGTCATAAAACATATAATTAACGAGCCCATCTCCCCTTCTTGGAATTTCTTTGTTCCCTTCCTCCCCCTCCATGTGTAACCCCACCTGCATGTGGTTTTTGCCTTTATAAACTCATGTTCTGCAATTGCTCGGCGCTCCAGTCAGCCAGCACTTCCCTCGGGTTGCTGTCTGCCTGAGAAGCCCCTGCGCTGCGCTTGTAGTAAAACCTCTTGCTTTTTGCATCAAGTTTCGGTCTCGGCGTTTGACTTGGGGTCGTCGCCCACTCCGTCGGACTCACTGGGGGTCTTGGGACCTTACATTACTACTATGTTGCCCATCCTCATCAGTATTTCATGAGGCATTGGCTTCAACTGTTTCCCAAGCAGTGGTGCTGAGTGAGCCCCTCCCCACAGGCAGGAGCTCATCCAATTGCTCTTAGCACCTCTGTGCTAGGTTCATATCTGCAGTCATGCCACCTCCTGGGGACATGCATAATCCCTGATATGACTGGGACTGACAAAATCTTGCCATGGAGGTGCTGCTCTCCAAATTCTCTCTTCCTAGGATTGGCTCACATCTACCTCTTAAAATTTAGACCTTTTCTCAAAAACATGGAGGTTGCCATTGTGTAATTGCTGATTTGTTTGTGGCCAGCTAGCAACAAGTTGATAACAGCTATTTGAAGACAAAGACCTCATAACTCAACAAACAAAACACAGCCACAATTGGGGGAATGTGAGAGAGAAAACACCTCCCATCTTCTTCCATTTTTTCTGAACTTTTCAGCAAGGAGATAATGCAACACTCTCCCAATATGTTAGCTAACCCTTTTCTAATAACCTCTTTAGTGTAGTATTTTATTAGTATGCAGATCTTAGATTATAAATTCTAATTTTTAAAATAAAATTTTCTGATAGTTCCCCCTTCAATATCTTCAAGTTGAGAAAATTGAAGTGCAGAGACTTTTAGTGGCTTATCAATGTCTACAAATCTAGTATATGATTAAACAAATATTTAAATACTCTTGAATGCATCACATTATGTTCCTATCGGAGAACCATCATGCCCATCATCCTTTTAATATAACATTTAATGCAGATGTATCAGTAGAAGAAAGTCATTTAGCCACTCAGGTGTGAGTCTTTTTGAATTATTTTGACTGAAACCTCATAGTCAGAAGTTTGGAAATACACCCTCACTAGTTTTATCAGACTTCACTTTAAAGCAATATGACCATAATATATTAGAGGGAATTATAATTGAAAGAAAGAAAAATAAATTGCAAATGGTGTATTTTTTTAAAATAGTTTTTAAGCTTCTCCCAAGGAGTGGCTAAATAACTTACAAAGGAAGAGTGTATCTATCAAGACCACAGGGTATGTTTAATTATCCTTTGTTGATATAGCCCACCTATGATATATTCTTGTACAGTTGTTAGGCTCTTGTTACTTATGACTTGGTTTGCCATACTTTAACATTGGTGTGAAGGTCTTATATCTGATGAGTATGTCTTCAATGATCCAGATTTTCTACATAGGGTTCTATGGCTACTCCAGATGGTAGGACCTACATAAGGTATAAATACTACTCAAAAGGCTAAAATTAGGGTGCCTATTTTGTAATCTTAGGTCTACTACCAGGTGATATTACATTAGATAAATTACAAAATATTCCTTAGCCTTGATTTCATAAACCTTAAAGTTCTGGTACTAATATCAACTCCATAGAATTGTGCGAGGGCCAGATTAGTAGAGGAAGTAATTGATGTGTGGCAGTATGGTTATTATATGTTGGCTATGAAATAAGGAACAAAGTACATATCACAGCTATTCCATCAAAGCCCTAAATTTTTATAGCAATTTACCTGATCAAGAATCTTCTCTTCTTTAGGCTTATGCCCTTGGTTTTATTTTTTTATTTTTTAATATATTTTATTAATATTTCACAGAGAGGAAGGGAGATAGTAGTATCGTCGATGAGAGAGAAACATCGACCAGCTGCCTCCTGCACACCCCCCACTGGGGATGTGCCCGCAACCAATGCACATCCCCTTGACTGGAATCGAACCCGGGACCTCTCAGTCCGCAGACCAACGCTCCACCACTGAGCCAAACCGGTTTTGGCATGCCCTTGGTTTTAGATCAGCCTTATGTCTTTTCAAGAGAATTCCCTGGAAATACCTCTCCCTTAGAGCTCTATATGGAATATATACTTATTAGCTTCTCAAAAATCATATGTAAAAGGAAGATTTGTTTTCACTACAAAGGTCACCTCTTGTCCATACTGGAGTGGACTTTAGTGTAATACTCAATAGTCCTTGACTTCTCTTTCCTAACACTTTTGATGTATTGTCTTCAAACCTTGCTTAAAAAATTATAAAGGAAACCCCCCAAAAAGAACTAATTTTAAGGCTCTCCTGAAACTGTCATTTTTCCCCTTAATTTTTAGTTCATGCCAGAGAAGCACTGGGGTTCATTATGCAAATTTAAATGACTCATACACAACTAAAATTACTTTAGGTTATACTGATGAGTGCTAGATAAGACAAAATGAACATAAAATTGCATCAAAGGTATTTAGGAGTAACTGCCCAAACTGAAAGAATAATTAGATAAATTGTAAGGAAAGCTATGGAGAGGTTGTTGAAATAATACATTCACAACTTCAATCTTTTTAAAAAATATATTTACCAGCCAATATATAGTACATTTGAATTGTATGTGTGAGCAAGAAACCTTCCAGAATATTAAGCAGCTGTGAACTTGCTAAGGTGTGGTTTTGACTAGAGAGGGGATTTTGACTTCTACAGCACCAGTCTTCAGGGCAAGAGTCCCATTCTATCCCCAAAACCTACAAAGCTGGCAACTACATGTCAGTGAAATGTACCTAACAGAGTAAAAAACTCCTGAAAGCATTGTCTCTTCCAGAAAGATATATTTATTTATTAAATGCATGAGTCACCCTAGCCAAATGGGAATACAGACCCAAATGAAAGTGCCAACAACCCCCAAAAGCAGAAGAAGCATATGCTAGAGCTATAATCAAAGAACACAGAGGTTTTATAGAAGCATGTCCCTCCTTCAGGAATTCTCAGTTTGGAGGCCTGGTTTAATGTCCCTTTCAGATCATATTAAGAAGGGTTCAATTTCTAAGAAAAGAATCCATTTCAGATACTTTAAGGAGAAAGGCATTTACTTTTTTTATGAAGTTTGTGCAGAAATGACTTCAAGTGACTTAAAACTAGTTCAGAGAGTAAAGAAACAAATTCTAGGCTAAGTTTCTAGGAATGACTCCCAAGCCACATTACAAAACTGGGGCAACAGTTGCTACTGCTTCTATCATGACCAGAAACATATAGAATCAGAAAAGTGTCAGGAAAGGGTCTGGATCCAGGAGGACACAGTATATGCTATAGTCCACTCTCATTGCATGCCCCAACTCCTCTCTAAAATTTGACTTCTTCAAATACCGGACTCAAAGAGAGAATTGGCAGGCCCTGAATCACATCTGAGAACCCTAGCTGCAAGAGTCTTTACATAGAGTTCTTAGCTGGCAAGTTTCTGTGTGCTAGAAGGCCATGGCCATGTGTATTGAAAAAGCATGTTTATGGTATCTTCCAAAATGTAATTGAAAATCCCAGATGATCCTAATCTAATAGAGTATGAGTCCAAGAAACAAAGGAGTAAAATCAGAATTTTTTTCATAATTATTATTTATTGTTTAAAGTATTACATATATGTCTCCTCTCCATCCCCCCATTGACCTCTCCCTGGCCACCACCACCCCTGAGCATATGCTCTCATCCCCCTAGTCTGTGTCCATTGATTATGCTTATATGCATGATTACAAGTCCTTGGATCTCTTACCCCTCTCCACCTCCCCTGCCTTTCCTCTGAAATTTGGTAGTCAGTTCAATGCTTCTATGTCTCTGTATCTATTTTTTGTTCATCAGTTTATGTTGTTCATTATGTTCCTTAAATCAGTGAGATCATGTAGTATTTATCTTTCTCCAACTGGCTTGTTTCACTTAACATAATGCTTTCCAGGTCAATCAATGCTGTTGCAAATGATAAAAATTCCTTCTTTTTAAAAAAAATATATATTTTATTGATTTTTTGTACAGAGAGGAAAGGAGAGGGATAGAGAGCTAGAAACATCGATGAGAGAGAAACATCGACCAGTTGCCTCCTGCAAGCCCCCTACCAGGGATATGCCCACAACCAATGTACATGCCCTTGACCGGAATCGAACCTGGGACCTTCCAGTCTGCAGACTGATGCTCTATCCACTGAGCAAAAAAAAATGATTTCAGCAAAATTCCTTCTTACAGCAGCATAGTATTCCATCCATTTTTTAATCCACTCATCTGCTGATGGGCACTTAGGCTATTTCCAAATCTTAGCTATTTTAAGTTGTGCTGCTATGAACATAGGAGTGCACATTTACTTTCTGATTGGTGTTTCTGATTTCTTGGGAAATATTCCTGGAAGTGGGATTACTGGGTCAAATGGGAGTTCCATTTTTAAATTTTTGAGGAAATCCATACTGTTCTTCACAGTGGCTGCACCAGTCTGCATTCCCACCAGCAGTACAGGAGGGTTTCTTTTTCTCCACATCCTCACTTGATTTGTTGATGATAGCCATTCTGACAGGTGTGAGATGGTACCTCATTGTCCTTTTGATTTGCACCTCACAGATGATTAGTGACTTTGAGCAAGTTTTCATAAGTCTCGGCCTTCTGTATGTGCTCTTTCAAACAGTGTCTATTTAGCCCCTTAGCCCATTTTCTTTATTGTATTATTTATCTTCATTTTGTTAAGTTGTATTAGTTCCCTGTAAATTTT